>JAFISB010000136.1:0-104372 GCA_022560015.1 Diplodia mutila | reverse complement strand
GGGGGGGGGGGAGAGCGGGGGGGGGGGGGGGGGGGGTTTGGGGGGGGGGGGGGGGGGGGGGGGGGGGGGGGGGGGGGGGGGGGGGGGGGGGGGAGGCGCTGGTGGATGCCAGCGGCACGCGTTGGCGGATTGTGGCGATGGAAGGAGGGTGTAGATGATGATGATGATGGGGGCAAGAAGAAGATGGGGTTGAATAGGGTGGATTTGGTGCGTTGATTAAAAAAGCGTCCCTGGTCGCGTGCTACCTGACTTGTACGACGGGCTACCGCCTGCCTTGTTGGTGAAGACCTGCATAATAGACAAGGGTAGAATCGCCGAGGTCGTTTAATCGAAACAGTAAAAGATGTGCATATAGCAAGAACGTCGAAACCATTACATTACGTCCAGGAGTGGTCGCGGCGCGGAAGAGAGGAGCTGGGTACCGTAATAAATGTATGTATATCGATTAATCCAAACACAGAAGTTACGTTCGCTTCGAGTCCGATGTCTCTTTCCGCCCTTCGACGAAGATTATTTCCAAACTGGCCATAGAACTTCGATGCTGCGATGCTGCGGCGTTTACGGGCGCCCAACGCGTTCCTACAGCCAGTTGGTTAGTCAGCGTGTCGGACAAACGTTTGCTCTGGAATGGGGTACCCTCTCGCACAGACGCACGTGGCAAGTAGTGCAGGGATGTTTTACGTGAGATGTTGGGGGATATTGAGGAGCTCGACATTTGGCTGGCTGTTTTGTGTGCATTCACCACCTTCCTCACAATTAGCCACGGCACGGGTGCCTTGATGGTACGATACATCATAGTTAAATGAAATAATATTCCTTGGTCTCAAAACAACGACGACTTGTCAGTCAGGCGGTCAGGCCTAAACACCGGCAAATATTCAGAACTCCCTGTGTCTCCAAATGCCCTATAATCACAGTCGAATGCCCAGCTGCTGCATCTACACAAAACGTATTTTCCTCCATGTCCCCATCGACCAGAATGAACGAGCCGCCGTTTAGGTGAAAGCCATGCTCTTCTTGATCTCGGCAATCGCTAGAGCCGGGTTCAGTCCCTTGGGGCAAGTCCTCGAGCAGTTGAGAATGGTGTGGCAACGGTAGAGGGACATGCTGTTGTTCAGCTGGTCCTGACGCTCGGCCTTCTTCTGGTCACGCGAGTCGGCGATCCAGCGGTAGCTCTGCATGAGGATGGCGGGGCCTAGGTACTCTTCCGAGTTCCACCAGTACGAGGGGCAGGAGGTGCTGCAACAGGCGCATAGGATGCACTCGTACAGACCGTCGAGCTTCTTGCGCTCCTCCTTTGATTGCCTGTTCTCGCGTCCATCGGGCGGGGGAGTGTCGCGCTGGAGGTAGGGCTTGATCGAACGGTATTGCTTGTAGAACTGGGTGAGGTCGGGGACGAGATCCTTGACGACGTAGGTGTGCGGCAGCGGGTAGATGCGGGATTCCTTGGCAGTGTCGGTGGGGATACGGCCTGGGTGGCGAAAGCAGGTTAGTCGAGCATCAGAGGATTGCTTGGAGGGCAGCGGCCAATGGCTACAAGACACTGCGCAAGCGCGATGCGGGAGACGTACAGAGACACGCCAGGGTGTTGACACCGTCGATGTTCATGGCACAGCTACCGCAGATACCCTCACGACAACTGCGCCTGAAGGTCAGGGTAGGATCGACCTCGTTTTTGATGCGGATGAGGGCGTCGAGCATCATGGGGCCGGTCTTGTTGAGGTCGACGGAGTAGGTCTGCATGCGCGGCTTCGCGGTGGGCTCATCGGGGTTCCAGCGGTAGATGTGGAACTTCTTGATCCTCGCGTTCTCGTCCGGCTTGGGCTCGGCGACGTTAGACGTCTGCGACTCGGGCACAACCGAGGCCATACCGCGCTTGAAGACGGCGGAGGAGACGGGAGCCCTCGAGGCAGCGGCTGAAGCATGGTTAGCAATTGTGCGCGGGGTGGTGGACAGTGGCGTTGGGGAAGGGCGGGCGAGAGGATGCGGGTGTGGGCGTGGCGGCGGGCGGACGACTCACTTGCGCTCCTGGAGAGCCTCGCCAATGCTCGTGTGGTCGACATGGTGGATTGTGAGATGCTCGCTCGGGCCAGGGACGAGGGGTGATACAAGCAGCGGAGGTGTCGAGGTCGTGCTCGAAGTTGGCCGTGACGGGTGAAGCACGTCGTTGTGACAGCCGAGGGAAGCGGGATCCGGGCTTATTACACGCCGCCGCTCATTGGCCGCTTCGCTACCGGTGATGTATTCGATTCCGAAGACAGCGGTATCATGTGCCGCGGGCGACCGGGGGGAACTTAAGTGGCTGCTCATTGGCTGCAAATTGCCCCCATAGAGCCTAGCGGGCCATCAGCCATGGCCTAGTCCCAAGTCAGTGTTTCGTCACAAACTGCGCGCTTTCCGGCCCCCTCGGCTCCTTCGGGCGGGCACGAGTACTTTTCGGAAGCGAGAGACGGCCGATGTTTCTGTCGCTGCGTCGAACCCTCCCCCCGGCTTTGTGTAATTCCTCCACCGCCACTCGCTCGCTCTCCGCCCGGCCCTTCTCGCCGCTTCACCCGCTGCTCACCCGCCCAATGGCAATGGCATCCGTGCCCCCCATCCACCTGCTCCTTGATTGGGACGGCACCACCACCCACAAGGACACCCTGCACTTTCTGGGCAAGATCTGCGCCGACCATGCACGCCGCAGCTCGGATGCCACCACCTGGGAGGACATCGTTGAAGCTTACATCGACGACTTTTCCTCCCACGCCTCGTCGTACACGCCCGAGACGAACCAGCGTACCACCATCGCCGAGGAGAAGGCATGGCTCGCAAGTTTGGCCGCCGTCGATTCTCTCAGCGTCCAGCGCGTCGAGCATTCTGGTCTGTTCAAGGGCGTGACCGCTGCCGCTATCAAAGCCGGCGCCGTCCAAGCAATCGGCAGCGGCGAGCTCACCCTTCGGGACGGATGGTCGGCTTTGCTCGCCCAAGGCCAGAAGACCACGATTCTGAGCGTCAACTGGAGTGCCACCTTCATACGCGAATGTCTGCGCGCTGCCGCCGCAAACGATCCTGATTTGGAGGCCGCGGTTGACCGCGTCTCCATTGCGGCAAACGAGATCGCCGGCCTCCAGGACTCAAATAGCTCTTCTGGTCTGCTCAACGGACGGAATGAAACCGAGGGCGAAGAGACAGGTGCCATCCGGACTAGCGCGGACAAATTCGCCAACATGCCCAATCCTGTCAAGTATGGCGGCGAAGAGCTTGTTGTGTATGTTGGTGATAGCACCACCGATCTTGAGGCTTTGCTGGTCGCCGATGTGGGAATCTGCATTCGTGATGAGGAACCCAGCAGCGGACAGAAGGAATTGGCCGACGCATTGGAGAGGGTAGGCGTGGAGCAGCACAGGATCAAGTTGTTGGCCGAGATGCCACCTGCGGATGACAGCGCCGTCCGTGTGTACTGGGCCAAGAACCTTCGAGAGGTTGCACTTTCTTTGAGCTCGTACTTCTGATCATTTCACTCTTCGAGGAGCACTGCAACTTGTGGGTAAGTCCTCGTACCGTGCCAACGGAATTTACCCGCACTGATTGCATAAGTCTGTCTCCTCTTTCAATCAAGCTGTCTCCTGCCTGAATGCTTTCTGGTTTCCTCCATCATCTTTTGCCGAAATGGAGCATACAAGAGTGGAACGACCGAAAGCTCGTGTCCCCAATTCTGCCCACTGTGCACCAGAGAGCTGAGGTTTTGCAATTTCTAGGAGCACGTGCTCCAAGTTTGAGCATTGTACATCATTAGGAATATACTACAGCAAGTTGCAGTGTCTTACGGAGATTACACCATACTTACGTGAGTGTCTGGACGTGTCTTATAGTTCAAAGCTCATGTCTACATCCGCATGTATGCTTCAACTGGGCCGATAAGCATATTCCTACTTTATCTACACTAGAAGGCTGACGCATTTCACAACCGAAGCGGATTCAGTGGCGGCGCTGCTAATGTCGACGATTGGAGTAGACCTGCGAGCTACAATCAACCAATAAGGCTGGATCTGCTAAGTCATGAACCAGACAAACTAACGCAAAGCCTGACTCGGACGAGGGTGATGTGACACAACGGTGCAATGTCGCCAGACCGGATCAGATCATCAGCCGGATGCCCCGCGCTTCTCGGCCTCAGAAGCCCGTATTCCGACCTCGCAGACACTTTCCCACCCCCACATTCTCGTCGGCGCTAGATCATGGGCTCAACTGGGGACAGCTACTACGACCTGGGGTCCTTCCACAGGGGGGTCACTACCCGGAGTGACGTTGCCCAGAAATGGTTTGACCGCGGATTGGTATGGTGCTATGGCTTCAACCACGAAGAGGCGGCACGCTGCTTTGAGAAGGTCATCGAGAACGACCCGGATTGCACGATGGGGTACTGGGGACTTGCGTACGCACTTGGGCCCAACTACAACAAGCCCTGGGAACTGTTCGACGGGAAGGACCTGGAAACGAGCCTGAGGCAGGTCCATGATGCGGTGCAGAAAGCACAAGAGCACGCCGCGAAAGCGACGCCCCTTGAGCAGGCTCTGGCCCACGCGATCCAGTTCCGCAACCCGAAGGACGTTGCGGACAAGAACTACTCCCGCCACAACAGGGCCTACGCCGATGCCATGGAGGCCGTGTATCGCCAGTTCCCGGACGATCTGGACGCCGTGACGCTGTATGCCGACGCGCTGATGAATATCACGCCGTGGGAGCTCTGGGACCTGCGCACCGGCAAGCCGACGCCGGGCTCGCGGGCGGTCGAGGCGAAGACAGTGCTGGACCGCGCGCTGGCGGAGCACGAGGGGCAGGCCCACGAGCACCCGGGCCTGCTGCACATGTACATCCACATGATCGAGATGTCGCGCACGCCGGAGCTAGGCGTCGCGTTGGCGGACCGGCTGCGCGACCTCATCCCGGACGCCGGCCACTTGCGCCACATGCCTTCCCATCTCGACATCCTGATCGGCGACTACCGGCGCGCCATCGCCAGCAATGCGGCCGCCGCCGTGGCCGACGAGAAGTACCACGCGCGAGAGGGCGGTATGAATTTCTACACGCTGTATCGGCTGCACGACTACCACTCGCTCGTCTACGCCGCCATGTTCAACGGCCAGTCGCGCGTCGCCCTCGAGACCGTTGCCAAGATGGAAGAGCACCTGCCCATCAGCCTGCTCAGCGTCGACTCGCCGCCCATGGCCGACTGGCTCGAGGCCTTCCTGTCGACGCGGCTGCACGTCCTCGTCCGCTTCGGCCGCTGGACCGACATCCTCGCCCTGCCGTTGCCCGCCGACCCACAACTCTACTGCGTCACGACCGCCATGACCCACTACGCCAAGGGAATCGCATGGGCCGTCACCGGCGACGTCGCCTGCGCGGACGAGGAGCGAACCCGCCTGCACGCCGCCGTGGAGCGCGTGCCCGACTCGCGCATGGAGTACCCCAACCGCTGTTCCGACATCCTAGCCATCGCCAAGGCCATGCTCGACGGCGAGCTGGAGTACCGCAAGGGCGACTACGAGGCGGCCTTCGCGCACCTGCGCAAGTCGGTCGAGCTCGACGACGCCCTCAACTACGCCGAGCCGTGGGCCTGGATGCAGCCCACCCGCCACGCCCTCGCCGCGCTCCTGCTCGAGCAGGGCCGTGTCGAAGACGCCGCCAGCGCTTACGCCGCCGACCTCGGCTTCGACGACACCCTCCCCCGCGCCCGCCAGCACCCCAACAACGTTTGGGCCCTCCACGGCTACCATGAGTGTCTCTCCCGGCTGGGCGGTGACGAGACCACGCGCACGATCGTCGAGCAGCAGCTACGGTTGGCCCTTGCTGTCGCTGATGTGCCCGTCACGGCTTCGTGCTATTGCCGGAAAAATGGTAGTGGGGGTGGGGGTGGTACGACGACGACGACGACGACGACGACGACGACGACAGGAGGGCCGGCGTTGGGGAGTCCGACGAAGTCGAGCTGTGGCGGTTGTTAAAACCCAGATGAGAAAATGGAGAGGCGGGCGGTTTCGGAAGCCGAACCTCTTGAATTCATCTACTACTGAGGTCTGTGATTGATTTGGCATGCAGAAAGATGAGTACGAGAGGATAGATAGACAGAGCACGCGTCCCATAATGGGTTGCAAAAAAGATCTTGTGATCGATCCATCGGTGCCTTGCTGCGAAGAACGGCCACTCTTTCCACGTACGCAGCTGAAACGGAATATCCCGACGCGGATTCGAGATTTGAAACTATACGAATACATGCATCGGGGGGGGGGGGGGGATTCCACTGCCCATGTAGGTAGGGTATAACGTCTCCAGCGTGAGACAGATGTGGGGATGCCCAATTAATCTGGAACCCGCTGTGGCCCTACTTTTTAAACTCTTTTTTCTCTTGGCTCGGGGCTCGGGGCTCGGGGCTCGGCCCGGTCCATCTGCACCTGCTTTTTCGCCACCCCCAATTCCGTAGAACGCCCATGCTAAACCTACTTTTTTTTCTACTGCTAGAGGAAACCTAAGCGGAAAGGCGCTAACCGAAATAGGGAAACATTTAATATAGCATACCGTTCTTTTATACAGACCGTCGGATGCTCACGATTGACAGCTACGACCCTGTTGTAGGACTCGTTGACTGCACCGCCGCAATGCTCACCGTTCACCCAACACAAATTGCAGATGCCTTTCTTGCTAGCTGAAGAATTCCTTTTGAAAATATTCCCGAATCAAAGACTACCTAGTACTATATCATTGGAGTATCACAAGCCATCACCTTCGTTAACATCATAAATCCGTTCCAATCATCATCCCCAAGACAAACTCTTTCGCTGTCCTCCAAAAGAAGAGAAAACCCCGAAAACGAAAAAAATCGCGCGCGGAGTGCGTCCAATACCCCAGACTGCCGCTCCGGGAAAGAGCTTTTTAAAACAAACACACAAGCCCCCGAGGACATGCAAAAACTCCCGTACAGGAGAAATAAAACTCATGCCTCCAGAAAGCCACCCACTGTTATGCGAAGGGTGAAGGATCCGGCTTCCGTTGAAACAGAAGAAATCGGCCTTACATCACGACGCACCCGGCATCCGCGTTGTTGCCATGCTGCGGATGCCCGTTGTGCGCCGATGCCGCCGTCGAAGCCGAGCCACCGCCGCCAGTAGGGCTCTCAGGTTTTTTTGCCCCTTTTCCCGCCGGCCGGACTGCGCCGCCCGCAGTCCAACGGAGGAACCCTACGTTCGGCTGAGGCTTCGGCTTTGCGGACTTCGGCGGCTTGGGTCCTGGCCCAGAGATGATCTCAACCATGGGTGTGGGTGGCCCGCCGCCCCCCATCACGTCGATCGGAGCAGGTGGTGGTGGAGGTGGCGGTGGGGGCATCATATCCGCAGGTCCTCCAGGTCCTCCATGTCCTCTAAGCTCAAAAAACCCTGGAGTCCCTGGGGGACCGCCTCGATGCTTCTTCCCCATCGGCACATCTCCCATCTTGCCGGCTCGCGACTTTCCCTTTGACGGCTGGCGATGGGGCATATTTAGACCTGTCCAAGGCATGTCCATCCCCGGCGGCATCATTGGTGGCGGTGGTGGCATAGGTGGGGGAGACTTCGGGGCAGGTGGCTCTTCCATGGGCCACATGTGCATCGTGATGGTCCAGTCAGGCTGGACCATGGTCTCCCAGACCTGAGGTAGGATGATCTCTCCGTCAGGCCCTACGAGATCGTAGTGCCCATCATGTACGTGCTGGCCAATGACATCAACGTGGAGGAAGGCCTGCTTGATAAGCTCCTCCATACCCTATGACAACGTCAGCATGTAAGCCTAAGCCAATAAGTAATTTCGAATAGTGATGTACGTACCTTCCACGTGCAACAGATGTGCCATGGGAAGCTGAACTTCCGACCAACGGCATCCTTGAATTTGATAGGCGGTTGTTTCTCCACAGGTGGAGGCGCGGCTGCTGCAGCTGCCTTCTTCTCCGCTTCTTCTTTGCCCTTGGCCTCCTCCTCAGCCTTCTTCTCCGCCTCTTCTTTGGCCTTCTTCAGCTCCTCTGCAGCCGCGGCAGCCTCGGCGAGCGCCTTGTCGTGCGCATCCTTTGCTGCCTTCGCATCCTCTGCAGCCTTCGTTTCAGCCTCTTCTCTTGCCTTTTTCGCTGCGGCTAATAGCTTAGCTGCGTCTTCCGCTGCCTTTTGCTTCTCTGCTGCATCCTTGGCAGCCTTTGATTCGGCTTCGGCTTTTTCTGCAGCGCGGGCTGCGGCAATAGCCTCGTCGCGAGCCTTCTGCTCGTCGCGCTGAGCGACCAGAAGATCATGCAGCTTCGATAACTTATCTTCTTCGGCTGCCTTCTTGGCCTCGGCGGCTGCGGCAGCTGCGTCCTCGATTGCCTTCTTCTTGGCGGCTTCCTTGTCTGCTCGGGCTTGCGCCTGCTGCATGAGGAGCTCTTCCAATTTCTTGAGACGGTCCGCTTGCTCTGCTGCACGAGCCATGGCCTCTATCTCGGCAGGCGTGGGCTCCGGGGGAGGCAGTGGAGCAAGCGGTGGCGGCGGCGGACCAGTGGAAGCAGGAGGAGCAGGCGGCGGCGGCGGCGGCGGCGGCGGCGGAACTACTGCTGGGGGTGTCGGTGCTTTGGATGGGGCGTGCTTGTGTCGGCTCGATCGATCTGGCGACTGGTCTGGCGAGTGGCGGTACTGTGCTGGAGGATAACCATATGGCGGCATTGGTGGTGGCATGCCATAATGGTGATCGTATCCAGTGTAGTAAGGCGTCATGCTGCCAGTGGGATGAACAGGAGGCTGGCCGGGCATGCCTCCAACGGAGTAACGCTGACGCCCCATCCCGGGACGTGGTCCCTGCTGGTGGTCATAGAAGCCAGGACCGACCATGCTTTGGTTCTGAGAATACCCATGGTGATTGGGTGCGAAAGGGTTCGCTTGAAAGCCGTACGGATCAGGCGCCATGGGTGCCATGGGGACCAGCGCCCTGTCCATGCCAGCACCATAGGGGTTTGGCTGGAAGCCGGACATCATGCTCGGAGCATATCCCGAAGTCACGCTGGGTGGAATATGCGACCATTGGTTGTGATGTCCGGGGTGCGGGTTACGGGGGTAACCCGGATAGTCGTCTGGTGGGTACTCCAGCTCGTCTATGTCGCCGGGCGCTGGCCGACGACGGTGCGCACTGTGCTCGCTCCGCTCTCTTGAATAGTCTTCCCTTGGAAAAGCTCTGGCCCGGTGACGACGGGGCGGCTCTTGCACGGGAGCTGCGTGGGAGCGTGATCGGCGATGGCTGGTCGGGCGTGGCTCCGGGTGGCTGCGGTGCCTGCTGCTGCTGTGTCTGGTCGGGCGCGGACGGGAGGCCGAGTCAGAAGGGTCAAGCTCGTCCTCGTCGACTTCGACCCAGTCTTCTCCAGAGTTGCCCAAGGATTCGTCGGTGTCGTCGTGGCTGCCAGCGTTCGAGTCGCTTAGAGGTACGCCGGCGCCGACGAATTCTTCGTCAGACGAGGGGTGGTGCTCGGAACCCGAGGAGTGGATGATGTGAATGTTTGAAACCCTATGGGACGGACGGGACGTTAGCACGGTGCTGGGCATGTGAGGCGGTCTAGCACAACACGCGGCGTAGCGTGTGATGCGCTGAGATTGCGGCGTGCGGGCGCGCGCGAGCGGGGAGAGGAAATGACTTACGGCATGGAGACGGTGGTAGTCAGGGATCACCTCACTCGGATCCTTTCTGCCAGAGAAAGTCGAGAGGGGGGCCCACGAGTAGGCAGGAGGTCGGGGGTGGGGTGGGCGGCTTTCTTTAGCTCCGGCGGTCGGCGTGTTGGTAAACAGCAGCAAGCTCAGCGGCGTGCAAACGGGCGGCGGGCTGTAAAAGAAGCAAAGGGATGGGCAGCGCGAGAGGGGCGCGAGGGGTTGGCGTGTCGCAGGCGTCGGTAAGGCTGAAGATGATTCGATGAGGACGCTGCAGCAGCCGGGGTTCTGAGGCAGCAGCAAGCGCTCGTTGGTGCTGCTGGCGCTGCGGCCGTCGCAATCTCTTCTGGCGCGCTCGTCGCCTGAAAGCGAGGCTAGGAATGGCGACGCGGGACTGGGCGTAGGCGGCGATAAGTAAGGAATGCGGATCCTTGCGTGCCTCTGGGCGCTGCGAGCCTGACGTCCGCGGGCGCAGGATCAGGCTTCGGTAGCCGCACTACTGCAGTCTGCTAGTCAGCACTGGGTGTACGTGACCGGTCAAAAAACGATGATGCGCATTGGGCTGCAGCCCGCACCTCGGGCACGAACGTGACCCGTCGCTTGGCCCGGCGGGGGCCAGACGACTTGCGCACTCGCGCCTTCGCGACAACACGTACCTACCTGCGATGCGATGCGATGCGATGCGATGGTGGTGAGCCTGCCCTGTGCTCGCCGTTGGGGGCAGGGAGAAGAACGTGCTCGCTCGCTCGGGTTGCTCAAGCAACTCCCGCAGCGCGGAGATCTGGAGAATGGTCGGGCGATCAACGGTCGCTAGGTCGGCGGAACGGTGCTCAGGGCGCTCGGGCGGGCCTTCGGGGTCTGCGTAGGAAGATGTAGTTGCGGTCGTTGGTGTAGCAGAACATTGAGATGCGGACAAGGCGAGGCGGCGCAGAGGTCGGTGCAGAGCTTCGACGAGGGCGGCGCCGTCCCTTTTGTTTTGGCTCTGGGCCGGATTGTGCGTGCGTGCGTGCGCCGTACAACGGCGGGTTGCGTTTCAGAACCCTGCGAGGCACGACAGAGTAAGGCTGGAGCAGGTTCGGACAAGGATCACAACCTCATTGCTGTTTGCTGCGCGCGCCCCTGGCATGGCCTGGCCTGGCGCGGCTTTTATGTCCAAGGCAGAGTCATGGCCGCCGCGAACCTTGCGTCCGTCACCCGCGCCCAACTCAGCCGTCACGCTGCTGGCAGCTGCCACTCACGGCCCCGTCCCTCTCATGCATCGCTACGTGGCCGGCAAACACTGACGCTAGCCCGCCCAAGCCCCAGGCCCCCGGCTTCCCCCGCCCTCCAACCAGCGTCCCCATCCACCGCCAGGAAAATCTTTTTCTGGCAACCGGCCAACCCGTCAGCAGCCGCCGCCCGCTGGGGGCTCGGCTCGACCCATGTGCGGCTCATATACGCCAATGGCCTCGCACGCGGCGCCCATGCGGAGCGGCACGCCGCCGCTGATGCTAGTGATGCAGCCCAACATGTCTCGCCCAACTTGGACGCATCTGCTAAGCGCCTCCTGCCCAATCCTCCCCGCGGCTTGCCACCCCGTCCAGATCCCCGGGTTCAGCAGGGCTGCCGCTGCCCTGGAGTATCCGCGGTTGGCTGCTGCAAAAATCAATGGCGTCCTCTTTCTGCTGTAAGCTGCGTACGGTTCGTCAAGATTCAGACACGTGCGCTGAGTGAGGCATGCTGCATCCACGGGGGCTGGACTAGACCTTCTTTTTTTTAACAGAGCATGCTAAACGTTGTGCAACGTCGAAACAGGCGCATCGGCAGACTTTTGTCTCTTAGCTATGACTCTTACTTCGAGCTAACATCGGAAGCCCCCGCCTGCGGCTCCTCGCTTCAGCAATGCGATTCCCTGTTCGCGATCCGTCACGACGACTCTGTCCTTCATTCCACAGCAGAACTGACAACTACCCGTTCACTTCTCTTCATCAATTGCGAGCTGGAGGGCGTCCAACACTTCGCTCACAGAGGGGCGCTCCGAGTATGTGTAGAGGCCGAGTGCTTTCATGGGGAGACGGCATAAACATCTCCCAGACATCCCGACGCACTTCTTCGAGAAGTGCCATAGCTTGAACGCCAGACTATCTTCTGCGGCCATGAGCGTTAGACATCCGAGGGGAGGGAACAGAAGCGGATCCTCCATCATAGTGCTAGCGGCATCCGCCTTTCTCCAACGTCCATCTTCGTCCGAGCTAGCTAGTCCGTCGACTGCGGGAGATGACGTTTGGGATTTGCAAATCGTGGAAGACGCTACAAGGTCTTGCTTGATGAGATCATTCAATGATGATCGGAGGATGCTGTAGACTGCATCGGATCCAGGATTATGCACGGCTTGTGACATGTCGACACGATCCAGGAAGGCAGAGTCCTGATCCCGGTTAGCCAGCTCCAACATCTGGGGATTACACGGAATTGTACATACGATTGCATCAGGAAGGTTACTAGTGCACAGCACCATGACGTTTGGCCGACGCCGAAGACGGTCAAGTGCGGTAAGTATCCCATTCGTAACCTTGTGACGTCAGCTCATAGTAACCATGGAGTCGAATGGCCTGTCTTACCCGTATAGCATCAGCAACTTCGCCATACATGGACTGTTCACGCGGAGAGACCAGGCTCTCGACTTCGTCAATCATGACGCAAATGAGTGTCTCTGTTTCCGAATCCGCAATGCTTTGAATCTTATCGAAGATTTGGGCGATGATCTTTCCACTTTCTCCAAAATATTTGCTGAAAAGTGATTCTGGGTGGACTTCGATCATCTTGCCGTGTGTGTAAATCTTTCCCAAACGTATTTTCAGCTTCTGGGCCAGACCTCGACTACTCAGGCCATGGGGTCAGTGTATTCCAACCAACCGGGTTGAGTAGCAAGTACAGGGGCTTACCATAGAGTCGTTTTACCACTGCCCGGTGGACCATGTACCAAGAAGACTCCGTTCCAGCTGATGCTATGGCTACCTTTCGAGTCAGGGGCGCGTTTGCGCAGCATAGTCACTACTACATGCGTGAGTATATTGTTTGCAATCCGACGCTCGACTTCACCTACGCATGCGCGTTGCAAGCCGCAGCAATTTGATATGGATATTCCCGGGATACGCAAGGCTGTGATCAGGCTGGTAAGTAAACGTCGGTGAATGCCGGAAGGTGTTAACCTACGACTCCCACAACCCATCCAGATCGGTATTTGGCAAGGAAGTCACACGCATTTGATGTGACGTCGGCTCGTCAATACTCCGATCATCGTCAGTCAGAGTCAACAACATAGCTGATGTTGCGTCTTCGTCATCTTGCAGGCGATAGACCTGAACGTCGAGCGTAACTTCCTGAAGAGAGAAGCAAACGTTATCCTCATCACTCCCGGTAAAGCCGTCAACTCTGATGTATTCGATGCTCTGGGCACTCTCGAGACTCTCTGCGTCGAAGATAAGCAGGACTGTTCTGGTGTCACAGTTCTCATCGAACGCTCACCGTCACTGGGCACCATCTCTCCCATCTTCAGATAGCTGAAACTTTGCGGTATCCATTGCGAGACTTCATCCCTGACCTGAGCCGATTTCTGTCAGCAACGACAGCGTGGACTGGAACGAGCACGCGCACAACTCACTTCGTCCGCGCGCCAAAACGGGCAAGGTGTGTGGCGAAGCCGCACTTCTACGTGCAGGATGCCATTCGACGTCATTTGCATTGTGTCCCTGAGAGGTGGTGTAACGTGCTGGTCATGTTCGCGACTAAGAGGTTGGGGTGGTGTCTGTTGTGTTGCTGCGAGACGAGCAGCTGCGCGGAGAGGCAAGTACCCCAATGGCAGGTGCGATGAGCACGCGACACCGTGGCTGCCCGCACATGACGACACCTACAGAAGAGCCGCCCGTTTTCGCGCACCGCTGTATGCTGGCTGTGAACAAGCCACGGTTGAAGGTTTTGAACGCTCTGGCGACTGCACGCCAAGTGCTACACAAGTGCACATACAATACACAGTTGAGAAAAGTACAACGCATATTATATCTCAGCCCAAATCCGAGAGCCGATTAGTTCTTGTTCTCAGCTGCTCTTCTCTTCGCTCTAACCTCAGCCTTCCTCCTCTCACCGCCATCAACCTTGTGTCCTCTCCTCTCCTCCCACAGACCCTCTCTCACGGCTACCCTCGCAACCTTGTTCGAAACTGCCTCAACGCAGGGTCCGACGATAGTGTGTGCACCCTTGACCTTCAGGCCGCGCAGTGGCTTCGCGGACCTCAGCACCTGCTCCGAGACCTCGACGCCTTGCGGCACGTTGACGACAACCTTCTTCGTGCCCGGCGATGAAGTAGCAGTGGCAAGCTGTGCAGTGCCGGCGGCAGTGTTGGACGGTACCTCGACAATGCGGACCTCAGCAACGCCGTCTTTGACGTGCTTGGCGTCGCCGGCCACGCCGTACTCGCCGTTGCGGAACTTCTCCCGCCAGTGCAACAGGTAGCGGCGCGACCGTGCAGGCTCGACGCCCAGCTCGCGTAGCTGCTCCGAGCTCAGGCTGAACAGCGCCTCCCACGTGGGTATCTTGGCGGCGTGTTGGGAGAGTTTGCGGCCGATGACGGTGAGAAAGGTGTTGACGTCCGGAACGAAGGGCGTGGGCTGGGGGACAGGCCGCAGAGGGATGCGGTTATGCAGTTGACGCACGCATTGGTAGGATATCGATGTTGCCGGTGCGCTGGACCGGAGGAGCTGCGACAACTGGTGGTTTGGCCGGATAATCATTGTGGTGATGCGCGACTTGTTCGAGCCTGGAGCAGCTGTCAGGAAGATCTTCCTGGCGATTGAGGTCGGCAATGGCTTGCCTGAAGCGCGATTGCGGCGAGTAGACGGTCGGACGTGTGGGTTAAAGCGGCCGCGTTGAGAATTGGGCGGAGGTGGAGCTGGAGGTCAGACGTTGCTCGCCGCGGGAACTTTTCGTTCGTCGGCGGAGCGCCGCGCCGAATCCCTGCACCTCCACTGGCGCTGTCGCAACTCCTCCCATCATCTACCATCGAGTCCGACCAAACATCCGGCTTCCGTGCGTCCAACATTCGCTCACATGCTTGCAGCTGCAGCAATATAGCAGTCTTCAAGCCGTCGCCGCCGCGCCAGCAACGATCCGCACTGGACTCGAGGGGCCGCGCACCTGAGCTCCACCGCGGGGCCCGCCTTCCTTTCAACTCTGCTCCTCTGCCACCCTGCCAGCCCGCCTCGACCTTCGAAGTCCTACCCATTCTTTCGCGTTCGCCACAGCCATCCACCATGGCAGTCTCTCCGGCGGAGCCCTACGCCGCGTCTGCCAACGCCAACATCACGGTCGCCAAAGCCAAAGCGCTTACCGTCCTGCAACACAATGCCGGCAAAGCCATGTCTCCTCGCACTGCTGCCGCGTCAACAGACTCCATCTCTGGTGACGCGCCACGCGACTTGTCCGAGGCCATGAACGAGGAGATCAAAAACAGATATAAGAAAAGTATGCGCTCGGCGTGCCACTCCACCGCGTGGTCTCAGACATTAACGCACTTCACTCGCAACAGCAACGAAGCTCGGTGAGGGTACATACGCCATCGTATACAAGGGCGAAGTCGTGGCAAAGCCCGGCCAGTTCGTCGCCATCAAGAAGATCAAGGTCAACGCCGAGTTCAAAGACGGCATCGCGATGGACGCCATCCGAGAAATAAAGCACCTGCAGGAACTCGACCACCCGAACGTCATCAAGCTCCACGCCGTATACAGCTCGAAAGCACAGAACCTGAACCTCGTCCTCGAGTTCCTACCCCTGGGAGACCTGGAGCAGATGATGAAGGCGCGCGACACTATCTCATACGCGGCGGCCGACGTCAAGTCGTGGATGGGCATGGCGAGCCGCGGCCTGTGGTGGTGCCACGCCAACTTCGTGCTGCACCGCGACATCAAGTTGAACAACTTGCTCATCGGCGCCGACGGCGAGGTCAAGCTGGCGGATTTCGGTTTGGCCCGCTCCTTCGCGGAGCTCTACGCGCCCATGACCTACAACGTCATCACGCGCTGGTACCGCCCGCCCGAGCTGCTCTACCAGGCCCGCTTCTACTCGGGCGCCGTCGACGTGTGGAGCATGGGCGTCGTCTTCGCCGAGCTCGTCCGCCGCGACTTCTTCATGCCCGGCGACACCGACCTCGCCCAGATCGACCAGATCGCCAACGTCTTCGGCACCCCCACCGAGGACAACTGGCCCGGCGTCTCCAAGCTGCCCGGCTACATCAAGCCCGCCGCCGACAACAGCGAAGTCAAGCGCGGCTGGCCCCAAGGGTTCTGGGACTCCGAGTTCGGCCTCATCGGCCCCCAGGGCATCCAGCTGCTGCGCTTCATGCTGACCCTTGACCCCCGCCGCCGCGCCACCGCCAAGCAGGTCCTCGAGCACCCCTGGTGGACGGCCGAGCCGAAGCCGACCCCCAAGCAGGACCTGCCCAACCCGAACAAGACCAAGGCCAAGGCCGAGCTCGAGAAACGGATGGGCGAGGACCTGAAGAGGCGCGGCGGCGAGATTCCCGGCAGCACCGAGGAAGGCCGCGGAGACAAGGTGGCCAGGAAGTTGGATTTCGGGTCTTTCAGGTGAGGGAGAAAAAAAGGAGCTTGACGACGGGTGATGTTCCCTCCTCTGCGGCAACACGCGCTGGGGTTGACCGGCTTCAATCTCGTATGGGGCCCGGCCATCGTTTGTATGCCGGTAAGCTCCATTGGATCGCCGCTGTCTCCCGCATCGGCTCTAGACTGTCCGGCTCTTGTCTGCATTAATGAAGCGAGGCATACGAACCAGGGCTCTGGTGTCTCACTAGCGCCGGTCCGCGTTCTCTCCTCCGGTCAATCTCGACTTCAGCCTGGAGTAAGCCGCACAGCAGGTGAACGAGGGGAACGGCAAGTGCATATTGCATGCAGTAACTTCACTTCGTAGCGCTTTACCGCCACCGGAAACCTATCCCCTGCACAAGTCACGCTCGGGCTGATGGAGCGACGTCGGCGTCACGGAGCGAACCATTATAGAACAAAGACGAACAACAGCCGCCGGCGATGGTGCCAGCGGTTAAAATGCTGGAGAAAAAAGCCGTTTATTTGGATAGTATCACGCAATGATGCCCCCAAAGCGAGGGTGTGACGTTGTAGAAGACTAGAGGACAGGGGGAGCATTTCCTAGATAGAAAGTTACAAAAGACTTAGAGAAAGCAAAAAAGGCCCGTTCTGAATCCGCTCCACCCCACCGCTAAAATCGCATACCGAGAAAAATCGTTATTTTGTTTCTGTCCATTCGCCCGGCCGTTGTGTTGTGCAGTCAACGATAACCCTTGTAGAAACCGCAGTCGATCCTAATGTTACATAATCTTGTTGTTTCCAGTTCGAGAATCAACTTGGAAAAACAAAGAAAGAAAGATAAAGAAGACATTGGTACGTGTGCGAGGCCGTGGGGATATCAACCAAAACCAGGAATGTCAAGAAAACAAAATAGAAAAGAGGAAAAGAAAAAGCAAAGGTGTTTTGATATCCAAATCATACGTGTATGCGCATGCTGTGAGCACTCTGAAAGGAATCAACGTCCATTCGACCAAGTCCAATAATGGGCGGGGGAAGAAAATTAAGAAATGGTAAAGCCACTGACGCTGCTAGCAACTCATGTGCGTGCTCGTTGCGCCGTGACATCCAAACAACGCAACGGATCAAAACCTCTCCATGAACCGGCTGTCCCTCTGAGGGCTTTCCGTACTCCTCTTCGTCGTCAGGCGCGGAGGCGGCTCTAGGCTCTCACCGGCATCAACGAACTGCTCTTCGTCCTCATCTTCGCCGTTGGACACGCTGCTCACGCCGGTGGCCGCGCTACGCTGCCGACCCCGGCTGCTCCAGCTACCCGCAAAGCCGCCTCCGCTGCTGGTGCGAGCAACCTCGCCACTTTCCAGGCTGCTGATGCTGGGTGAGGAAAGGCGTGCTGGTGGGGTCGTGACCGTGGGTGTCGCTCTCCCAGGAGCTGGAGAGGATGCCGAAATGCTACGCTGCTGCGGCTGTTCGCGGGGAGCGGCGAGGGAGCTCTGCGAGCGGAGCGCCGCGCCACCGATGAAACTGCTGCGATTGGAGTGAGTTCCGGACTCGTCCTTCTCGGGCTTCTCTTTGGAACGACCGAGATGGGAGCGACGCTTTAGACGGTTGAACAAAGACTTGATACCGCGGCTACCACCTTCCTTTGAAGAAGTAGAGTGGTCGACCGGGGAGGTAGGTGCAGAGAAAGAGACGTCTTTTGCTGACCGATCGTTTCCACTGTCCGGATCACGTGCCTCAATGGTAGTTGCAGGTGCGGTAGCCACACGACGCGTTTGGTGTGATGCTTCTTCCGGATCGAACGTGTGCCTGTGTCCTGTATCTTCATCATCCGAGGATGCGACATCGCCTATCGCCTCGACGTCCGCGTGGTAGCTCGGCGCTGCAGCCAAAGGTGCAGGGCGCTCGTCCCTGTGTGTGCTTGCAGTTGCAGGTCGGGGCTCCAGAACGGTCATGGGCGCATCGGAGTGGTGGTCCTCATGTTCTTCTTCTTCCGCCTTTGACTTGCGTTTCTCGTCCTGCTTGAGACGCTTCTCTTCATCACGTCGTGCCTTCTCAACTTCCTTCTCAGCCTTTACAGCAGCTTTTTCATAAGCTTTGCGGTTCTTCTCTTCAGCCTTGAACTCACCTGCACAACGTTAATCATTCAGAATTCACACAATGATTGGATATACTCACTCTTGATCCTCTTTTCTTCAGCCTTCCGCTCTGCCTCACGTTCCCTCTCGACGGCAGCCAGCCGTTTCCTCTCCTCTTCGTCAAGTTTTCTTTCCTCATCCTGAGCCCTCTTCGCTTCGGCAGCCTCAGCTATCTCATTCAAGGTCGGGGCGACTTTGCTAGCGGCAACAGCATCGATCTCGGACTGATCCAGAAACTTGCCACCACCAACGTGGACTTTACCATGGTTCTCCATGCGCTTCTCGCTCTGCTCAGTCGCTTTGGCGCGGGCTCTCGCTTCCCACTCCTCCATTATCGCTGGCGGCACTTTCCCGGTCTCCATGAAAACCTTCTCATCCATTGTGTGCATTTGAGCTTGTACTTTGCGTTCGGCAGCGGCGAGCAGATTTTCGCGGTCTGTCTGCCTTTTCGTCGCGTCAACTTGGGCAAGCTTGGTGTTGAAGATGGACATTTGATTTCTGATTCGCCGTGATTGTTCTTCGTCGTCTGAATCGGCCAATCCCCCGTCGCTGGCGGCACGACGCCTCCCTCGACGTATTGACAGTCGCGAGCGTTTGGGCATGTTGCTGTAACCGTAGTAATTACGGAAATCACTTGGGGCATCCGCATCGATTTTGGCCAGTCGTTCAGCAGCCAGTTTCTGCGCCTGGTCTTGCACCTTCATGTACTGTAGCGCCTGCGCTTTGAAGTCTGCGGGTGAAGTGGTAGTGCTTGCTGTTGACGCCGACCGTGCGCTAGCCCCGCGAGCCGCCGTCTCACCAATGTTGGAGATGCCAGCTGCCTCGTTGATAGCGTGTTGCTGTGTATCGTACATTTTCTTGGCCATGGAAATCGCGGAGGCCCGAAGGGCAGCTTGCCGTCGCTGCTCTTCAACCTCGATCGAGACGGGCGGCGTCGAACCGAACATCTCCTTTGGGACATTAGCGCCGATGTGAGTAATCCGTGCGGATTGCATGGCTTCCGAATTGAGACGGTTAGGCTTCTTGACCGACGGTCTGTGTGCGATAGTGGCGGCGCTGAGAGAATTGTGGGCGGAGTTGGCGGCATCGGGATAGTTGGGAAGCGGGGCAGGTGATGACTCTGCCCTCTTCCTGTTCCTGGCGGCTACTGCCCCCGTTGCAGCTGTGAGTGCATTCCTCTTGCCAGTATCGGAGCAACCGTAGTCGGTCTGTGGGCTCAGCGATTTGTTGCGCATGGCAATGCCAGCGGCCGAGTTGCCGTCTGCACTTGCCTCCGGCATCCACAGGTTGAGTTTCGGGCCACCCTTGTGGGCAAGTAGTGCAGCCTTGGAGCCCGCCGCGCTTAGTTCCGGTTGCCAGAGAGGCGCCATCTTGTAGTCCTTGGCCAAGAGAGCAGCTTTTGCAGCGCTGTCAGAGGTGCCATCGGGCTTCCACCACTCGATTTTGGTCTTGTTGCCTGCGGCTAGAAGCGCAGCTGATCCTGCCGAATTGGCTGTGTCAATGCCTACAATCGGAAAGCTGGGGAGATCTTGTGCTCTAGCGTATTTGAGAGAGGTTGCAGCGCCTGTTGATGTGCGGTCAGTGGGTGCAGATCCGCAAATTATGACGTTTGTGGAGGCTCATACTCGCAGAAGATAGCTTGCCATCGGGACCAAGCAGGGCTTGTTGCTCAATGTTTGTCGGGCGCTCGGGTTGGGTGACGTAGAGCGCAGCGGTTGAAGCTTGTTCTTGGAGCTTTTTGTCCCGGCTGTGGAGGGACGGATCCGGGCAGGCCGTTTCGCCAGAAGCAAAAGGCTTGGCCGACTGCGGGGAATAAGCCCGTGCTCCCGGGGCTCCTGTATGAGCATGCTGGAGGGCGGCGGTCGTAGCCATGGCGGGAACTATAGGCTGCCGGTAAATTCCTGCACGGATGAACACGAGACGGGCGACATGCGGCGCAAGAGCGGATTGGCGAGGTGTGAGATAATGTCTGCCTGAGGAAGATGTGCCGCCGGGATGCCAGCAGAGCGAAGCGCGGAGGCCGAGGCGCGGATTGTATAGGACATGGCCGCTATGACATCACCGCAGGACCCTTGGCTGCTAAGCCGCAAAGGGCTGGCCTGCACGACGGCGCCTGTGGCTTGCAAGCTGTCACGAGCGCCAAGACAGTCCGTCGCCAGCCCGCGAGCTGTCGACCCGTCGGCTCTGAGCTGTGCACCGATGACGATCTGCGCAAGTGGACCGTCCCTGGAGACTTTCTGCACCTGAAGCGGTCTCGCCGTGGGGCCGATCGGCGCAGGGAACCTGCCTGACAATCTCGACCGCCGCGACTCGAGACCACCGTCGCAAAACCTGCCCACAGCCGACTCCATCCACGCCAACCGCAACTCCTGTCAGTGCGCCCACGAACCTGACGCGATATTGTTCGAAGCCTGTGGCCTACCGCACGAAAGCACGACGCCACACAAGCACCCGGGGAAGGCAAGCAAACATCGGTTGCAAGCTCTTCAACTAGAGCATTAGGCGCAAGCAAGATACCTGTTGCGCCTGGCACCAATTCCATTTCTCGTGCGATCTACGTCCCAAAAGATTGCCTGTGTGCCTGAATCTTGCTGTTTGGATGACTGCTATTTTTGGCCTGCCACCGCTTCCCCCGCCATGGCCACAGAACAGCCTCGTTTTGAGAAGCTTCTCAATTTCCGCGACGTTTCTTCCATCCTCGCCCAACCTCCCAAGCTGAAGCCGGGCAAGCTCTTCCGCAGCGCCAGGCCAGGTACGTCTCCACTGCGCACCCGGTTCGACGACACCTGACGTTGTGCACAGACGAAGCCACCCCCGAGGACCAAGCTCTGCTAAGCAAAACGTACAACATCCATACCATTGTCGATCTCCGCAGCCCGACCGAGCACCTCGAGCAAGCCAAAAAGCTCGCCGCTCGAGCCCGGACCGGCGAGCATGTCTCTACCGTCCCGTCCCCGCAGAGCACCTCGGCGTCCGCCACAGCAAACGACCTCCCAAAGATTTCGGGCATCACATATCGCGATGTGAACTTCAACGGCGGTGCTTACATCCGCTCGATGCTATCTCAGCTTTCCTGGTCCTCGTACCTTACTGTACTAGCCTACTACGTTGCTGGCTACCGCGTCGAAGCCGTGCAGATCATTGGCCATGAGGTTATGAGCCCCCGTGGTGTCGTCGGCCTGATGCTGGACAGCCTCGCTGTTTGTACCAAGGAAATCTCCGTCGTCTTTAACGAGGTGCTGGCACGAGAGGAGAGCTACCCTGTGCTGTGGCACTGCACCCAGGGAAAGGACCGGACGGGACTGGTGACCATGTTGACGCTATTTTTGCTAGGCGTGGACATGGACGATGTCCAGCGCGATTACATGGCAACTCAGGCCGAATTGGAGCCAGAAAGGGAGGAGCGTGTAAAGGAGATCGCTCGGATTGGGCTAGGGTCGGAATGGGCCGACTGCGATCCCACCTTGGTGGTGGAAGTAAGGACGTTTTTGGATCAAAAGTACGGCGGTGTCGAGGGGTATTTGGAAAACGCGGGCGTGAGTCGGGAGACGCAAGACAAGATCAAGGATATTCTGCGCCCGTAAAGGGAGTGAATGCATCCATGACGTTTTGTACGACTGCCGTCATGGTGCATTAGCTTTTCCTGCGAGCACAAGAATCGTCCGTGGGCTTTTTGTCGATCTTCGCCAAGCGATGGAGGGATTTGCCCAAAATATCACTGCGATTCCCACTGAGCAGAACTAGTGACTTGCCTTTTCCCACATGCATTGCTCTGCCGATGCGATGGGGAACGGGAGGCCTTGTTTTCATGATCATATCCATGCAGATCACTCATTATCCTTCGTGTCCCCCTATGTTACTCGTAACGCCGTGCTAGATGTGGAGGGTTCAAACCGGTATGCTTGGTGACCCCAGACGCCGTTTTCCATGTTGAAGTACGAGTCCTGTACGGCCATCCGCCCCTCGTACCTTACGATACCTATCTTAATACTCCTTTTGGAAAGTTTGCTCGATGGGCTTGGCGGCCTGAGGGTACTTGGTGTTATGATCCAGCTTCCTCGAAACGAATGGGATTGCGCTTACCTCGATGAACTTTTCCAAGCTTTCGTCCAATTTCGCCAGATCCTCCTTTCTTTTGTTGTTCTCCGCAATCAACCCCTGCTTCTTCTTCAGCAATCCCTGCCTCTTCTCCTCCAGCGCCAACCTCTCCTTGTGCTCATGTTCGATCCTGGCCTTCATCAACGCATCCTCAAACATATCCTCCTCATGCGCCGCATCCTCATCTCCACCCTCCATCCCCACGTCCTCGCCTGCTTGCTCTCCACCTTCCGCCTTCTCTCGCCTCTCGACGACCGCCTTCTGCGCAGCTTCCCTACAGCCTTCGACGACCTCGGGAAAGGTGGCCGCGAACTCCTCCTCCGGCATCAGCGGCAGCTTCTGATACGGATGGTCGTAGCCTTGGCAAGCCTTGATCTCGGACTCCAGGTGCCGCTGTTCGTAGTACAGGTTCTGCAGCGCCAGGTGCAGCGTGTCGACCTCGTGCCTCGCGTCGGCCGTAGCGTGCTTGGTCGAGCGCACGCTCAGCAGGGCCTTGCGGTTCTGGTTGCGCACCGCGGCAAGGTGGGCGTGCAGGGCCTTTTGCGCCGACGAGATCTGCTCTGCGACCTCGGGCGGCATCTGGCTTTCAGAGGGTCTGGACGGCGATGCTGGCGGGAGCGGGTGCTCGGCGAGCACGGCGAGCAGCGCGTCGCATTGCTGCTGGGCGAGCGAGGCGGCGTCGAGCACGGTGCGCAGGTCCGGGTCGGTTATGATGTCGGCGGCGGTCATGACGGCGGTTGTGGGCGCAGTCAATGGTGTTGGTGTTGTGCGCGGAGGAGCGTCGGGCGGAAGACGCGTCGAAGTTGCGCGCGGTTGCACGGCCGGCATGATGGCGGGCGGCGGTGGCCGTGCGTGCGGCCCGCGGGAGGCGTTTGATTGGTTCTTGTGGTTGAATGCAAGGTGCGGAGATTCAAGTTGACGGTTCTAGCTGAAGAGGCGAGGGCGAGAAAGGGCGCGAATAAGCGCCTTTGTGGTACAGTTCATCTGCAGCATTGTTGCTGATGGCTGTTTCCCTTACGCGGGCCTGCCTTGTCACGCAGAACGTAAGGCAACTAATAAATTCAACAACGATTTGCGGCGTCATGATTTCGTCGACAATTTCGTTTTTCCCTTGCATGGCTCATCTTGGTGGTTGAGATGGAATAGGTGTTTGCCGCCACAGCTCGGAGATCAAACGTGCTGAGACACTCCAATCTCTAGGAAACATCTGAAGCTCGCGTATCAACGGTGTTATCTCTCGTCCGGGGAACACCAGCGGCGGGCCCCTTGGACGCGCCCCTATAAGGACGGAAGATGGGTTGTACATAGTATAGGGATTGTATTGGCAGAAACCTCCTGCAGGAGCAGCAGCGCATCGCGACGTCGATCGGCATCACAACGGGACAGATCTGCGTGTTCGCCAATAGCGCGGAAGGTCGGCAGGGAGCAGGGCTCTGGGCAAATTTCAGTTGGGAACTTTTAGGCGCGAACGGACCCCAATATCCCGTCGGCCGCATAAACAACGAAAAAGCTTTACCGTGGACACGCAATCGGCCAACACCGGCCGAGCTCGGCGCTGCAACACCATCAGCTTACCGGGCGGTGCGTTCAGCTGAACAAGCGGTGCGCTCGAGGACAACATGGCGAACCACGGACGGACAAGGTGGGTTGTAGCCAGCGTTGCAGGCGCAGGGCGATAAGGAGCGCTCGGGCTCATGTTGGTGCATGCGGGCGTGGAGTCTTTGGGGCATCCATGCGCGGCACCGTAGCCGAGCAGCGGCCTGTAAGGCTGGCCCACCGCGGTGGCAACTGGCAACCCGCACGCAATGCGCGGCTCAGGGCCACAGGGCCACAGGGCCACAGGGCCACAGGGCCACAGGGCCCAACCCACGCGCACGCCGCCGCCGAGGCGCTGTGCGAAGATTAGCTACCGGGTAGGGCGCGCAGCCCGATGGAAGCGGCCTTTGTGCGCTCTCGTTGGTGGCTTTGTTGGCTGGTCGAGCTGCTGCGGCCCGCGAGTCAGCTTCACATGCCCAAAGAGGCCCCAAGCCCGCCCCACCTGCGCACCCTTCTACCACTTTAAGCCCGCACTCGCCGCCAGCCCACGCCGCTCCTTTCCCTCGCCCACGTGTAGATACTTGCCGTCTCTTCCATCCAGACCCCTCTTTATCTGCAGCCACGCCCCAGGACGCGTCGGCTCCCAATCCACGTTCCCTTTCTCGTTTCGCCGCCGTCTCACCTGCCGTCCCACCCGCCGCCCGCGACCCGTCCCGCCTTCAATATTTCCACCACCACCACCACCACCACCACCACCAACGCCTGCCTTCACCTTCCACCGCGGCCCTCCGCTGTTTACCACCGCGCTTCCACCGTCCGCCCACCATGGCGTGCACGGTCACGTCCATCATGACCGAGTCCCACGAGGAACCCATCAGAGGCACCTCGTCCGGTATCGCTGTCCGCCGAGAAGAGCTGCGCCGGCGCAGGCATTCTTCCTACCACCGCCGGAACTGGTCTATGGAGGACAATGTACAGGTCTTGGTGCGTGCGCCCGCAACGTCGTGTGAGCCATGTCCGAGCGGAGATTAATCTGACTAAATTGCAGGTCGACCGCTTCCTGCTCGAGCTTGAGCGTCGCCTCGACTTTATAGAATCTTACGGCCAACTAAGGCTAGACGTCGGAATTGAGCGTGCTTACAACACCCTCCATGCCGTGCGCGACTCGTGCGCGAGCGTGCGGGACGACGTAATAGACGCCGGAAAGCGCCGAGCGAGCGTCCTTGTCACGACACTGGAGACGATACACCAGGATGCCTTGGCGCGAAAAGAAACCATGGAGCAAAAGGTGCACGAGGGTATCCGGTTATTGGAACTGACGCTGGCCGACTTCGAGGCCCGCGCTTACGCCATGAGGGACGCTGGTGTGAGAGCCGTAGCTCACGACATCTACGACGAGGGCCATCGAAGAATGCATGACGCCAAGGTCAAGGCGAAGGAAGTGATGGGGGAAGGTCTGGAGAAGGCAAGGCGGGCCAAGGACAGCATGAAGGAGAGCGTGGAGCATGCGGTGGTGCACGCATTGGCAAGAGCAAAGGAACATGGCCTGATCAAGTACGAGGACCTCCCGGAGCCCTGGCGCGTAAACCCCCACATCCTGAAAGGTTACCGGTTCCACGAGGACAAGCTGGATTGCATCCTGTCCGTGTTCAACATTTCCAACGAATCCTTCAACATCTGGTCTCACGCCATCGGCCTGGTTATCGTCCTGTCCATTGCCTTTTATTTCTATCCCACCAGCGTCAACTTTTCCATGTCGAGCAAGTCGGACATCTTCATTGCCGCCATGTTCTTTTTTGCTGCCTGCAAGTGTCTGGTCTGCAGCACCATGTGGCACACTATGAGCAGCATTTCCGAGCAGAAGCTGATGGAGCGCTTCGCCTGCGTCGACTACACTGGAATCTCACTCCTCGTGGCGGCTTCGATCATGACGACCGAGTACACCGCATTCTACTGCGAGCCCGTATCCCGCTACATCTACATGGGTACCACTTTCCTGCTTGGCGTTGGCGGCGTCATCCTACCCTGGCACCCGACCTTCAACCGTGCCGACATGGCCTGGGCCCGCGTCTGCTTTTACGTCACGCTCTCCTGCACCGGGCTTATCCCTGTGTTCCAACTCATCTACGCCCGTGGCCTTTTCTGGGCCATTTATTTTTACGCCCCTATCGTCAAGTCCCTTGCTGTTTATTTCACTGGAGCTGTGCTCTACGCCGCCAAGATCCCCGAGCGCTGGTGCCCGGGCATGTTTGACTACGTTGGCGGCAGCCACAACATCTGGCATGTCGCGGTGCTCGGAGGTATTCTTTTCCATTACATGGCCATGCAGGAGTTCTTTGCGCAGGCCTTCCTACGCGCGCAGACACAACCGCAGTGCTCGGTGTATTGATTGTGTTGTGTTGTCTTTCGTTTGTCTCTGGCTTTTGTTTGTCGTTTCTTGAAAATTACACCTGTCGCTTTTTCTTTTTACTGTCCAGCATAGCAGCGTACATTGCATAATCACGGTTGGAGGCAAATTTTGCGTAGAATAGAGGATGGTTGCATTGGCATCGGGAGTATGATCGACCCTGTCGTTCTGCAGACATGGCATTCGCTTTGGGGGACGTTGAACAGCGCCGCAAACCTCTTACCGAAGAGGAAAATGAGAGATTCTTTCTCCGGTACACCGACTTTTGTCATACTTGCTTGGTGTGAAATTGGTCTTATAAAGTTCGTGTTTGCATCCGTCTTTGTGCGTCACAGAACTCGACGGCGTTTCTCACCCGGCCAAGACATAAGCCTTTGCAGCTCCATGTCCATCTCTTTCTCGATGGGAATGATAGATGGCTCTTCTCCAGGAGTCCGTCCCCGCCGATCTGGTATCAGCATATTCGTAAACGCCGCAAAGTTCACTGCTCTGCTCCACAACCGTGCGCGGGCAACCGGAGCGGCATTAGAGCAACGATGCAAGGGGGCAAAGGTACAGAGACTTGCGAGTGAACATTGCAGGAATGAACATCGGTGAGGTAAAACACTAGAGGCAGGGACTCAGATCTTGGGACTAACAGGGGCGGATCAGCGCTCCTGGCAAATGGTGATATGGCCACTCTCTGGCGCGGGAGCTTCTTGTCCGCATGGCTATTGTAAGGATATTGCCTCCTCGGAGCCAGATGATGAGGACCTGGTCGCCTTTCGTAGGCAACGGGGCTTATGGTTCTTGTCGTATCTGAATTTTCAGTCAAATGCACTGTCCGCCTGCCAGGGGCGCTCCTGTCTTCGAATGCTTCTGTAAGAGCCACCGGAGAATCTATGCTAGCGCTCGTCCCCATTAGAAACTGGTTCGGAGAGTGTCCGGCTGGTGCGCTAATTGCAGTCTATGAAAGCCAGGAGGAACAGTTCCGTGCGTTAGCTATCTGGATATGTCGTAGCGTGGCAGTGGGTCTTAACCTTCGTAATCTTGCCCCGGAGATACCGCGCCCATTTACGAGGATAGATGAAGTGTACATCAGACTGTTGGTGTATATTTTGAAGACCTGCATCGACACATCGACACCTGGGTATTTGCTCCACCTGCCCTCGCAGGAAGAGTATAAGCCGTCTTCAGTGTAGCGAAGCAGGAACTCAAACGATATAGTAAGAACGTCCTACACTTGGCGGAGTGCGTGCAAGGTTGGGAGAGTTAAAGATCTCGTCCGGACGCAGATATCAATTTAAAGAACGAACGAACGTGTCTATACAGCGTCTTCGGCTCCTTGTGAGCTTAGAATTCTCAGTACCTCGGTGCCATAACTTGCACCAAGCTCAATTGTAGGTGACACTGTATACCAACCTAAGAATATGAGTTCCACATTTGGCAAAAGCGTGTGACAAGAATTTCACAACTTACGTGAGTAGATGGAGGCAACATCATGATGCCTGTGAGTGACTTTTAAACCAATCATCATGTCTGGATACCTTCTTCAACTACCCACATAGGAACATCGCAGTATCCGTTACGTGAAGCACATGGGTAGTGTAAATTATTTTCCGATTCACTATGTGGTGATAACTTCAACCCCAACCGAACCTTATGAGACTTGAAGATAGCACGAAGGAAGAGACTTTGAGATTTGCGGATTAACTTATCAAGCGCGCGAAAGTCAGCGTTCCCACTTGCAAGCACAAACAATTCAAGCTATTCAGAGTCCCATATTATAAATATTTTAATGACTGCTTGATCTACTTGACTTGGAATTTCGCTTTAAGATTGTAAAATTAAATTGTAATCTTAGTGGACAATCGAATAAGTAAAATAAAAACACCGTTTGAATTACAAGGCTTGTTTTAGTTGGTCAGTTTTCAGATTGACTGGGAACGCTGTGCGAAAGCAAGCCGGGAGGTGCACTACGATGATAAGAAGCCCTCGATCGTCGAAGATGACGAGGACCTTAAAGATGCAGATAGTGGCCTACAACTCTCCATCCTTCGCCGGCGCGCCTGGCCCTCGAAGCACCAGTTCTCCTTGGCCTGAAAGAATACAGTGATGTAGCAATTTCGCTTCGTGAGATGCTTGATCTATCCATTCTTATCGGGCTTTGTGGCTCTCTCACGAATCTCCTCAAGAATGGTGGATGAGTCGCCGGTGATGATGAGGCCATCCCGGGCGCGACTAAGTGCAACTTTCAGGCGCCTGTAATCCATGACGAATGGGGATGCCACTCCACCGGGAGCCACCAGATTGACAATGACAATGACTGCTTCTCCGCCTTGAACTGCATCGACTGTACTGGCCTTGAAGCCGTCGTTGGCGTTGACGGCCCAGTCGACGTTCTTGGCGTTCATGTGCCGCATTGCGGTCATATACTGCCGCTTCTCAGCTGCATAGGGCGTCACAATCAGGATCTGGTGCGGTTCGAAACCTGATGTGAGAAGCTTTTGGTAGAGTTCGAAGACGTAACCAGTGAACTCCATATTAATGGAGCTGGTGCCGTCCTTCTGCCGAATGCCACCCTCGATGTCGACGAGCACCGTATTTTTCTCGATTCCAAACTCTGTGTGAGCGAAGGCTCGAAAGGCTTGTGCATGAGGTCGATCAGCAAGGGCTGTGCCGGGTGCGTTCTCGACGATGCCGTTATAAACGTGCTTCGACCAGAACTTGCAGATGTCTGGAACTGCACGACGCTGCTGCCTGAGAGTCACTGTAGGGAAGTCGAGGTGGATGGCGAGACGATCCATAAGGGATAGGCGAAGCTGTTCGGCAAATTCGTTGTTCCCTACCCTTGGCTCCGTCTGGTCTCCTCCGTCGATGACGTTGATGACCTCGACCTCGTCATTCTCCAAGGTGATGACTTGGCCTTTGTCCAGCTGACGGTCGAAAGATAGACCAGTCTCCGTGGATACGGTTGGCGGAGGCAGCAGTTATGGATCTCCACAGAGCGCGAAGAGTTCCGCATCAGGGAAGTTCCCAAAGACGCAAAGAGCCTCTGCCTCCATCGCTTGACCGGCCCCATCAACGCATACGATTGCTGGAGTGAAGACCTTAGCTTTAGCGATATCACCAGTAACGGAGAGGACGCAGACAATGACATCGGCTTCCGGAAGGAACGCGGAATGGAGCTCCTTGAGCCCTGAGTTGAACGCCTGGCTACGGCTTCCGTCGTCGTCGCCCTTGAATCCACCAAGGTACTCTTGGAACAGCTGGCTCACCTCCTCGTTGGTGCCCTTGAAGAGGGCTTCCTTCATAAGCCATGAGATGGTATCCTCTCGGAGATCACTACCAATGCGCATGTCTCGACCAACTTCATCACGGATTTGGTTGAGTGCAAGGTCCAACGCGAGCTCTATGTCGGGGTTCGTCTCTTCGTCTGTGCTCAGACCGATGGGCGGGACGGTGGGCTCTTCCTTCGGCTGTTGGGCTTGCGCGAGAGCTTGCGTCGAGTCTTGAAGAGGTTTCGCTGGGGTGAACTTGCCAAGCGTGAGAAAGCGTTTGAGATTCCGCCATGGCTCAAGCTTTTTGGAAGTGGTGAGCATTTGATCGACCGGTCCGGACTCTTCAGAAGCGGTGAGGGTCTGCTCGGCCGGGTCGGCTTCAGGAAGCTGGCTGTTGTTGCTTTTTCCTTGTAGCCGAATCAACCCTTTTCAAGGCAAGATCGGTGGACTCGAACCGAATGACACGAGCCTCAACTCCCAGCTTCTTCGGGGTCGCAATGGCCTTGCGCGTAGCTTCGTTGGCGGCCTGGATGGACGGTACGATAATAACCATTTTCTTGTGTGACTGCACAGCGGTAGCGACGACGTGCGATATCGTATGAGTTTTTCCGGTTCCTGGAGGACCGATCCAACACCGGATTCTGTTGGTCGCGCTCTTGACGGATAAAAACATCTGCCGCTGGTTTTCGGCAAGGCCCCCCAATATCAAGCGCTCAGCATCCGGGGTGAGAGTATCAAACAGGTTGACGGACCTTTGCGGAAAGGTCAGGATCGTATGCTTTGACGGAGACGGGGTGTGGTTCTTACCATCCAGGACCGGACTTTCGCGTCGCAATTTCTTGACCTCGCTGTCCTTGTCGCTGTGAGCGTCACCAGGAAGCTCGCGGGCTGGTGCAATTTCTGGTGTTGCTCATGGTGGTGTCGCATGGCGTCTTCTTTGCTCTCCTGTGGCGTTGATGTTCAGGTGAGGGAGGGAGCTGGTGCCTGGTGCCTGGTGTCTGGTGCCTGGTGCAATTGGAGTCGAGGGAGGAGCGACTCGGCTACGTCATTTCGGGCGAGGCGCTAGCGCGGGAGCTAGTCTTCAAACGTAAAGGCGGGCCGCTGCCTCCCTCCCTCCCGAGACACGGGCCGTTAAAAGTCATGGCCGACCTCCCCGCGGTTCACCGTCCCCCAATAATGAACCAAGGGACGCATGTACGGTGCAGGGTCGCACAGAAAACAGCCCCCATTTCTGGTTTTGCTACAATATTGCCGGCTTCAGGCGGAGAATCCGCTCCCGTACCCTGGAACGAGCTCAGCGCCCCGACTTGCCCGATGCAAGCGTCGTGAAATGTAATTCGTGTGGTGCAATCTGATTGTCATGGTGCTCACGGTGGCAATATTCAATTCAGTCATCATCCTGCATTCATTCGGACAAATCGGTTTACGTTGGGTGAGATGGCGCCATCATCGCACGCCGTACCACACAGCCAATCCACCGATTTTCCCCATCCACAACGATTGCTGCAGGTCAAACCAGGTTGTCAGCTCAGAGACCGCAGGCAGAGAATACCCTGTGGTGATTTTGAGGCATGCTCCATTATCCATACGCCACATGCAACCTATGACCACCCTCAGCACTCACCTCCTGACTATCCAGTGATCGCATATCTTCCCATATGCCCTTGTCCTATAGCTCATTCCGAAGCGCAGGAGAAGCACTTGAAACGTGTGTACATGGGCCACCGGCGGGACTTTGGAGCGCTCGAAACTTGACTACATAACATCCAAATTTTACCACACCAACAACGTGATTCCAAATCAAATCCATAATTTATTGATGATCATCTACTTAACGAGTGGACGAGGATAAACCCTCACAAATGACGCTCAGACAAGGCTCTTGAATGAATGAATAGGAGAAAAATCTCCCTGAAGAATGTAGAAAAGAGCCTTTCTCGATCAGCAGCCGTAGAAGAAATGAATAAGTTCGTTTCTTCAGTGACTGAAAGTCAAACTCCTCCGCGCAGGCTTCTTTGATCATCTCAGTAAGCGACTCAAAGGCCAAGTCACCCAGTGAACTCTTCCTTAGTACAAGCTCATCGTTCTCGACGCTCTGTGTGGGCTCTTCGTCGAGGTCTTCGTCGTCTTCGCTCCCATATGGATTTTCAGTGATCATGGGTTTCATAGCATAGAACTTGTGGCAGAATTCGTCATCGTCGATGCATCCGTAACTATGCATAGTTTCGGTGGTGTTATCGGCGTAGAAGTCCTCGTAAAGTCTGCGGGGTGAGGCGCCGTCTTCACCGTCAAGGATTTCGGGGGGAGTTACGACGATGGTAGGAGTCGTATCATCGAAGTCGTCGCGAGAGGACAAGGGCAAGGCGTCCTCATCAATGGGGGTGCGGGACCCGATCTTTCTTAGGAAGTACGGGGTACTACGGCTCGTTTGGTCGGCGGAGCAAAGGGCCGGGTAGCGCGGGCGTTGAGTGCCGCTGAGAGCATTATTAGAAGAGCCATATATAGCGAGGGACGCTTGGTAGCTGGTGGGAAGCGCGTTAGACGTCATGTCAGAACTCCAGTCCGAGCAACCAGGATCGGTTTTGGCTCGGTCTCAGCGTTCCAACCTCCCTCTGTGAGGCTAAACATCCGAGTCTGGATGGGGCCAGCCTTCGCCACAGCGGGAGCCTCGTCCCAAGACGCCGCATTAGTATTGCCGTGAAATGAAAGCCGGTCTTTAGCTGGGGATCGGCACTCCAATTTCCCACTACGAAGCTGTCGCCGACATTCGTACCCCACGTGCCATCCAGCTCGACAGGTTTGGAGTCGACATACTCTTCATCGCCATTATGACCGGACCACCAGGCTTTGCCAGCTGCCTCCGATACGGTGACCGGAACCAGCCACTTTTCAGTCTTTGCACGTGCGAAAACACCGACATATAACAGCCGGTGGTTGGGCTTCTTCAGCTCTCCCTTCTTACTGGGCTGGGTGAATGCCTTCAGCGTCGCTTCTTTGATCGACTTAGAATCGCCTATGATGATTAGGCCATTCTTAGCACGACTTATGGCGACGTTCAGTCTCCTGTACTCTTGGACAAAGGTTGAAGCCTCGTTAGGGCCGGTAGCTACCAAGTCCAGTATAACAATACTGGCCTCTACTCCTTGAATGGGGTCAACCGTGGTGCACCGGAAGTCTCCCTTGACATCGACGGCCCATTGGATGCCCTTCGCAGACATTTGCTTGATATTAGCCATGTAATTGCTCCGTTGGGCTGCGTACGGACTGGCGATGAGAATATATTTGCCGTGGAATCCAGCGCCAAGAAGCTTCTCCACGAGTGTGAATGCGTAATCCGCGAATGCGACGTTCATTGAGCTCGTGCCCGCCTTTTGGTGGAGGGTATCAGCAATGTCGATAAGAACCATGTTCTGGTTCTCAAGGTTGAATTCACTACGCAAGAATTGGGAGAAGCGTAATGCGTCGGGGCGATTGCTTGGGTCAGTCTGGGCAGCGCTCACAACCTTTCCGTCGTACACCAGGTCGGACCACAATTTGCACAGTTCCGGGACAGCACGGCGTTGCTCTCGGAGCATATGTCCGGGGAACTCGAGCCTGTCATACAGCCGCTCAAGCAGAGAAAGTCGCATCTGATCTGCAAACTCGTTCGATCCCACCCTCGGGGCGTCGTCCTCGGTGGATTCCATCATCTTAGTAACTTGCACCTCACCGTCCTCCTTGGTGATGACCTCGCCCTTGTCGAGTTTCGAGAGGTCCCCACTAAGGCTCATGTGGAGCTTCTTCACTGCCGGGTCGAAGGTGAATTTGCGCAAGCCATCCTCGTCATCCTTGAAGCCGGACAGGTAGCCCTGGTACTGGATGTACCCAGGGCCTTTCGGACGGGGACAGGCAAGATGTCGCCCATGAGGCCTCGGTCGATGCAACGGCCTCGTACCGGACAGTGAGCCCCTCGATCTGCATGGCCTCCTTGATTTGTCTTGTCAGACGCTGCACGCTTGATTGGATGATGCGGTCGCGAACTTGACTACGGCGCACGCGATATGGGAGAGAGTGAAGGTCTTCCCAGTTCTCGAAGGACCGATCCAGTACTGGTGGCGATTGGTCGGCATTTAGCGGACTCAAACATCTCACACTGGTCCTCATCCAGGTTTGCCGCGACTGAGATCCTGAAGAGGCGTACGATGGTGCGGTAGCGCCTTCATTTCCTGGTCGAGGAGCGTGTTGATCACATCGGTCAAGGGAAGCTTGTTTTCCTGGAGTAGACGAATCAGCTTGACGTAGTTGGGTCCAGGTTCATGCATCAGCGCCGACATCGATACCGTCTTCGCGATGAAAGGAGGTAGGATTTCGCCCTCTTGGAGGGCTTTGCTGTTTCACGCCACGCTGTAGCAAAGGACCACGTCAAAGTTGCTTAAACTTGACCGTGGGTTGAAGATTGGGTGCGCACAAAGCGAACGTACTCTGGGGCCTGTCTGTTTGCATCTGTGGCGTTGAGCTGACGTACAGCGTCCGGGTCAATCTGGTCTGACTTCTTCTTGCTCGGGAAATCCGACGTGCCCATTGCAAGCAGAGCGTCGTCCCCAGCCTTGAATAGCTTGGCCGCTGGACTTCACGAAAATGAAGCAACCTTTGTACAACCCATCCTCGCGCTTTCCAGATCGCGATATCGCATGGCGTGTGGGCCATGGCCATGATGGCGGCGTCCGGCTGGGTGATGGTGGCGCGAATGCGGAAGTACGAAATCCGGAGAGGGCAGATGTCGACGGAGAACAGGATTCCGGTTGTAGCGTCGTTCCAAACCACGCAGGCGGGCAGCCCGTCTTGATATGGACCGGCATTTATTAGCATCGACATCCCGTTGGCCTTTGCCATGACCTTCGACTTACCTTCCTCCCGGTGTCGGCCTCGGCGTCGGGCACGGTTGAGGTTTTCGGGAAGATGGTGTCGGTGCCAGCCAAGGTTGAGGTGGGCGGGCGGACGGGGAAAGAACCAGAAGGTGCGTCGTGGAATGCGTGGCTTGGCGTTTGCAGAGTGGCTTCTGGCATGGGACCAACTCACTTCAACTGTCTGCCTTCTCTTCCTTGCTGGATGGCCAGCTCAGCCAACCGATTCCAACAACGCGTCGAAGGACAACCCGATCATGGCGGGTATTCGGTACAACAGGCAAGGAGCAAGAGAGCTCAGATCCTCTGAGATGTGCTGTGGCGTTACGGCGAGAGCATGGAAACACGTCACCCGCAAGTCTCACTGCAGCTAGCCATCGTCTACTCCATTATGCAACCTCGTTGTTTTGTTCCGTGTGGGAACAGATCAAGAATGTTGTTGGCTAAATTTTGCGAGGGGAGGTATCTGTCGTGCCACACTCGCAACTCATCGGTTCCACATTCAAACGCGGGAAGGCCATGCTACGTCAGAAACGCAGTCTTCAAGCATGTAGCTGTCATGCATGAACCAGAAACAAATCGTAAAGCAACTGCCAGTATACTTGGTTGTGTTGTGATAACCCAAACCCGCCTGGGCCTTCTCTTTCAGACCTGGATTCGCGCTCGTACACATACGAGGGGAGCTCAATGGGCCGTGGGGCAAAAGGACACGGGCGAGCAAGCGTGGGGTCTTCGGCAAACCTTCCAAACTACGGTAGAGCGCCGAGAACCGGCCTCATGGACCACCAAAACGTCAAAACAGAATGCCAAAAAGATCTCCAACTCGCACCGCCCGACATCCACTTAGATCAAACGCAAGGTACACGTGGAAATGATTTGGTGAAAGTATGGTTACACGCCGAAGAAGTGAGTAGGACCGAAAAGCAGTCTTTGCAATCGCTAAACCTGCCAGACCAGCCCGTATATGCCGAGCTTAATGAGAGTCGGGACCCAGAAGTTACCCCCAATCGTTATCGACCCGGGTTTCGCCCATACGTATGAAGGGCTTTAAGTATGGTCTGATACGGGTGGATGCCGGGCGTAAGGAAGCTCTCGCAGGATTGTGGAAGATGTTGAGGTGCGACGAGGGTCGAGGTGGTGACGATGGCGCGAGAAATAGATGAGGTATCTTGGCCAACGCGCGGCAGCTGCACAGTGTGCGGAGGTGCTACCGAAGAAAAAAGAAGGAAGGAAACGAAAGTTCCGGCCAAAATTTTCGAGTGGGCGCCTGCCTGGTCGCCTGTTGGTTGCAGAATGGTTGCTGGCAACGTTGTAGGCGACGTCACCGCGAACTCGCTGCTCAGCAAAACATCGCCGAAAGCCAGCCCGAGCCAACAGACTATAGAATGTCGCATGGATCTATATGCTCTAGCAGTTGTTTTACCTGGATATCATGTAGCTAAGTCTTCTGATGCAATTGTCTGCTGCTCAAGTTTCACCATTGCCTCCTATGCCAAAGCCCCATTGGCTCATCTGATCGTCATGTCAGCGGCCCGCAAGATCACCTTGTCTCCGGTACCAAGTTCGAGCTGCGGTTATCAGCGATGTCGGCCCACAGTTGGAATCTGGATGGACCTACGTCTTCGGGTGTAGCGGTGAATCCAACCAACACCCCGCCAACTTCAACCATCCGAGGGATCTCCCACGGCTGTCCTTCCCAGCCGAGCCCGTAACCCATGTTCATGACACACCTCATGAACGAAGAAAGGTTCTCTGACCTCGCCTGCCAACAATAGACGTCTTTGACGCCCTGAAAGGGAGTGTCTGGCTCCCACGTCTTGACCACCACGTGGATCCAGATCATTCCTTCCGCCGGCGTGGACGGGGACGTGTCGATGATGAGCGGCTCGGGAATCGACATCCCGTGTGGATCGAACGTCTGGTGAAATGAACGTAATGCCTCTAGAGCGCGACCCTGCGGGAGACGGTCCAGCATAGCCTGGATGTTATTCCTCCAATTGCCTTCGATGTGGCCGAGCAACGTCTCTCTGGCCATGGGTTCGATGTCCTTGGGACCGATGAAGTTCCCGCATCCGCACCTGACACCCAATGCTTGCCTTGTATCGCGTAGGTACCACGCACTAGCCAGGCATTGCGAGTGGAAGACGAATGTACATCCGCCCTCTCGGTGAGTGGTGATTCGTTGTCCAGGCTCTAACTCCTCGTAGCAGCAGGAGCATGGTTGACCGGGATCCGGCAATGGCGTGGCTGGGTCGTAGTTGCGATGTTCGGTGCGCGGAGGCCACCCAGTGAGCTCGAGTAATCCATGGGCCCGCTGCTCTTTCGTCGACTTGAAGTATTATCATTTGATGTCTTGGGATGTGGGAAGGATTGACGGGGTCGCAAAGGATTCGATGCACGTTGCGTCTTTGAAGACCTGGGGCCCGTCGGGCGCTGTTGACGTGGCTGGTAGCTTCCGTAAGGCGCTAGGCCGAAAGTGAAAGGCGCAGTCTCCCGTCATCCGAAGGCGCTCATCACGTCATCCCAAAGTTCTGAAGCCTGGGCTACCGGTCGGCTGCGAGACTATACAGTACTGCTTTGGCCGGGGTGCGCGCTGTTGCATTCAAGTGGGTCCGGCGCTCATGTCACGTCACGTCACGTCCAAGTCGAGTCTTCAACCATGTTGCTGTAACACGGCAAAATTCCACCTGGCGGCACAGCCAACCTGTCGTCACAGCATCCACGAGCCTTCGACGGCGGCCGCGGACATTTCCCGACAAGCGAGACATCCCCCCCCGCCACCCATGGCACAGGCCGAGCGGTGATCGGCGCCCCTCCGTTGGTGGCCTGGCCGCCTTTGGTTTCAGAAGACATGCAATAATAATGAGTGGATCAGTATGGGCGTTCTCCCACTGGTCGCTACCTCGCCCGCATCTGACCCTGATGCTAACTCTGGCTCGATCGCATCTAGCTCTGCAGCTGCCGAGCAAAGCGATTGGAACGACGCAAAGCCTCCCGTTGACCATGCCAATGACGCCGATGTCGAGCGGGAATCGCAGACCGTTACCATTCGCCTTGCCCATCCGAAGCGTTTTGATGACTGGATCGATGTCGAAGTCTTGTTTGTCCAGCCGAACCCTATGGTTTTATCGCCGACCTTCCTCGCGAGTACTGATTGTCCTCGGGAGACACCCTGGATATCTAGCTTAATGATACATCGGGTGTCCTCGACGTTGTAGTCAGCTGGTTCGCTGTTGTGTGCCAACCTTTACCCTTCTCGCGGCTTGGAGATGTGACGATTCTCATCAACCGTCGTCATTTCGAGGGCCAATGGGTAGAGTACGACATTGGTGCGGAGCCCGTACCCTTCGGTACCCTGACCACGAGCGAGGAAGCTCGTCGAGCCATTCAGAACGCCCAATCCGTCGAAGCAACATTTCGCTTGCGGGTGTCAACGAAGGCACTGAAGCAGCAGATCAATGGACTTCGTACGATCACCGATGAGCCTGACACGCACGCCCAAACCATCGAGCTTCTCTTAGCGAGAAACCTGGAGCATTTGCCTTGGACGGACTTCTACGGCGATGTGCGTGGACTGCCAGGTTTCGCGCGTGCATTTGACAATGCCACATCGGGTCTCAATGCGAACCAGAAGCTTGCGGTCCAAAACCCGGCGGCCTTGGCATCGTAGAGGGCCCCGGTGGCACGGGCAAGACGCTCTGGATGGGGGCCGTTTTGCAGCCTCTGATAGTCTGTGGTCAGCCCGAAAGCGAGCCGATCCTGGTTATGTCGACGGCTAACCACTCCGTGGATGACCTGGCTTTGCGTCTCAATGAGTTCACGTCGAGAACATTCCAGGAGTTGCACATAGAACGTCCAGCGATGATAACCCGCGACCATGCTATCTCGACCGAGACCGAATGGTCTCAGAAAGCCGCTCGCGACAAGGACCCCTCTCAGCGTCGCCCTCCTTTCCTTGACAGTGAGCCGACCTCAACCAGTTCGCGGCGGCAAAGTTCGTGTTTGATGAATACAAGGCGACCACTCGTAGGCCCTTCGGAATCAACGACCTACGTCTGAAGCAAATAGACCTGGCTCTCGGAACTCGCATTCTCCAGCTCTCCGGCTTCCACGAGACGCTTTTTGCTCGCAAGGACAACAATGAGCATGCCAATTTCCGCATTCTGTACTCTCAATTTGAGAACGGCCAGGCCCATAATCTCGTTCCAAGCCGAGATTCGTCTCGATACTGTTCGTCATCTTGTCCAGGGGGGTATTGCCCCAAGTAGAATCGGTATCATCACCAACGGATAAGCTTCATCCGAAGCACCAGAAAGCTTCAGATACGCTTCGGATACGCTTCGGGTACGCTTCGGGTACGCTTCAGATACACTTCGGACGAAGCTTATCCGAAGGCTTTCCGAACATCACTGTATTGCTCCTTGAGACAATAGTATCGCATCTGAAGATGTTGCATTAAAGTCGGCCGCTGCATCTGACAAGTTACCGGATTGTACGCTGTTCTTGTACAAGGACAATTTTGAAGGCGCCGCTTTGATGTTTGTGGAACGTGTACGCAGCAGGTGTTCTGGCAGAATCTTTGTAGACGACCTTATCAGTGGACTTTTTGGGCGGCGGCGCCGGCGCCGGCGCCGGGTGCTACGTAAGAAAGATTGTCCTGACGTTGGCATGAGCTCGTTGTCTACAAAGCTCACCAACTCACTGCTTGGAGTTGAGACCTGGAAATACGACGCGCATGCCCGGTGTTGGTTGTGTTTATGCGCAAGTGGGGTCGTGGGGAAAAGTGCTTCTTCTTGAGTAATGGGCGGCCGCCGCAATCAGCGCCGGGTCACCGCAGATACTGCTGGCTCGCTATGCAAAGCAGGCCCGATAGAGTAGGTTCGGCGCCTGTGCCTGGCGCAAGGTGCTGCCGTGGAGGAGGGGTCCGCTACAGCGAGGTCATGAAAGACTTCTTGTAACAACGACCGGAGGTTTTGTACAACGTTATGATGCACCTCACATCCCAAGGGAGCCATTGAAGTTTTCGAATAGCAGTCTCGGCTTTTAGAAGTCATGTTAGGTCCAACTACTTGAGAAGATCCTTCTGCGCTCAGAGTCACCGTTGAGAATCACATGCTACCCTTGAAATGCCCGGATCCTGATCCCAAGCCCCTCAACTGATATCTACTCCTCATCAGACTCGCGGCCGTAGTGCTCTTCCACGTAGGCGATGTACTCCTCGTCGGTGAGAGCGTCCATGCGGCGGTCGTGGTCCTCCGCCCAGCTCCGATACTCTTCCAGAGGTGGCTGCTCCGAGGAGGCGTGGAACTCGATACCGATGTCGTCGATCAGGTTGACTATGAGGCCCTTCAGAGCCTTGACCTCATTGGTGTGTCCGCTGCTGTATGCGTAGAGGTGGGAGGTGTCATCCCTCCTGATGAAAGCAGAGAAACGAGGAAGGCGCGGAATACGGGCATCGCGCTTGAGCGTGACGCTGAAGGTCGGGTTGAAGTTGGCGTGGCGGCATTGAACTTCCGCAAGGACTATGCGAACAGTCAGAAAACATCCTCTTAATACATTGGGGTAACACGCTCACCTATGGCCAGTCTCGCATAGTGGGCCCTCATCGTACGGACAGGAGGAAGGGCCGGCACATAGTCCATAGTGCGGGTCTCGTTGGGATCGACGGGGTACTCGGGGATCTGCCTGCCGGCCTGGACCCAGCGCTCGTGGGCTTCGACAAGCGCACGCTCGTTATTGTCGTCGAGGACCGCCTGCTCGTTGTTGACAGTGACACCATTCTCGTCGTTGGCACCGGCCTCACGCTCGCGGTTGGCGATGACGGGAGTCGACATCTAAGACAGTGTCAGCGGTATCAAGACTTCATTCTGGTCGATTCGCTGAGGGAAGGTTTCGATGAACATACCATGGCGATTGCGATCGGTTCCTGCGCACTGGAGGTGTCAAAGTGATGGTTGACGGAAGACCAAGAAGATCTTTTAGCCTCAGCCAGCTGTTGCCGCACGGGCCCTTGGATCGGACCCTGAACATGGTCAGCCTTTGGAAAATTGGGCGGCGCTTCTGCTCAGAGAATACAGAAGAAGATGCTCGAATCCCTGCTGGATTTTGCGGCGAGCGCTACGACCCGCGACTAGGAAGGACAGACTTACCTCCAATGAGATGAGATGAGCATTGTCCCTGCAAGGAGCGTCTGTGGCACTTATGTTTTGGCGGAGCGGGGCGGAGCGGGGTGAGGTTCAGTTTCGGACGGGCTGTACCGCGTCATGAAGAGGAAGAGACGAGCAAGTAGGAACAGAAGATGCGGAGCTTTGAACAGGACCAGCAAGCATGGGCACATGACCCAAGCACTGACTTGGTCATGATTCTTCTCTGATAGTCCCTATCCTAGCTGTGCATGGTCAGCGGTCTTCTTGGCGCCGTAACCGTGACGTCTTGGGCTTAGAAGGCGATTATGGCTAGCAAGCCAGAACTCATCAAATCATCTTCCGTAATGAATGGCTTTGACACCTACCTTGTTGCCTTAAGAGGCGTCCGGCTCCTTCGCCACTAAACAGCCTTCTTACGAAAATCCATTTCGTGACGAGCATGTCCGCTTGTAGCTGGGTCAACTGTCTCAAAATAGGAATGTATACGAAAGAAGCTATGTAAAGCTTTCATCACTAGCGAGCGTTGAGGAAATGAGTTCAGGAAAATAACTTCATGGCATGCCTTTTATTCCACTTAACTTTTTCCCCTAACCACTCCTGACTTTTCTGATCCTGACCTGAAAGACTAACTGGTATACGCAAAGAGGGGATAGATGACCCTCGACCCTAGAAAATTAGATTTTGAAAGCAATAAGCAGCAGCTGCTAAAAGAAAAAACCGGAAAGGCAGAAAACCAAAAAACAAAAAAACAAAAAAACTAAAAAACTAAAAAACCTAAAAACTCCTCTCCCAATTGCATTAGAAGCTTGCTATTTCTTATTGCTTCTAGAAGTGAAAAGATTTTTTTCCGGGTCGTACTTGAGATTGTTCGGTCTAGTTCTGTCTCGGCCTTTTGAACCGATCATTAGGAAAGGGTGTAACCGTGTACTGGTCATCTTCGAGCTCTGGAATTAACCGTTTCCGCTTCTGATCGCGTCCGGCGTCAGGGACGAGGACGCTATTAATTGACTTGGGAAAACTAGGGCGGCGTGTAAAGTACTTCTGGTTGATCGTCTGGAATACGTGGCGAACCCTTTGAGGATGGTACGACTCGAGGCCCTGACCCTGCAAGACTACGCCATCTCGGAGGGCATTATGTACGGCGCGCTTGTTTAAGACGTATGGCTGAACAAATGCGACCCACGCGGCTTGCGCCGTTGCTACGATGCTTTAAAGGGTTAGTATTGCTAATAAAATGAGCCCTGGAAGACGACTTACCTAGTGAGTATGAGATGACCCATGTGCTGATCTTTGGCGTTCGACTCCAAAGCTACTGCTGGAGAGACTGGGTTGTAGAAAGAGCTGATGATTTCGTCGACTGCTCTCTTGTCTTAAAAGTCCCTTCGCTTATCCGCTGTGAGATTACTGTAATATCGCAGGTTGTTGGGGACGTTCTGGTGGTTGGAGTCGAACGGGAAAGGATTAAAGGCTATAACTTTATCTAACAGCCTAGATAGCTTTCCCTTTAGAGCTGCGATACTTAGCTCTTTGCGGGAATTACTAAGGTCCTTTAGGACTTTGGACTTGGAGAAGTCTTGCTCGGTAGCGCTCTCGATGCTTGCAACGTAAGTATCGTGGCTCTCCTTGTAATCCCTCTTCTTTTGATTGAGCGTCGCGGTGCGCGCGTTACGGGCGGCGCGGGTGGTCGGGTTTTCGTTCTTGGTACGATGGTAGGCTAACTGATGGTTGGTTATTGCGGCTTTCTAATCGAAGTGCGTGACTTCGGCCCTAACCTAGATAAAAATGTTAGCATCTGGGAGTTTTGCTATGGATACGCTTGAACGGCTTCGACTGTAATAGTGCCTCGAGCATACTTATCTAGTTGATAAACTAATAGTCCTGGAGCTCATCCGTCGCGGGGTTTGCCGGCATGCCTATCTGTGCGTTTTGCCAACGTGTGGTGAGGAGGTTGAACTTCCTGAAGTATCTATCTGTACTTAGAGAGCCGTTCGGCACGGTACCGTTTAGGCAAGCGCGCTTAGCGCTGTCGGATAGGCCGTTGAAGCGGAAGTGCCAAATTATGGCGGACAGCCTTCTTTTCTTATCGACCATTATTTCGCCTTCTTTGATTGACACCAGATTGTAGTTGGCGTCTGGCGCTCTTACGATGCGGACGTTGTCTCCAAATGCGTCTTTATCGCTTAGGGTGACGGCCGGCAGCAGCCCTGGAAGTAGTGGGGTGGAGGGTAGGGTTGCCATCGTGGTGGAAGAGCTCTACATTGTTAACGCATATGTTAGATCCGGGCTCCAGCAAACGCTCACAAACTACTTAATGTCACACTCTCGGAGACGGGTGAACTCACCTTGTTCGTGGAATTTGGTCCGTGGCTAGTGTTTCTTTGATCTTGAAGCTGGAACGTGCGCCGACGTTACTCTTAGCGCGTAGCCTTGGACATGGCGTCGTGCTGAGTTTTGCTTGAGCACGCGGGGGGCCGAGCGATCTAGCGCGAGCAAAGAACTGGGCTAAAGTAGTGGTGAGGCGACGATGGTGAGGCGACCACACCACGCGCCTCGAAGGCGAATGCAGGAGTAGAGTATGTGGAAAAGTATATGGTGGATAAGTGGGTATTTGAAGGGAGCAAATCGGTTGTGAACGGGCTGTACCGCGTTGAAGAGAAGAGGAAGAGGGTAAGAAGGAGTGAGGTTGTAGAAAAAAGATCTAAGATGCCTACGTAAAGCACGAGCCCGCCCGGCACGTGACGATGGATGGTGTAAGTAGTCCCTTCCTATAACGCTGGTCACGCGAACTCATCATGTGTGCTCCGTTTAGAGGGTTTAGTCCATGTGATTCTAGAATATCATATGCCATTTGCTAAAAACGCCTCACCTGGGAAGGCACGACAGAAGAAGATTGGAAGGAGCTAAACTACTCATTCGTTCGTAAGGAAAGCCGCGCTGTCGTGTGCTGTAGGAGTAGGAAGGGATGTTTAAGGATGATGCAGGGTCAAGTCATCACCGTGACGCAGACCTATCTGTCTTTAAATCAGCTTGTTGTCACCCCATTTTTCCACGGAAACGTAAGCTTTACCTCGCTGGCCGAACTAGTAAGAGGGACTCTGGTACCGTCGATCTCGAATACTAAAGGATGTGCGAGACTATAGCGATCGTACACGTTTGCTGTATGTCCTTGGAGGACCCTCATCCAAACCAGCGCTGCTTGTTTCAGCGGCGCGTGTGCGTCTAGCCATAGGAAGTACGTTTCCTGGCCAAAGCGACCTCGAACCATTATCGGGAATCTTTCTAGTGTTGGGATCGTGTAGATTGTGTTTGTGGGGTTGGTATCTGCAATGAAAGCAGCTAAGGAGCTCGAATAAAGCCTTTCCCTAGGTACGTCAAGTAAGAAATGGCCTGCTTAGGGCGATAGCTGGTCAGGGCTTACTGGAATTGAAAGGAGTTGGGATCTCCGGGACGTAATTTATGGATGCGATGTAGACGGACGAAATCTCCTTGGTGGGATTCTAAGGGCTGCGGCGCACGTATCTCGACCTCTCTCTGAGCTTGTTCATCATCCTAAGTGGCGATTTCCTGATTGCGATCTGCTTCTATTCGGGCGCGCTCGTCTAGCGTGCGTTAGATGTCTGCCGCCGAGCTCGTTGGTCTGTGGTTATTAAGTACTAATCTGAAGTAGGGTCCTCGGTATTGAGGGCAAGCGCCATTCTTCGAGTCTTCTCGGCCCGCAAATGCCTACTCGGCGAGGCATGGCGCATGGAAGGCGTGACCGTAATGCCGTATTGTTGCTTGAGTTTCGGGGGCCGTAATATCTGTTTAGCAGATGATGCAGACATCCCCATGGTCACCCGCCTGTGAGATCTGTATATCGGAGCGAATACGTTTTAAATTTTCCATACGTACGCGTTACGCTTCGAAAGGGTCGGTCATCTTGGTGGGTGGTAAGGTCTCGAACGGGCGGTACCGCGTTGAGGAAGAAAGAGGAGGGTTAGGTAGCCGAAGCTTACCTGAAGGCAATCCGAAGCATAGTGTGTGCTTTAGACGAAGTAAGCCGCGCCGGCCCTGCGCATAGGCCCTGCGCACAGGCCTTGCGCACACGTTAAACATCCGTGGCGGACCGCCATCGCCGCCAGTGGTGAGCGTGAAAGCGGTCTTGGCGCGCCAAGACCTGGCGCGTCTTTGGGGAAAGACAACACTTCTGAAAGATATCTTAGTTGGTTTTGCGGTCCCATTGTAAACGCTTAGTAATCTTTGGGGGCAGGCCGCTCTTTTCAGGAGCGCGCCTTTATTTGAACGAGCTCTTGAAATGGTGTCGTGTGTGATGCTGGCAAAAAGGGCCTCTGAACGTGCAGCTTCCGTACGGGCTTTCACTTCGCGTGCTTCGGGCGCGCGCATCTAGAGCTGCTCGCTCGGTCGATTTCGCCGATATTCTTCCGGCCATCTTTCTCTTTCTATGACTCTGTTCTTCGCGGCCTCTTTCTACTTCTTCTTCTTCTTCTTCGCAACGTACTGCGGGCCTTCCATTTAAACTATCTTCTCCGCAACCAACGAAGACGAAGTAGATTTCACCTCTTCCTACTTCTTCTTCTTCTCTTTCTTCGCAACGTACTGTGGACCTTCTACCAAGACCATCTTCTTAACTAATAAAGCAATCGGACCATGTCATCTTCTAATAGTAGTAACGGAACGATGAAATTCCTCTCGAACGGCAATAAGGCGCTCTAAGCCTTGAAGCTGAAGAAGGCGCAGAAGGAGCGGAAGGCGCTCACGCCTGCTGAGTAAGGCGTGTCCTACGCCGACAAGGTCAAGCAGTCCGCCGATCTTGCTCCTCCGTTACCCGCTCTGTCTGCGGTCGCCGCCGACACCGAAGTCAAGCAGGGCTTGGACGTTGTAGTTCTTAGCAAAGACCGCATGGAGGATCTCCCCAAGAACGGTAAGTGTCGCATGTAGTTTTGGCTGCTTGATCGCTTTACTAATATATCTCAGTCGAGGACAAGTTCGAAGAGTTGGTCCAATTCCAACCTCAGAAGACGCCGGGCACAGGCTCACTCTGCGCCCTCCGCGCCCTTGCTGGCGCGATCGCTTACCGTCAAGACCCGTCGGAACAGGACCACATGGTCGTCAAGTACTCCGAGTATGTACTACCCGAGCACAACAAAAATCACACTGAGTGTGGCATGAAACTAATAACTCGGTAGGTTCCTCATCTATAGAGAGCTCAACGACATCCTCGAATCCGAGAGCTGCAAGGAAATGTTCACCAAAATACGCGAGCCTGTTGAAGACCAGCACAGCTTTCTCTCCGATTCCGCCATAAAGTGTGTTTTGGAACTGTACGAGGAGATAAACAGTGTTGAGTATCGATTGGGTATCGTGGTCCAGATGAAACAGAACGTCGACACCATATTCCCGTTCCTGTCGAAGCCCAAGCCGGCGAACGCTCCGATCCTCTGGATCATGAACAGATGGAGCTTGCATTGGGAATGCCTACGTCCAGCTCTCAGGTCCGAAGACAAATCGACCACTGGATACGCTATCACTTCGGAGGATCCCGAGTATGCCGATGACCCTCGATTCACCGGCATCAACCCCGTCGACGACTCCGATTCTGCGGAAGATAGTCTTGCTGATGACTCCGATTCCGCGGAAGACAGTCTTGCGGATGACTCTGGCTCTGCGGAAGACAACGTGTCGAAGATTCGTCTTCAGACTCTGACCAAGCCAAAGGATCGAAAGGACATGGAATGGGAGAAGGTGAGGGCGGTCACTCCTGCACACACATGCCAAGTCGTGTGCAATGACGGAACTTCATTCCCGAACATCACTTCGGAAAATCTGTCGCAGTTCCGATCAGTAAGCCTGTCATTCAGTGTCGGCAGTCTCCAGCTGGCGCCGCACGCATTGATCAAGCTCATCTTGTATCGCTCCCCACGTCAGTCGACGCCTGTCATAGTCTGGCAGGGAAGGCTCACCATCCCACTGGGAAGGCTCATTCGCCCAAAGGCAGATGTGGACGCTTCTTCAGTCATTGGGCACGGCCAGACCCGTGGCATCACCCGATTCACGTCCAACCGCCCGGACACTGAGGAAATCAATCACGTTGACGTCTCCATGTCTTTCGACACTGCCGTCCCCAGACAGTTGATCATCCCAGACGACATTGTTCAGTCTAAGGACGTCACCGACGACGAATTACTCATATTCGACCACATCCGTCAGTTGAGCAAGGGCCGTGACGCGAAGGAGCTCAACCTCAGGGTTTTCCTCTCCGAACATGAGAGAGGTGACCTTGCCAGCGGTATTCAGCCTGGATTTCTTGATCTGATGGACAAGTTCCACTCCATGGTACCATACACAAAGGTGCCGTGGGCCCCTTACCTGCGAAAGTCGGGATATGTCCAGGCTGCTGCCAACTCCATGAAGTTGGTTCGGACGCGTATCTCCGACGGCTCTCCACACATGCCTGTTGGTGCATCTATCGAGATCAGTGACGCCATCGAAGCCGAGGTTCAGCTCGGCTTTGACTGCGACAACGAAGCCGCGGAAGAGGAACAACTCCTAAGACAATACGAGAAGAGCGAGCACCATGCTCGGTTCGTCAGCGTTGGCGATCACGTCGTAGCTCTCATAACGTTCTCGAGCCTGGACCACTTCGTCGACGAGAAGCACTGTCTAGAACCCGGAGTAGACATCGATATTCAGTTCACCAGGGCAGATGTGACGACCCCGTTGAAAACGAAGTTTTTCGTATCGTCCAATCCTTTGGGCATGCCTTTCGCCAACGCAGTCCTCATCGCCAAGACGAAAGGAAAGAAGTTCTTTGGAAGACTGGCCGTCAGTCTGGAGAACGTCGCAAAGGCCGTCAGAACGCCGGTCTCAATGTCAATCCGTCGCATGGATGCGACGTATAGACGGAGAATGGACGCAATCCATACGATCTGGGACGCCAAGTCTGGCCGACAGGACCTGTGGCCTCTCCTTTTGAATCATGATCCCACGGATTTGCCCACCGTCGACCCATTCGCCCTTGCCGGTGTTCCCGCAGACCAAGCCGAGGCTGCCATCAACCGCATCCTCCACCTCGAGAACCAAACTCTGAACGAAAAGCAGCAAGAGGTCATCACACTCAGCAGGAAACTGACTGCTGGGGTTCAGATAATCCAGGCCGCTGGCGGCATGGGAAAAACGCGTGTGGAATGCCTCCTAGCTAATGTGTACGCCTCGGTTGGCATTACGCCGATACTCATGGCGCCGACCAATGGCGCGGTCGAAGCCATCTGCCGCACGTACAGGTCGGTTTTCCCCACAGACCCACAGCCGTTAAGGGTGCCTGCCTCGAACAAGGACGCCGACGACCGCGTCCTTGGCCGCCGTACAGAAAAGAAGGCTGTTGACGACTTTGACGTCTCCGATCAAGATCTCATCGAGATCGAAATCATCGCCGACATGAAGGAGGAGAAAGCCAGCAACAAGAGATCCGAGAATTGCGTCGAATTGCTCCAAGAAGTTGTCAAGCTGAGCAAGACCAAGACCCGCCAGGTGATGGCCCGGTACGTCGATGGGGTGGACGAGATCACCGAGCTCCCCATCTACGTTGGGGAAGAGCTTGACATGGTCAAAGAATTTTCTAATTTCTTTGAACGTGCAACTGATCCGGAAAAGCCCGCCTACTTTGACTGGGACGATGAGGACAAGAAGCGCTACGGCCAAGCTCTCAAGGTCCTCAAGGCGGACGTCGTGGCTCGCGCTCCCATAATAGCCTGCACCACGATTTCCGCCGCGCTCCAGATCATCAGGCAGAACGCAGGTGTTCGCGAGACCGGCAAGGTCGCCCTGATGGTAGACGAGGCCGGCAGGGATCGCGAATCGGACACGTTGGTTCCTCTCGCAAAGTTCGGTGCACGGGTGGTGGCCCTACACCTCATCGGAGATATTAAGCAAGGATCCCCGGTCTGCGTGTCCTCTGACGACACCAATGAGTTCCACGAACGTGGCCAGCTCTCACTCATGGAGAGGCTGGTTCTGCAGGGGTTTCCCACCATCACCCTCAACACGCAGTATCGGATGTCCCATAATCTCTTCAAATTCCCAAACCAGTTCATCTATGGTGGAAAGATGAAGACGGACGGCGACGCGAACGAGCCACTGCCGAAGGCGGTTGTCGATGAGCTGAGCAAGGTCCTGGAGTTGGATCTAAAGGATTCACGGCGAAGCACAAAGGTTATGCTCCAGTACATACAGCTTCCGGATGGACAGCTCCGCCGCTCATGCCGCTCTCACTCTCGCGCCAACCTCCAGAATGTTGAGTGGGTGGTGGACACTATAAGCAAACTTTGGGAAGTCTTGAAGTCGGACATGCACCAACGGGTCGCCATCCTCACTCCCTACAAGCGACAGAAGCAGGAGTACGACGATCGAATGCTCAAGTTTCGCCGATCCAAGAAAATTTCAATCAGCGACATCCCTCAGACCGCTACTGTGGACTCGTTCCAGGGTCACGAAGCTGACATGATCTTCCTCGACTTGGTCAACACAAAGGCAGGCAAGGTGGCCGATCTTGGGTTCATCAAGGACGACCGGAGAATGAACGTCGCCATCACACGCGGCAAAAAGATGCTTTGGATCATCGGCGGCCGCTTCCAAGGTCGTCTGGCCGAGCTCAAGTCCAAGACGGACGAAGACGTGAACCCTTTCGAGCCGAACACGAAGGCCAAGCTCTCGGCGGCCATGGATTATGTCTTGACCCTCCGAAATGCGAACCGTGAGACCGTCATCAGCTCTTCTCCTTTGGTAGAGTCGATCCCAGAGGACCTGCTCCTACCTGGTGAACAGCAAGTTGATGAAGAGGAAGACGAACCCGTTGACGGTTCAGGTGACGACAATGGAGACGGAAGTGGCTGGTTTGCGGATCTCGGCTCTAGTTCCAAGCCCGACGGCGACAGTGGCGGCAGTGGCTGGCCTACGGATGTCGCCTCTGGTCCCAAGGAGTTTGACCCGCCCCTTTGGTGATAAGATGGAGGAGCCGACAACCAGGGTGATTGGCGGGTTCTGTCCGATGTGAAAAGGACCTGGGTTTTCCATTACGAGTAGAAGATAGCTTAACTTGGGAGTGATTCCAGTGGCCCTCGCCAGTGCAAACACAAGTTATTCAATGGTACGAGAATTAATGGCAAATATGACTGGTGTCGAATGAACAAGGCTACACGCTTGAGATGTTGACATCATGGTGGTGTCAGAGAGGTGCGCAGCGCTGTTCAGAAAACCTTCAGAAGAGCTTCATCCGAAGATCTTGGATGGCTTCAGATTGGCTTCGGATTGGCTTCGGATTGGCTTCGGGTTCGTTTCAGATTGGCTTCGGATTCGCTTCGGGTGCTCTTCGAACAGTGGCTTCGTTCGGGGTTCTAAGGCATCTGAGCATTCCTCTGAAGCGCTCCCACCAATGGCGGGCGGAAGGCAACCGTGACGGATGTTTCTCGTGCCCAATCTGGAAGTGCCAAGATCCGCGTTGAATCTTGCCTTTAGAAAAACCTCAACCCCCTCCCCGAACCTTTCCTCTCTTTTCTCCTTTGTTGCGGTACAGCCCTTCCAAGATTCACCAGTTCCCCTTTCCTAAACTCCGCAACCTCCCCTTCCTCCCCCGGCTTCCCATGCAGCCGCCGCTCGCATTGAGATCATTCGTTCTTGACAACAAGCGCGCTGGTCGCGCCGCCGCAGTACCGATGTCGCGGCCATCACCGAGCATTGTTGGCGTCGACGGACGCGCCGGTCGCGCGCCGCCATGCCCAGACCCCCATCGCGCTCGCTCCGCACTGCCAGATGCGCCGGTCGCACTGCCAGCATGTCCCAAGCGCTGTTTCCGCAAGGCCCCGTCGCGCCTGCCCTCTGGCGTCGCTTCCCGGTTGGGTTAGCGTGAGTCGTCCAGCTCCCGCCTCGCTGCTCTCGACTCCTTCTGCCAGCCCGCTCACTGACAAGTCCTCGTCTCAGCGACGGCCGCCGGTGTCCAGGCCAGGTCTCACGAGCTCTGCGCGTCTTCAAGCGTCAATTCCGCAGCGACAACCAGGTCCAGCTCGTCACCATGGTAAGTCTGCCTCACTCAAGGTGACCCGTTCCTCAGCTGACACGCTTGTTCCAGACGAAGCGCAAGCCTGCTTGCGCCTCAATGCTCATCACCTGCTTCTTCCAGAAGAAGCCTAGGCAAGAAGCCGAGCAAGACTCTATTACTACGTCAGATCCCGCCGGGCCACCTTCGCTCCCCCAGGCAGTGCTCCCTCCACCCCCCGCCGGGCCACCTTCGCTCCCCCAGGCAGTGCTCCCTCCACCCCCCGCCGGGCCACCTCCGCTCCCACCTGCAGCGCTCGCCGACGCTGAACCCAGCACGGGCTTCGACCAGGCTACTGTAGCTCTCTCACCGGAACGCAACGCTGCCTACAACCATCACGTCCTCCGCATTGTCACCATCGCCCGGAAGAGCGGTCTCGGGGCGAAGACACTGGTACAGGTACAAGAAGAACTGACCGGGCAATGCCAGCAACTGGCGGCCTTCTACATGGCCCGATGGCATGCTCTCCACCACGATGATTGCCATTGCAACCCAGAGATCATCCAGATCGTACTCGGCGGTATCTCTTCGAACACTAATCTGGCCGACAGCAGTGATATCCAAGTCGTCAAGCTGCGGCGCGCGATCAAGGTTCCAGGTCGTGTAGTGGTGTGTTTCACCGGACTGGATGGTCTCACGACCAACATGCCCGGACTTGAGAAGCTACTGGAAAGCCTGGAGACGTCGGGAACGCGGATTTCTCTGTTCACATGGTCGGAGAACCACGCATACCACGAATTCGAGGGTCAACGCGTTCGAGATATCATCCACGGCATGAGTCACGCTGAGGAGTCCGCCGACAAGGACTTTATTTTCTTCCGAAAGCTTGTCCAGATGGCTGTAAACAAGGACAATGTCGCCCACGCGCTGCGCAACAACAAGCAACTACAGCCCCACGGCAGGAATGGCAAGGAGATAGATCCGGAGACGACACTCCCAAATACCGGGCTTTCCATGATCTCAACGCCGAAGCCAGCAGACAATGTCCTCTTATGGGACGAAGAGAGCAGAAGAACCCGGTTCCAGGATGCTTCCAACACCCGTAAGGACAACGTCACCGCGATCCCTCTGATGTATGACAAGAACGGCAATGTTCTATGCCCAGAGCCCGACTGTACGTTCAAGGCCTCGTCAGTGAAGTTAATCATAGACCACATCCATCTCAAGTATCCACGAAAGAACAAAGGGGAAGAGCCACATACCTGCCCACTCTGCAGCAAGAAAATCATAAGCTTGCGTCCCCATCTGGAGAGCCATTACTTCGAACGGGTCCCATGCCCCAACCCCACATGCCACCAGACGTTCAAGACTGTCATACTTGCGCGTGCACATAATAAGGACTACCATGAGAAGAAGGGCTTGAAGTCCGGACACTTCGTGTGTGAGATCTGCGGGAAGGAGTGGGAGACGCGCAAGTCCTACACGGCCCATATCCGCAGGCATGACGACGAGCAGGTCAAGTGCCCAACGTGTGACCGGGAGATCGAACGCCGTAAGTGAATTAAATTCTGAATACGAACAAAATACTAATCCCCCCCAGGCAAGTTACCATGTCACGTCTGCTACCACTGCCCTGGCACGACCCAGAAGACAGCGCAGTGCCACATCTGTGGTGCCCAGTTCCACGTCAAACACATCACAGCACACATAGCAAAGGCTCACGTACAGTCCGATGAGATCCAATCCTTCGCCAAGAAGGCCCGCATCACGGGAGATGATGGGCTTTACACCGAGGATTACATGCTCCACGTGTGGAACAGCACGCACCGCCAGACAACCAGCTTCGTTGACAGCACGAGCTCCGTCAACACCCAGAGCTTCGATAACAGCTTCGACGAGGACTTCCTCGAGGACTAGGCCTAACGACATGCTACTGTGATTCCACATTTTCCCGTTTCCCTCGAATTTCACTACAGTTCGTTAACATGAAAGTTGCTGTCACCTGCTTTCCTTCAATCTATGTTCTGTTACAGCGAGACATCAGTAGCTACGATGTCGGTCAAGAATTATGCATCGGTTATATAGGGGTTGCTTCAGCGCTACTCGCTCGTACTTCAGGCGGCAGATTTTCCAGGGTCAGAGATGCAGCACGATGATTGCACACAATCTTACAGGAGGTTTGCTTCGGAGTCAAGAACATGCATACATATAGAATCAAATATATTTAGTTGCTAAGTACTTGCAAAATAGCTTCCTGCACAGTGGAAAGACAATGTTTGCCCCGACTTGGTTTTAAGCACGCGTGAAATCTATGTACAATACGCCTTGCTCTACGAAGACACCAGGCAAGGTACATACTTCAGAGAAGCTCTTGAAATCACAGAAAATCGGTGACCGTATGAGGTCCAGCCATTTGAAAGTATATGATGAAATCCACCACCAATACTAGCGATATCGTCACAAGCCGTCGACCTTGTGGGGGGCGATCTGATTTTCTGATTTCTTGTGGTGAAGATTTCTTTTACTGGAGGCGCTGGTCGATGTACTAACCAGAGGCAAATTTTCACTCGACGAAAGCGTGAAGTAAGCGTTGGTTTGGTTTGAAAGCAACGAGTCGTACTTTCCGACAGATAACGGGCATCCCATTTTCCTGATCCATGGGTCTGGCGCTTAAAGTCGTGGCCGCACCCCATCTGATGCCTCCTGGTCACACTCAACGAAACTTCCAATATCTACTTCCTCTGGTAGCTACCTTGCAGTGTACTTACACGTAGGACTCAAACCCAATGGGGATTCTGTCATGCTACAGTCGTTATGCCGTACCGTTGCACGCCCACTTTCATTCGTCGAGCTGAGAACGGTCGCCGCCTCCTTACCGCCCCGTCTCTCGCGCCATTGGGCTTCCCCTACAGCATAAACCCGTCCCCCGTTGAATTATGGAGTGTTCAGAACAGCGGCAAATATTTTGAGCGTGTCGTAACATACCAAGTTTAGCTCGTATCGCTCGCATCGCTTTTCCCCGAGTCCCAGTCCCGAAAGTCCCCGTATGGGAAAGTCGAGCCGACCGGTTCCACCACACTAAGACGAAGAAGAAAAGGGCAAAAAGAAGGGCCAAAAGAAAGGCAAAAAAAGAAGTTATGCATGACGCCCGACGGGAGATTCGAACGGAGGGGGTGTCAGTTGCGTTGTCTCATCATTGGAGTAATATGTATGCTTACCTCCCAACCCCCAGATGTCCTAAACGGACAACCATTTAAAAGTCTGGAACGCTAACCGATTGCGCCAGCCGGGCGATGATGTTGTTGTTGAAGGAATCTGATAAAAAATATATAATATATACTTCAGTTTGTTTTTGGTGTCTGAGGACTGCCGCCCGGAGCGCCGCACGCCAACCACACCCCCTCCCCGCGCCCGGCCTCCAGCCCAGACGCAAAGCCAGCGAGCACAAACCAGGCGCCCCCGCCAACATGCGCGGCGTGCGGCCGCGTTTTTGGGCTGGGCGCGGACCGGGCCCGGCGCCGTGCAGTGCTCGTGGAGAACGCAGCCTCCCCGCGCCCGGCCTCCAGCCCAGGCCCGATATTCATCGCGGGTGGAACTCGGCGGATGCTGCCCTTACCACGGTCCAGCTTCTCCGCCAGTCACCGACATGCCACTACTCAAAGGATCACGACAGTTGGCAATGGAGCAGTAAGCCGGCGGTGCATGCGAACACCGCTGATGGGACGTAGAAGATGAGGGTGCCGCTGATGGGGATGTAGCTGATGAGGGTGCCCCTGATGAGGATGTAGCGGACTCGATGACAGTGGAGGAATGAGGCCATGTTCGAGGCCAAGTGTCGCGAGACCGTTGAAATTTGTAGAAATGATTAGACAGCCTCGGGGAATGAAAAGAGTGTCTATTCGATCCTTTATGAGATGAATGTTTGACATCGTTCCATCAGTTTTCCGCGCTGCGAGATTGACGGCACTGCTGACGCGAGAGACACGCTTGCATCGCCGACTCACAAACACGTCAACACTCGAGATGGCGACCCAATAACTTGCCGAATAGGCCCTACTAATATCGCAGCCATGGCGGACGCGCTGGACTTCGATTCTCAATCATGCAGGTTGGATTGCTACCAAGGGAGCTGTTGCGCGAGTCCGGCCATCCAATCCTAGACGAAAACCTGAGCGTGCGAAGCTTAAGCGACCAAGGGCGCTTTTCTGAACCCTTCGCCCCGTCACGTCGGCCTCCTCCCGCTCAACGTCACCACCCGACGCCGCCACCCGATCGGCTCGGCGCATCACGAAAGACCCCCGCCCTGATGTGCCGGCCACATCCACCCGCAAATCCCGCTGTTGGCGATGCCCGCGGCCTGTTGCCTGCATGTCGGCCCGGCGCGAACGTCGCGTCCTCTGAGTTGGCACGTTGGGCCGCGTCTCTGACCGACGGCTCGCGCGCAGCCACGCCGATCCAGCCGCACCCGCCACGTCCGACGTGCGCGCACGCATTTCACACCGTGGAAGATGAAGCGTTTGATGGATGGCCATGTGTACTCAATGTCAAGGTATGGCAAACAAACAATCCGCACCCCTCTTTCCTTGATTTAGAGGCGCTCTCGACAGCAGAAGAATCGATGCACAAAAAAACAATGATCAGCAACATTGCTCGCTGCACACGCCCGCCTCCTCCTCAGAACCAAACCTGCCTAGCTCCGGAAGACCGCCAATGACGCCGCCCGCAGACCTCTCGCCAGAACACACACGTGCACGGCCAATGACGCTCAACGGGGACCGGAACAGCTGCATAATCCCGGCATTCGCTACGTCAACGCAATGCCCTCAAGTGCGACACGGCAAACAAGCAGAAAGACGGCTCTCATGCGTCTCCCAGCCAATACTGTTTCTCGGAGAAACACGGCTTGCGCAGATGCTCTTCGGAACTGCCATGGGCGCCGCCGCTCTTCCGCCTGGACACAAACATCACGAAACAGGTCAGTCATGCCGATGTACTGGTGGCGCTATGCCAACATGTGAACTGGCCTTTACGAAATTGCCTTCAGAGCTTACATTACATAAGGTGCAACTGACCAGACACTCTTGTGTTCAGCCCCAAACCATCCCGCCTTCCACATTCGAACCAACCGCTACAAAGGTCAACGGGTCAGTGGTCTTTCGTCAGGCCACCCCACTCTCGTCCGAACATGACCCAGTCACCCCCAAAAGCCTTGTTACCCCCGCAGCAGCGTACGTCTCTCCTACGACACCCGGGACCTCATACCCGAGACCTCATACCCGACTCCTCCCATCGCAGCGCTGCCATCCCGGCTGCGTCCTGCGGCGAGCCCATATGCAGGAAAGTCACCGTCCCACATGGATGACAACTGGGAGAGCAATGCTATGGCTATACTACGCTGTGGCCAACAATCAAACAGAGCAAATACAAGGTCCGATACTTGGTTGTTACCAGGCAAAAGGTTCAATATTTGACCGTTTAATTTGGTGTTTACACGGGCTACTATCATGAGGTTGTCTTTGGGTGTTCTTGGTGTTTTACTTCGATTCGGCAAGACGTTCGCTGCCCCCCACCTCCGACAGCGACCCGGGTACCGAAGGTATGAGGGTAGAAGGAGGGGGTAGGGCAGCGAACGTCTTGCCGAATCGAAGTAAAACACCAAGAACACCCAAAGACAACCTCATGATAGTAGCCCGTGTAAACACCAAATTAAACGGTCAAATATTGAACCTTTTGCCTGGTGCGTACCCGAAGCGTACCCGAAGCGTATCTGAAGCGTACCCGAAGCGTACCCGAAGCGTATCTGAAGCGTACCCGAAGCGTATCCGAAGCGTATCTGAAGCGTACCCGAAGCGTATCCGAAGCGTATCTGAAGCGTATCCGAAGCGTATCTGAGGCGTATCTGAAGGCTTTTGGTGCTTCGGATGAAGCTTATCCGTTGGTGATGATGATAATTGTGGGGCAAACGCCGTCAACACCGACGTTTACAAGAAGGATGAAGAGATCTGGCAGTCAACCCGAACGAGTTCTGGATGTTGCTAACATTGCTGTAGATATAGTCCGATCCGTTCGACGAGTTCATTACTAGCGCCCTGAACAACTACGGCACGGTCACGGATTGTTACGTCTTGCATCGGGACAATTACTTTCATTTCATTGAGACTAACCCTTTCATTCGTAGTCCCATGTACTGTAGCCCCAAGGTAGTAGTTGTCAACCTTATCCAAGGTGAGTATAACATGCCAATTGATTTAGAATATGTGTTCTAGCTATCAGCGCAGCTCTGGACAACATCCACGGCGGATGTTCTCCTGAAAGCGTCAGCCATGAGATTACAATTCACCACCGTGTCCGCGATAAACGCCGGACCGTTTTCGCAATCGTCAAGTGCGGTGGAGGCGGATACGTGGTCATCAAAGAGCCCATCTCGATGATTGATGAGAATGGCGAGGACCAGCAGCCGTCGGTATTCACGAGGCTATAGGGTTGGGTCGCCTCGTTTGCAGGGCTCGCTCCGGAGCCGCCGACGAAGAGTGCGGGTGGCGTTTACGTTCTCAAGAAGTGGGAGTTCGCACGGTTACAAAATCCTTCATGGCATGACTACAAAAGAACTCCATATTGATCGACTTGATTCCTGTTACCGTGCGGGTAAAGTCCTTGGTCTGTAGTGACCAGTAATGCCATTGCGGTGCTTTTGCTTATTGCAGCCTATGAATAAACCCGCCTATTGGGTATAACGGTCGCCTCCGTAGCACAACTCTCTTCTATGGCACCACGTTGTTCCAGATGCAGGTATCAAATTAATTTTGGTCCATCACGTCTTTATTTGGTAGTATGAGATCGAGACGTCCGACCAGGCACGTACGGCCACGTTCTCAGTGGTGCAAGTACTACCAAATCCCGCTGTTTCTTGCATGTTAGCCCGGCGCGTACGTCTCGTCTTCTATGTTTAGGCGTCAACGTTGAGAGACGTCTCCGACCGACCGCCGGCCGCCAATCACGCCACATCTAGCCTACTAAGACCCGTTTTGGCACGCCCGCCCAATTGAACATGCGTACATGTAGCTTTGACCATGGAAAGATGAAAGTTTAATGGATAGTCATGCGTGTTCAGACGGCCATGTCAAGATATGACAGGCCGCGACTGCTAATTGCAAAGTCCAAGCCGTAACCTATCGTTTGAAAGAATTTAGATGAACTTGGCGGCAGCCTATCCATCAACGAGATAATTCGGGCATCATCTTTACGTTGAGTCACTTCAGCATCAACGGCGTTCACAATTCCCTCAGCTACCAATACCCCTTGTCTACTCGCGCCAATGGCGCGTCATCCTAATGTCAAGGCAAATTTGATTGTAATCTGATCGATGGAGCTCGGTAGCTACTCTAGTCCGACACTAATGGAAGTACAAGATTTCCACTAATTCTGCCCTCGACTCGATAACGCTCTATGGTTATGGTAAAGGAAAAAGCAAAGACTCTCTGAAACTTGACAGTCTCTCCATCTAGTCCCGGTTGTTGAAGTCCGCATCAGCAGCCGCTTCCTCCACGTCTTCGTCGTCATCGTCATCCGGGTTGAGGGGCTAAGCACCGTTGCTGACATGATCTTCTTCGGTAGCTACAGTACCTTCAAGAGCCGGGGTAGACTCGGTGGTATGAGTTCCCTCAGTAGTTCCATCATCCTTCGAGCCCAAATAATGGACTTGAGCGGTGCTCTTGTCCCTGCCCTCATGCGAGCCTCCGAAGTCAAAAGCAGAGCCGGGGAACGTGAAGATGCGGCTTTGGGCGGTGGGAGCGCTCCAAGAAGAGCCATCGCCGTCGCCAGCAAGGCCCTGGGCCGAGTTCGTCTCCGTACCCCAGCCATCACCACCGTTGGTACCCTCTTCGGTCCGTTCAGTCTCACCCGTCTGAATCTCGTTGACATCCTGTTCGACGAGGGTGTGCTCCTCCGCCATGCAGTGGCCTCCACCATCTTTGCATAGCTCACATACGTAATAGCCACCATCATCGGCGTTGCAGATCTCGCAGAGGAAAAATTTCCCTTCGAGATTGATCTCGCAGATGTTGCAGGTGAATTCGGCGGCCAGACTTCCATCGTCGTTTATGGCGGTGTGTTGGTGGGTGGGGTCCAAATCCTGGGGGATTGGCCTGGTTAGCACAGGCTTCTTGAACTTGGTGTACCTTGATTGGATAGAGAGAGATCTTTTGTAGTCCAAGACGGCGGGAAGGCGCTTGCGGACCCATGGCCTCGACGGATCGACGTCTTTGCCGTCCTCGGCAGGCTTCTGGATGTCGGCTTGAGCTCCACGGAACGCTCCACCCACGATCCACAAGATTTGCTTTGCACGAGTAAATGCTACACAAGCCCTGTTCTCGTCCATCATGTGGCCCAGATCACCGGCCCTGTCGGCGTGGATATTCACCAGATCGAGGATTACCATCTCCGCTTCGGAACCCTGTGTCGCATCGACGGTGCGGACTTCAGGGAAGTCATCCAAATCCATGGGGTTTGTGTCGCCCTTGACCTTCCGGTGTTCTTCGATAAACGCGGTCCTGTATTCGGTAGCTTGACGACGATACGGTGTAGCTACCATGATCTTCTTCCTGGTATCTTTGCCGTAGACGAGCATGAGCTTACGAACGGCATCCACAACCCATTGAATATGCTCCATGTTGGCCCGCGAATGCGAGTTCGACGAAACCCTCAATTCAGAGTTTTCGATTTGAACGTACGACAACCTCAGAACATCGCCTGGAGTATCCTTGTCGAAGCCGAGGATCTCGCGTAGGCAATTTTCGACTGATGGCTTAAGTGGAATGTTTGCTTCACCGTCCGTCACAAGTTCTGATGCGTAGAATCTGTTGTTTGGGAATGCCATGAGAAGACGGTGCATCCTGTACTGCCTTTTCAGGAGTATCACAGGGAATCCCTGCATCAACAATCGCTTCATCAGAGGCAACTTCCCGCGCTTTACAAACTCGTTGTAAGCCTTTGCCTCGCTCGATAGATGGACGGGTAGGCCTTGCTGCACATCACCGAAAATGTGCATGGCGATGGGTGAACGCTGCAGCTTCGATAGCGGTACATACGTGTCAGCCTCTCGGTCGCGTGAGCCCTCGTCGAGCGCGATGACAATAGCGCTGAAGTTGGCACCTGCGTTTTGGCGAACGACCTTTCTCCCACACGACGAGGTGGTACAGGCAATCAGAGGAGCTCTCCTTACAATCTCCTCTTCCACGAACTGGAGAGCCTGGCGATAATGGCGTTTCTCGTTCTCATCCCAGTCCATGTAGGGTTGTTTCGTGGGATTCGTTGATAGCGATGAGTGTGCTGGATTTCTACTACTTGCTGTGAGTGCCACGAGTTAACGAGCGACTGTTGGGGAACATACTGATAAACTGTCGTGATATCTACAATATGGCGCTTGAACGCTTGTTTCCACTTCGGGAATCGCTCGCATCGGGGCCAGGGACGAGACTCTTTCAAAATGTCGAGAAGCTTGCAAAAATTCAAAAGCGAGATGAATTGGAATCTAGGGGGAAGATTGAATGAGGTAGTGGTGTAGATTGTAGAGAAAACAAGGGCGTCGAGGAAGGTATTTATGTGCATCTCGGAGCATTTTGAACTCCATCCCATCACCAGAGTAACCATGAGTGGGTTCAGGACTTTGGGACCGAACCGGTTGCCCGGAGAATCCAAAAAGCTTGGGCACGTTGACGTACGACCCGGCGGGACGAGTGAAGCTGGTTGTTGGGGGGAATGGCGTTTGTTCTGAACCATGGGCGAGCCCCAAGTAAAGCCACGACAGGGCTGCCTCGGCGCTACGGCTGCCTTGTTTCTTCGGCACATCACTCCCGTTCAGGACGATCCGGACGGCGGTTTCGCCGTTGCTGCACCGCAGTCTCGCCATCGCAACGGCCTGATCCCGAGCCGACCCGATACGACGATCGCTCACTGCTCTTTTAGAAGCGGAACGGTGACAGCATCGGTTGCTGGGGAGCTTCATACGTAGCTTACCAGAGCCCTCACCAGGCCTTTTTGTCCGGAAAAGGCTTAGGATGGGTTTTACGTTGGAGAGGCGCCATCCCTTGGGCGGCCAGGCCGATCCGCGCTCCAGGCTCCGCTTTCTCTTTCACCTTTTTTTCTCTTCCTGTTTGGTGAACAATTATCGCTGGCGGAGAATCGAAGGGCTTGCGCGGGATCAGCATTGGGGGCGCTGATTTTCCCCCCCACTTGGTTTGCAGCGCCCAGCATGGCTTGCTGGCCATCTTACCGGCAAGGCGAGCCGGCGTGACGCGTCGGCCTGGGAATTTTCTCGATGCTCAGCTGGGCTGAGAGAAGTGGTCGAGGAATTTGAATTTGGAGCATCTTGGCGGAAATACGGGTGCCTGGTGGGGGAGAGAGCTAAAAGCGGACGGCTTTGGAAATGTGACTATTCAAAGCCTTGGCCGGCGGGGGATTTATTGGTGGTTCGGAAGGATGACACGATTGGTAGTGAAGGATGTAGAGGGATTCAGCGAGCCAAGCGACAGCACTTTTACTCAATCGGTATTGAGACTCGCGGGGCACGTGGTAGCACAGCATTTGCCAGAACCAGGCGTCAGCTGAAGTAAGGTTAAATATTAGCGGTCGCTTGACAAGGATCGTGACACTGGTGCAACGTGGGCGCCGTCAAACGAGAATGCGAGGAGGGGGATGGAAAGGAGCGGGCGTATCGGCGATGGCGATGGCGATGGTGAGGGCGAAGAAGTAGGTAGGTATGGCGGAACCGCATTATCGTTGGTGGATGCACGATTCTGCATGGCCGAGGGTCTCCTGATACGCCACGGCAGAGAGGTGAATCTGCAGTGAGATGCGGTGTCAGTGTGCCCGGTGCTGCGGGCTGGTATTCCAGTGTTTACTCTTGGCTCAGACATACAAGAGCAGGAGACATGGCGGGAGCCAAGGAGCCAAGAGCGGTGGTGAAGAGTGTGGCCGGAGCGCAGGGCTGAGGGAATGCCTCAAGCAAAGCCACAAGGCTGTGGGTGCTCCCCGCACCCCAGTGGAGGGTATTTTTGCGGCGTCAGCGCTACCCCGGCGGAGAGTGAGTAAGCCTCCAGCCCGAGCCCCTGGCTGGCTGCGTTTCGCGGCATGCGCCGAACGGGGAGAGGCCAGGCGTGGGCGTCGCGCAGGCGGAGGGAGTTGAGCGAGCGAGCGAGCGAGCGAGCGAACAGCAGGCGCGAGGTGTTGGCGAGGGCAAGGGCGACTTGGCCTGCAGCTGCCACCCGCACCCACACCCACACCCACACCCACACCCACATCCGCCACGCCTGCTCTTCGGCTCTCCAGCCGGCCCGCGACTCTCGATCGCTCAACATACCACACATCCATCTCTGTTGCTCGCTCGGCTGCCGCTGCACGACGGCGGGACGACCCGGCCTGTGACCATGCGTGCGACCGTCGACCCGGCTGCAACCCGCGCTTCAGCTGGCCCGACCTGCACGATTGATGCCGGCGTCAGATCCGTCAGATCCTTAATCGCAACCCCATGGCAACCGCAGCACTCTGAGGTCGCGCCCTCCTACTGGCTCTGCTGCCCACTATCTGACCCGCCCAAAATAGCGGCCCACGCGAAGTGGCGCGCGCCCATGCTTATCCTCCACGCCTGCTCTCACGTCAAAGTACCTTCTCATGCTAACCTTGACTCGCTGACGATCAGCACACGTCCTCGACTGACCCCCTGGCCGCCGACTCTTGCTCTGTACGAGCCTGATCACGCCAATCGCCGCCTGCCTCGCCCCGGCTCTCCGCTGACGGCCCGCATGTGCGAACATCCTTCCACCCTGCGCCGCGCCGCAGCCCTGCTGACTCTGGGGACGAGGCGGCTCAACATCTGGTCACTTCCATGGTACTTTTGATTGGCCCAGTAACCAACCCTCGGCGCTGCGCCTGCAACGACGCCGACACGCTGCCTCCGTCCCCCATGTGTCTTGCCTCTTTTGGGATCAAAATGTGGACGCAGAGATCATGGCATTGCCCTGCTCACCAAAGCCCGTGCTGGAAAGCCCCGCCGAGCGCCACCGACATGTTGCCCCAACTACCTGCTACTGATACTTTATAACCCATCGTGGCCCCATCCCAATCATGTCCCTCTCCAGCTCACCATCTTTCCTCTCATCAAGATATACACTAGGGCTTTGCTCAGCTCTCAGATCCTACAACCGGGCTTCTCCTGCCCCTTACTTATTCTCTTACTTTTCCTTTGTTGATTTTTGCTCTCTCGTTATCACAATGTCTTTCGTTGCCAGGTCTGTAGTGAGGGGTCTCGCCAGTCGTTCCGCTTTCGAAAACGGGTCGTGGACCGGTGCCTGGGAGGCTCAAGGTAGCACCCAAGGCAGCATCTCTTCCCAGACCAGGAACGGTACGTGCTTCTCCCTCCCCGTTCGTGTCTCCTCGTGGCTGACTTTTGCCATCAGGTGCCGGCACCCTTGGTACTTTGGAAGCGCCACAGTTGCCTGACTGCTTAGGCCAGCCGCCTTGGAACGATCAGAACCCTACCATACCCGATACTGGCGTTACACGGGAGTACGACTTCACTGTCACCTATCAAGACATTGCTCCCGATGGCGTGACAAAGAGGGGTGTGCTCGTCAATGGCCAATTCCCTGGCCCTCTGGTCGAGGCCAACTGGTATGTCCCGTCTCGATCCCAGTCTTGCGGTTGATGACTGACTTTCCTCTTCAGGGGTGACTGGATCCAGGTCACAGTCCACAACGCTCTCGGTGTTGAAGAGGGTGAGGGCACCTCTATGCACTGGCACGGCTTCTTGCAGAAGGAGAGCCAGTGGATGGATGGTGTTCCCGGTGTCCAGCAGTGCCCCATAACACCCAACGACAGCTTCACCTACCGTTTCCGTGCCGAGCAGTACGGGACCTCATGGTACCACAGCCATTACAGCGCGCAGTATGCTGGTGGGGCTGCCGGCCCCCTTGTCGTCTACGGTCCGGACAGTGACGGGTATGATATCGATCTCGGGCCCGTCATGCTTTCCGACTGGTATCATGAACAGTACTACGACACCGTGAAAGAGACGATGCAGGCCGATCCGACCGGTCACAATCCTTTGCCTCCGCCGCCATCTGACAACAACCTGATCAACGGATACGGCGAGTTCGACTGTTCCACCACCGACCTGCCCTGCATTCCCGACGCGGGTGTGGCCAAGTTCAAGTTTAACGCGGGAAAGAAGCACCGCCTCCGGTTGGTCAACACTGGAGCCGAGGCTATGCAGAGGTTCAGCATCGACGGCCACACAATGACTGTTATTGCCCACGACTTTGTTCCCGTCCAGCCTTTCCAAGTGACTGCTTTGACCCTTGGCGTCGGACAGCGGGCGGATGTTATCGTCGAAGCTACCGGAAAGCCGTCAGAGGCCTACTGGATGCGTTCGGATATTGGCCTCGATCTCTGCAATGCCTTCAACCCCGCGGCCTCGGAAGCCCTTGCAGTCGTCCTCTACGATGCCGCTGATCCCAATGCCGTGCCCGCTTCGACCGCTCAGCCCGACTCGAAGTTGGCCGTCTGCAAGAACGACGATATTTCGCTTGGTCTCCCGCTGCAACCCATGGTGCCCGATCTCAGCCCGTCGGTGACTACGGAGCTCCACATCACCAACGAGTGGAACGGGACACACTGGCTGTGGCACTTTGGCGGGCCGTCGTACCGCGCCGACTTCAACGACGCTCTTCTCTACCAGATCCAGCAAGGCAACGCCGAGTTCGGTCCTCAGAGCAACGTGCACGACTTCGGTTCCAACAAGTCGGTCCGCTTCGTGGTGTACAACGACTCGCCCGCTCCCCACCCCATGCACATGCATGGGCATAACTTCTGGGTCCTCGCCGACGGGGTGGGCAGGTGGGACGGAACGGTGGCCAACCCGACCAACCCTCCATTCCGTGACGTGCACGTGCTGCAACCGGCGCCGACGGGCAGCTCATCCTACATGGTCATCCAGATCGACCTCGACAACCCCGGGCTGTGGCCCTTCCACTGCCACATCGCCTGGCACGTCTCGGCCGGCCTCTACCTCAACGTGCTCGAGCGTCCCGATGACATCAAAAAGCTCGCGATTCCGTCCTCGTTTGGCGACCAGTGTAAGGTGTGGGGAGAATACACTGCAACCAACCCGGTTGACCAGATCGACTCGGGGCTGAAGAAGAAGGACACGTCCCCGGGCCTGCAGAGGAAGTCCATGTATTTCTGAGCGAGCCGAGCCACCCTTCTTTCCTCCTTTTTCGTTTTGGCGCATGCCTTCAACCAGGCGAGTCCCATGAGCATTTACACGGCGCAACTTTTTTTCGATTTGGTTTTGTTCTCTTGTTTTAGTCCCTAATTGTTAATCGTAGCGGATTGTCAGCGCTTCTTACACACACACGCACATATACATATATATATCCCCGGACAGTAGATAGGCCGCCGCGAGGCGCGGTAGTAGTAGTAGTGGTGGTGGTGGTGGTGATAGTAGTGGTAGTGGTAGTATATAGGACAGTATATAGGACCCAGGAAAATGAAACGATGAATACATGTATTCCACATATCATCCCTTCGTTCACGGCCTACATGTGATTCCATTGGGGGGGGGGGGGGGGGGGGGGGGGGGGGGGGGGGGGGGGGGGGGGGGGCGGGCGCGGGGAGGAGGGAGGGTTTTGTGGTATCGCGGCTTGAAAAGCTGGTTGCGACGGCCGCTGGTTGCGCCGGTGAAGACAGACTTGCTCAATCGGGCATCTTACCTCGAGGTCGCGGCTGCCAATTTTCTTCGTGCGTTGTGCCCTCGTTCTTGCTAGGCTCGCCACCACCGCGATGCAGCAGGCGCATGCACGAGGAAGCTGCCCGGATCCACCCCGCCCAGCTCGTCGGACTCGCCGCTCAGCTGGATGCGGCTGCGCGGACGCCTGGGAGAGCGCTGGAGCCTTGTGCACCAGTCGGATCTGCAGTGCACATGTTAAGAGTCACTGGGGGCAGCGCTGGCGAACAGAGCCTCCGACGGCGGATGGGGGCAGGGCAGTCGCACGTCCGTAGGATTGGAGAGCCGGCAGTGCAGTCAACAGGTTCGCCCAATGCAGAGTTTATAGGCAATTTCCTTGTTGGCCCGCCCGGCTGACTCATCCGGCGCGCGCGGCGATCGAGTGCGGCCAAGAGCGCGGGCCCGTGATGGAGACAGCAACGAAGGATGGGCATGGGGCATGGGGCATGGTGCAGCAGCCTGTGCCCGACTTGCAGCTCACCGCTGTCCTCTCCGCATCGCCTGCATGCCACGCCACAACCCCCCGAACCCGCCCGTCGTGCTCACCGTGTCTGCCTGCGCCCCGCCAGCTGTTGCCTCGGCCGCTGCGCGCCGCGCGGTGCAGACTCCGCGCCGGCCTCTCATTACTTAGCGACCAACGCCAGGCGCCCTCTCACCGCCCGAGCCATATATCAGCCGCACACACGCAGCCCAACGAAGGACCATGGAACCATCCTTGAGCCGCAGCCTTCCCTGTAGGGCTGACCGACCCACACGTCCACCTACACGCGTCGCCGCTGCCTGCGCTCACGGTCTGATTTGCCGCCGCCGCCGCCCGATGTGTCTGGCTGGTGAGCCGGTTTTCGTAGCGGCTGAACCACAAAAGGTCATGAGACTCACTATTCTTCACCCGCAAGGCTGCGATCGTGGGTAACACTGTCAGACTGTCTTCACGGGTGCCGTCAGCAACCCCACGGCCCCAGGCTGCTGGTTAGTTAGTACCACCGCGCGCTTCCTTGAGTAGTGTTGCAACAAACATCTGAAGAACCAAGCTTCTGGGGCCTCCGACGTCACGAACGTGGCCGCCCCGCTTGTCGTTGCACGGCCAAGCTTCCGGGTTGAGAGTTGCTTGCATGCTCGCTGCCGTGTCTCCGGCCTCCATACTCCCGACCCGTGCTCCGGACTTTGGTAATTTGCAGGCTCAGAAGCACGTGCTCCTGCTTCAGAGGGCCTTACATACAGCAATCAAATCGGAGGTCGACTGGCTGCAGCATGCCTCCCAGGCTGACCTGGAGGCGCAGCTGTCATGCATTTAGGTGCGTGTTGGTCCCACAGCTGAATGGGGTAGCTGGATATCAGCGACACTATGCCACTGCCGGCCGATCGCTGGCGCTGGATTGGATGCGATCCGGCTGCAAGCGTTTACTGCAGACCACGCCCATGCAGCCTGCAGGAACACGCAGGGAGCCGTTGTGCGCGCTCTAGAAGACGCCCTCCCCCAGGATATGCTTGCAGGGTGTGGGTCCATTCCCGCCGTCAATCACTGCCAGACGACGTGCGCCCTGGGAAACATCCCGGATTGATCGGCTTCCGTGCAAAATGCGAAGCCGTGGCTCCATGCTCACCTGTCGAGGCGCGCATTATCGATCATGCGATTGGCAAAGGTTTTGCTCGCATTTGTGGCTGAACCATGGCCCAATGCGGAAGGTGGGCGAACCGGCCTTCAGTTAGATCCGAGTGCGCGGAGTTTTTCGTTTGCGAAACGGGCGGCGCAGATCTGAGCGCGATCGCACATTGCTATTGGCGCGTCCGCCGGCGGTGCGAGGCGGAAAGGGTCAAACAAGCCGTTGGGGCGGGATGGCAGCGAGCGCGGCGCTCGGCGGCGGGGCAAGGCGGGGCAGCAGTGGAAGCGAGCTCGTGAGCAGCTCGCGAAGCACCGCAACCATTTGATGTCACCCAATTGCTTTGACGACCTAGCTCCACCCAAATCTCTCCACAACCTGTGCCCCGCGGCTCCCCGTCCCTCCACAAACCCAGCTTTCGTCGCCCTTAAATGCTTGCGTCACCCCCGACGCTTCCCAGTTGCACCGTTACCCCGCCGTCACCATGGAGGTTCCAACCGCAAGCTCGCTGAAGGACATCTATCCCGAAGATGCCGTTTCCGTCCAACAGAAGCGCTGGGAGCATCTCCTGGCCTCCTTCAAGGATCGCTACGGCAAGCAGGCCGATTTCGTGTCGCGTAGCCCCGGCCGCGTGAACATCATTGGCGAGGTACGTGCCAGCGAGCTGTTGTCTCACCAGCAGAAGATCATATGAGCTGACGGATGTAGCACATTGACTACTCGCTCTACGAGGTCCTGCCCATGGCTGTGACCGCCGACGTCCTCATCGCCGTCGCTGTCCGTCCCGCATCCGAGGGCCCGCAAGTCCGCATCTCCAATGTCAACCCGGACAAATTCCCCACACGCGAGTTCGAGATCCCGGCCCATGGAGAAGTCCCGATTGACGCAGCTGCACATGAATGGACAAACTACTTCAAGTCCGGCCTGCGTGGCGCGGCTAAGCTCCTGGCAAAGAAGAAGGGGAAGGCTGAGTTCGCTTCGGTGGGTATGGATATTCTGCTCGATGGCACTGTCCCGGCCGGTGGTGGTCTGTCCAGCAGCGCCGCGTTCGTTTGCGCTAGTGCCCTTGCAGTGATGCGGGCCAACGGGGAGGAGAAAGTCGACCAAACGGAGCTCACTGAGCTGGCCATTGTTTCGGAGCGCGCTGTTGGTGTCAACTCTGGCGGGTAAGTAGCCACCGTCCAAAGGCTGAGACACCACTAACGACCATTGTAGAATGGACCAGTCCGCCTCTGTCTTCTCTCAGCGCGGCAGCGCTCTCTATGTCTCTTTCAAGCCCAATCTCTCTACGAGATCTGTGTCTTTCCCCCACACAGATCCTGAGCTTACTTTCGTGATCGCCCAATCTTTCGTGGCTGCGGACAAGCATGTTACCGCACCAGTCTGCTACAACCTGCGCGTTGTCGAATGCACCCTGGCCGCGGCATTCCTTCACGCCGCTTTCAGCCTCAAGAAGCCGCTGCCCGAGGACTCGTCACCCCTGGGCATCAGCCTGCGAGGATTCCAAGACACTTACTTCGAGGAGAAGGAGGGCAAGACGGATAACACCCAGACACCGCTGCCGGAATTCCAGAAGCAGCTGGAGCAGCTCCTCACTCTGTGCGAGAACTACCTCACCCAGGAAGACGGATACACCCGTGAGCAGATTTCCGAGATGCTCGGCGTCAGCGTCGACGAACTCAAGCAGCGCTTCGAGTCCAAGTTCGCCGTGCGTGCGGAGCGCTTCAAGCTCAAGCAGCGCGCCATGCACGTCTTCAGCGAATCCCTGCGCGTTGCCAGGTTCCTCGATCTGCTGGACAACCCGCCGGCGCCCAAGGACGGCAAGACCACCGAGCTGCTGCAGCAGCTGGGTGCGCTGATGAACGAGACGCAAGAGTCCTGCCGAGACCTGTACGAATGCAGTTGCCCCGAGCTCGACGAGCTCTGCGAGCTGGCCATTAGTGCCGGGGCCGTCGGCAGCAGGTTGACAGGCGCCGGCTGGGGTGGCTGCAGCGTGCATCTCGTGCCCAAAGACAAGGTCGAGAAGGTCAAGGCCAAGTGGGTGGAGCGTTACTACAAGAAGAAGTGGCCCGACATCTCGGACGAGAAGCTCGAGTCCGCAATCGTCGTCAGCAAGCCCGGTTCCGGCAGCTCGGTTTTCAATGTCGTAGGCGATAATGTTGTCTGATGAGCTCTGGACGAGGCTTGCATGCATGGTTGGATGGATGGGGCGGCATATATTTGTGGGTTTTAAGTACACGTGGAAAAGATGGAGAGGCAATGGACCGGCTTGGGAGACTGGGAGCATTATGCAAAGAAGATCTATATCAATATGGTAATACCCTACCCTTGTGCTCGTGCAATCATTCGACTGTGTTGCTTGTTCCTCGGTGTCATTGGTGGCCTCATTAGTTGTGTAACCTCAAAGGCATCCAGGATCAGAGAATTCCGCATCGGCGCCAGATCCGGCACGAAGTTAGCCCATTGTTCGTTTCGTAGCAGCCGTTTTGGGAAGTCTGACGCATGCTTATCGAGATGTGTAGCGCTAACCGATTGGTCAGAAGCTCACTTGATCCTAAGAAGGAATGACGCTTTGCCGCTCTAACTTTTGTGGTACGGACTTATTGCAAAGTGTGGGGCTTTGAGATCGTTGTGGGGAATAGTGAATACTGAGTGTCGACTATATCGTCCTGCTGGCTACTCTCATCGTCGTTGGCCGAGCCCTGCGCCGGAAGACATACAGAACAGGACAATTACGAGGTGAAATTCAATCTTGGAAGACTCAATGGTAGAGGCGAATTGTAGAAACGGGAATGTTCCACTCGGCTCCCATTTCGCGGCTCGTCAGACAGCAAATTTCTTCTGAGCCAGTTCCTAACGGGGTTGAGACCGGCTGACAAATGAAGCTGAATCTCACGGTGGCGAGGCCTCTGGAGCAGTCGGATAGCACCTTGAAGATGCGCGTCAGTTGTGATATTCATCTCAACATGCCTCCCATCAACCTCCCCGCTGTAGTAGATTCTATGATGATGGGCATCATAGTCGGTGAGCCAAGCCAAGGCAGTCTGGAACTTGGTCAAGCGAATGCGGGAGAGATTGATGTCCCGCTTGCCAGCTGAATCTTGTGTGATGGTATTTCCTGACTCGTCAGGCTCGACAGTCTCGAGTAGTGGAATTCGAGTGGCGAGTTGATCCTCACAATAGAGGGACAGCCAACAGAATCGACGAGGGAGGTTGGAGCTCTTGTCAGGAGGGACAGGAGCACCTTCTTCCGATATTGTCATCCAGGTACGAGGGCGATTACGATCCAAGAAAGGATCGGTCCAGGTCTACAGATCGAAAGAGTCAACCACAGGCGCTCGGAGCATCGACGCGACAAGGTGGCACACCGGGTTTCGGGACTTGAAGCCAGGAGTACTTGTTCCGCAGTGTCTCGGGCATGTGCTTGGATTCTCGAACAGTCCTGAGGTCCCATTGGCGCAAAAACAATGGATGGTCATTGCTGTCATGCTGTTTCAGCAAGAAAACAAGAGTGCACTCCACCTCGATGTATTGTCGGATGGTAAGACTGAAGCCTTGGTAAATGATCTGTATATGGCTGCTGTTCACTGTTCTTGAACCAATCTTGGTCTGGTAGCGGACAACCACCTCGGAGGAGATCGAGCCGAGGATCGTCAGGATCCATCTGAGAATCCATCCATTCGATCTCATCGATGCCGAAAGTACTCCAATTAGTCTCGTCCATTGTGGACAAGGGTGACAATAGCAGGTGAGACTCAGGTGTGTCCAAGGTGGCCAGCGGTCCTGGGCGATGAAGAGCGTAAGGTTGCGTAGGTGTGGACGAGTGAGAATACCACGAAGGGCTCAAAAAGAGATGTATGTATTAGTGGTGATGCTTAGCTGGTGCCTATCCGGTATTTACGTCGGGAAATCCCGTTATCTCCTTCGTAACGGCCAATATATTATACGCTAAACTTCGAGTTTTCTCTGGCTCTCGACAACGAACGTAACCCCCATATCCGCGTCGGCGGGCACGCTCACCACGTCGCCGGGAGAGGATGACGTAACAGACTTCATATAAGGAAAGAGCAGCGAAGCAAGCCGAAAACCGGTGTGTCAATAAGCCAGACTGCATTCTGAGTAAAGCAACAACATTACGATACGATGGAGATATTAATGGTGTGGATAGAGACAACGTATCATCGAAAATCGGAGCATGACAAGAGCTTAGTTATCAACCACAATCTACCGTACAATATTAATAATAGCGTAGGATTATATAATTCATCTCTCAATTTCGTGCGTTAAGGAAAAAGGGTGGTTTGTCTCTTGAAGTCAGGATGAGGATCCGTTCGAAACTTGTTGGATGCGGGCGTCAGTGATTCGAATCACAAGGAGGTCGATCCGTTGCCGGCCTCAACATCCGTATATGCCTCCTCATCCTCAGGGTCATCCTCGTTGAGAAGAGTGTACTCGGACACCATGCGCATGAAAGGACCACTCTTGGTGACGCTTTGACAATGCGCACAGTTGCAAGACCTTGTCGTCATCTTGTGCAGAAACTGCAAAGAAGCGAAGTAAAGATGGATGATGCTGCAGAATGAGATTGTTAGCGCGTCGATTATAGCAAGAGGGGTATGTCTTACAAGTTCACCAGCAAAAACACCGTGCCGTACGTTCCCAAAATGACCAGCGAACTGTCGTACCGCCACGAGTTGATGGTCAGAGTGACCCAGCTCGCGATCAGGATTGCGAGCAGCGTAATGGCCAGCAAAACATCGGCGAAGAAGATGTTGGAGGCCGTGAGTTGCTGGATGGACGAGCCGCTGGCAGCGACGCGGTCGCGGTAGAGGATGAGGCAACCAAGGATGACGGAACCCGCGAGCGGCAACAAACCGAGAGCGGGGAAAGGCCTGTTGCCGGCGATTCCATGGGCAAGGAGGAGGGGAAACGCCGGGAGAAAGGTGAAGATGGTGATGCGGCGCAGGAGGGTGGTGCTTGGCATCGAGGGGGAGGGGTTTTTGGGAGGCATGTTGAGTAGACTGGTGATACGGAATTGTAACGATGAGAGGGTAGTGGTATTTCAGTATGCTACGACAGTCCGGCGTATATAAATTTTTTCGAGCCGGCTAGGCAGCGAAGTTTCACATCCCGGCGGTGATGCTCGAAGGATTCGAAGGACCACTCACACAGCCTCGCATTGCTGCGGCTTCTACGTGCGCATTGAAACAGATCGAATCTCTGGCTCTGGAGCTCCCCGAGGATCTTCCTGGACAACTGTTTGGGAGACGATGGCGGCAATGGGTGGTGCATATAGGGCTGTGCGGAATCCTTCGGGCGATTCCGTTTGTTGCCGGGATTCCCTAATTGGCGCCCATGACACAGCCACTTGTTGGTTGAGGCCTGCGCTTCGCGACGATCTTTCGGGCTGTACAGTAGGGGCTTAGCAGCGAATATAGAAACCTCAAGTACGTAGTAGGAGACCGTACGTCCCGTAAGCGGCATGATCTTCGTGCATATCCCTGAAACGTCAAAACCGGCAACCAGGACGCCGGGCGTCCAATCGACGGAGAGGACTACCACAACATGGGAACATGGGCTACGCAAGCAGCCCGGTCAAACGAGAGACGCTTGTGGATTGCAGCCAAAGTACTGGTATTTGCGCATATGTGGATATTAGTAAGTTAACCGGCTCATCCAAACCCGCCGTGTCCTCCAACGCCGATCAGAATGCGTACGCCATGCCTACCCCTTCCAGCGGAGATCTCAGACCTTGAGCCACAGGTTGAGGACGCCCTTGGCGTACTCAACGATCTCATCCCCACCCAGCTTGCTCTCTCCGTACAGGCGGTCGACGAAGGTAATGGGAACCTCTGCAACAGAGAAGCCCATGGCCTTTGCCCTAACCATCATCTCCATCTGGAAAGTGTAACCCTTGCTCTCGGTGCTGGTGATGACCTTTTGCAACACCTCCTTCTTGTACAGCCTGAAGCTACCGGTCAAGTCGCTCACGCCGGGGCGCAGCAGGGTGTCGGCGAACAAGTTGGCGCCACGGCTGACGAACTTGCGCTTGAGGTCCCAGCCGTAGACACCACCATTGCCGGCGTAGCGAGTGCCGGTGACGATGTCGTAGTTCTTCTCCTTCTGGACCCTGACCATCTCGGCGATGAACTTGGGGTGGTGAGAGAAGTCGGCATCCATGATGATGACGTAGTTGCCGGTCGCAAATTGCAGGCCATGGACGTAGGCTGTTCCCAGGCCAAGCTTGCCGGCGCGGGGCTTCAGCAGAACGCGCTCGGGACTGTAGACTTTCTGGAGCTGCTTGGCCACGTCTTGGGTGCCGTCGGGGGAGCCATCGTCGACGATGACGATCTCCCAATCAAGGTTGCTGCAGAAGAGTCAGGGGAGCGTGCCAATAGACCGGTGGTAGGCGACAAGCGTACTTCTCCGTGAAGGTCTTGGCCAGCAGCCAAGTGATGATGGGGAGGTTGCGGCGCTCGTTGTAGGTAGGGAGGAGCACCGAGTACTTGTTCTTGGAGGCCATTGTAGGAGATGGGTTGGGAAGGAGCGTAGAGGAATCGATTGGCGGGATAATGAGCGACTGGCAGGGCGGGACTGTGAGGTGGTCTAGACGGCCTGTGGATAGCTTGCAGGAGCTCGGGGTCAAGAGGACAGCGGAGCAACCGCGGTGGCGCGGCCACGTTTTTTAAGACCATCTCTCAAGGTGGAAAAGCGGTGGCCCTAGTCGCTGCACTTGACACCAGCAAGAGCAGGCACGACATACTTCGGCGGTCCGCTGTCCCTCGATCGGCATTTCACTTTCGCATCCTCCGCCCATCGTCGCATTCCCACCGTAATCTCTCTCGACCGGCGCGCCACGCCTATGACCGCCACAGGGTCCTCCTACGCTCTTTAACTGGTTTCCTGACCGCAAACGTCGCTGCGGCTACCACCATCAATGTCCGCACGTCGAACCCACCACCGGCACCACCGCACGAGCTACTTTCCCTAGAGTCTGCGACGCGTTCGCGCTCCACCAAGATGCCTTCGCAACCTGCCGCCCCAACGCGTTCGCGCGAGCGGCCTCGCCCGCCGAACCCCGTCGCTGTGCAGAACGAACAACAGTGGATATTTACCGAAGAAGAGCTGTTGCACACGCCCTCGATCGAGGATGGCATGTCGCCGGAGCAAGAGAAAGAAATGCGCTACAAGGGCATGACCTTCATATACCAGGTCGGCGCCATGTTGAAGCTGCCGCAGCTTACTCTGTCGACGGCTGGCGTGTTCTTGAACCGCTTTATCGTCCGCCGCTCTCTCGTCAGCAAGGACGGATACAAGGCGCTTCACCACTATGTATGTGCCCTTCCCAGCCTGAAAGCGCCTTTCTGATCGATCCAGCAAATTGCCGCCACTTCACTATTCCTCGCAACAAAGGTGGAGGAGAACTGCCGCAAGATGAAAGAGCTGGTTGTCGCATGCTGCCGGGTCGCGCAGAAGAATCCGAACCTCCTCGTGGACGAGCAGACGAAGGATTTCTGGCGATGGCGCGACACCATCCTATACAACGAGGATGTCCTGCTCGAGACCATCTGCTTCGACCTTACGATCGAGTCGCCGCACAAGCTCTTGTTCGACATGTTGGTCTATCAAAACGTCGAACATCACAAGCGGCTTCGGAACGCGGCATGGAGCTTCATCAACGACAGCAATCTCACCCAGCTCTGCCTGCTCTTCACATCGCGAACGATAGCAGCGGCGGCATTGTACTGCGGGGCTCGTCTGTGCGAGGTGGCGTTCGAGGATGAAGATGGCAAGCCATGGTGGGAAATCCAGCACGTCAAGCTGAGGGACATCAGGCGGGCATGTAACTACATGGCCAACATCTACGAGAATGTCACGCCGCAGAAGGGCGGCGAGAGCATCTACGTAGGTCTACGGACCCCGGAGGACGGCGATCCCCTGTACGCGCAGACGAGGCTAAGGACATCGCAGACGCCCACGAGTCCTGCACCAAGCTCCGTCGGCATGGAGCGAACAAGCAGCGAGCAAGGCGTCAAGCGGTCGCGCGACGATGTGGCCAGGATAGAGAACGGGGATGGCGATGCCAATGGAAGTCGGAAGAACGAGGCGGCGACGGCGGAAGCGGTGAAGCACGAAGAAAAGAAGGAGACCGGAGCCGCACTCGAGCCGGATGCAAAACGTATCAGGACAGAGGCAAACGGGGCGGCAGCAGAAGCACAGGCGCCGGCGGAGGAAGGGAAGAAAACAGCCGCGGAAGAGGACCTCAGCGAAGAAGGAGAAGTGGAGGAATAGTGGCCCTGCGTGGAGACGATATCCAAACCCCCGGCCCCGGGCCTTGGTTAAGGAGCGAGGCGGAACCGCAACACCACCCACACAGAGTCGCGATAGGACAGGGGGTTCCTGGGGTTAGTCAGAGGTATCAGGTGAGATTTATATTATTGCATCAGCGCGGGCGTTAAGGTGGACACTGACAGCGGGGGCGTTTGGGCCAATTTGCTGCGGAGACTCCATGGGGCGCGGCTTGGATTTGGAGATAACCCCTGGGGAACAGGCTCGAGGTCAGACGATAAAATCAATGTACGAGTATACCAGGCCCTAAGAGTCACCGATGCAGCACGCAAGCATAGGAGGAGGGTGATCTGCTGTTGGGATTTTTTCGCAGCTGGCTCCCGCAGCGGCCAATGGACGGCGCCGATCGGGAGCGAGCCGAAGCCAGACCGAGGTAGCCGTTGCGTCGCGATAAGCATACCCTGCCGTCATCGCGCTTGTGGAGCGCCGGCGCGGCATTGCACACCATGATGCCCGCCCGCCAGCCAGATTACTTCCCGATTACTCTTCGACCCTTCCCGACCAAATCTCCATAAGGCCCGATATGCGCTCTTCCTCCCGGCCTGACGCTCTTTTTTCTCTCTCCTCTCTGGCTTTCCCGTAGACTCCAGCCTTCCATACTTGCTCTCACTTCCCAATTGCTCTCTCAAGGCCGCCACAATGGTCAAGCAAGCATCCCCCTTCTTGCGTCTTCCTACCGAGATCCGTCTCATGATTTACGAGGAGCTCCTGCTCCCACCCGCCTCCAGCGAGCCATGCCCTCCCAGCGCCAAATTCGTCGCCCCAGTCTACCGCAAGGACGAAGACCAACAACAGAAGAACGCTTCGCACCACCTCCGCGCGCCGCGCTCACTCCAGATCCGCACCCTCGACCCGGCCAGCGCCGCGGCTTCGTCCATCCTGTCTTCGCCGAAATCAACACGTCCGCGCTACCACATCCGCGACGCCATGCGCACCCGCACCGTGACGACCACGTACGCACTCGCCAACAACCCGGGCCTGCACCCCGCCATCCTGCGCGCGTGCCGCCAGTGCCACGCCGAAGCCGCGGAGCTACTATACGGCGCCTACGTCTTCGACTTCGACACCCACGTCGAGGCCGTCGTGCCCTTCCTGTCGACCCTCACGCCGCTCGCCCGCGCCCGCGTCGCACGCATCGCGCTCGTCAAGCGCGCCCTGCCGTCCGTCAAGGAGTTCGATCGAGCCGAGTGGCGCGCCGCCTGCGAGTACATGGCGCGCGAACTTGCCGTGCCGGGGTTGACGCTCTCGCTCGGTGTCGTCGCGGGAAAGCCACCCAGTGTCGTCGGCGGAGGGGGTTGGGACGAGGTGCCCGCGCTCGCCGTCGAGCACTTCCGGCTCATCCAACCGCGGAGCCTCGGGAGCCGGCCGTCGTCCGGCACGGCCACGCCGACGGACAACGGCGGCAGTGCGGTGGAAGACGCGAGCAAGGTGCTGAATGGAGATCTGCTGTACGGGCTGGGCCTGAAGGCGATCGCCGGCGTGGACTTCGAGTGGGTGGAGCAGCTGCTGTGGCTGAGGGGCTTGCGGGAGTTGCACGTCAAGGCCATCGTGGAGTACTGCCCGCCGCCCGTGAGCGAGACGATGGCCTTCTGGGTCAGCTTTTCCAAGAGCGTGGAGAAAGGCTTCAAGGAGTGGATTAGAGGGGTGATGTTGGTGTAAACAGACGGACGGACCGGAGTGAGGTTGGCCGAAGGCTGATGCCCGTTCCTTTCTCTCTTCTTCTTCCCCCTTCTTCCGTTTCCATTCTTCCTTTTTTGTTGGTGTTTGCTTGCTCGGTGTTTGCATTTCGTGGGTTGTGGCTTGGGAAAAAATTTACGATGGGGCACGTCGTTTCGGATTGTGGCGTTCAAGACTCTTTCAGCTTTGGAATCAATTAGTCGAGTTCAGGTTGTGCGGAAGTCAGCAGCGCTTACAAGAGAAGTGTCTTATAGAGAAGACGAGGCATAGCTAGAGAATATTTGATATTCTGTCGCATTATACCGTGGTCATTGGCAACAAAGTCACTTCGATGGTTGATATATGGCGGCACCGATTCTTTTGTGGATGCAGAAACAGGCAGCCATTGGCTTCCAGTTGATTATACTGCCGAAGCTCAAAGGTACAGTGCTGTTGTTGTTTGTACATGATGTTCACCTTCAATTTTCTAAAACGCAGGTTTCACATATCCAAAGAATCGGACACTGTAAATGGTCGCAGTGTATCGCTTTGTCATGCCTAGCTCTATCAAGCTCGTACAACCATGAAAGAAACTCGTGAAAAGGAGAAAATGGACATCACCCCCGCTAATACCGCTCCACCTATGCGCAAAAACCAACAATCTGGGGGGAATCCAACCAAAACAACCTCTTGAAATCATTACCAAAATCATGAAAGCGACCGTCGGCTTAACCATCGCTGAAATGCAAATGCAAACATGCCAAGGCTTCGTTATATGCAAGGGAAAGGCACGGTGTCAGAAGACACGCGAGAAGGGTATAAGTGGGCAAGAACTGCTCAGCAGTTTTGCAGATAGTTGCTGGGGACCAGGCCCAAGCGCCCAGCCTTGCTGAGAACTTCGGCTTCCCACCAGCCATCGTCCTGTTCTCGGGTGATAGCGAGAACGTCACCCTTGTTGAAGCTGAGTTCTTCGGGAATCTGGGCCTGATACATGTATAACGCTCGAGCTGCGAAGGCTGGTTAGCACCATAAAAAAAAAAGTGTTGAGGTGTTCTTACAGTAATGCATGATCGGAGCCCCAGTTGAAGTATAGCGAGCATCTGCAGCAACGCTTCTGCTCCGGACACGGCCAACTTCGCCGGCGCCGGCGCCGCCTCCTCCCCCTCCACCGTAGTAGCTCTGGGGACGAGTGCTGGAGCGCCCAGTCCTCTGGCTACCACTGCCATAACCGCCGCCGCCGCCCTCGCTAGGAGAAGGCGCGAGCACCATAGCACCTCCGGCACTACTGGCAGGTCGTTGACCAGGGCCACCAAAGTGCGGCGCAGGGGAAGTAGCGCCCGTACGGGTACCGGGACGGCTGTATTGAGGCTGTGGCGAGACAGCGCGTTGCGCATTGCCGGGCTCGCCTTGTCGAGAGTTCCAACTGCCCCACTCGCGAGGCTTTACAGGGCTTGTCGATTGGGCACGAGGTCTGTTACCTCCAGCAGGAGCAGCGTACGGGTTCGGAGATGTAGCTCGGTTGTTGAAGCCCGGCCGGGGACTGGTGGCTCTTGGACCAGGAGCTGGGCTGGTTCCGCGAATATCCTGACTGCCCCGGGTGCTCGGACGAGAAGACCCCCCGGAAGCTCGAGGATTGAACATGTTCTGTGTCTGCTTGACGTAGTTTTGGGTTGTCTGTTGCATCTGTTTAGCAGTATGGGCAGGTTGAGGTGCGCCCAACCGGCTCATTGGCTGTTCGTAGGATGGTGGTGGCATTCCACGAGGAGCGTTGCTAGCGAGAGGCGCAGTTCCGGATGCAGAAGGTGCTGGAGTTGCAAGTCCCGCGTAACGATCGGCCGTCATGCGTACGGAAGTCTGCTTAGATGGTGCTTTCAATTCTGCTAGGGCAGCAGCGATAGGATCTTGCTCTTCAGCCGCTGGGTTTGCTGAATCGTTCCTCTTGTCAGGAGATGCAACATCGAAGACATTCTTTCCGACGTTGAGCTGGAAATTGGCCCTAGGATCAACCGGATCTGCATCCGGCTCTGGGCTGGCAGAAACTGCATCATGGCTACCAAGAATGGGCGTACGAGCTTGGCGTCCATAGGGAGGCCGTGAGCCTTCGCGGGCACTTGGTGCTGACCATGAGTTGCGTCCGGTAGGAGTAGTACTAGCAGGCGAACCGCTTTCCTCGGCCCTGCTCTTCCTCTTGAACGGACTGCCGCCTTGGAAAAAGCCACTCTTTTTCTTCAACACACCCCTCTCACGAAGTGGTACTGGCGTAGTCTCGGCAACCGGATCGTCCGTTTGTTTGATAGGGGACGCTGGGCCGCTGGCAGGATCTGCACTAGTAAATGAAGTTGGCGCCGAGAGGTCGCTGCGAGAGTCACGGCTGTCTGGGCGGGCCGGGCTCGAAATCGAGGAACCCCTCTCGGAACGAGATATGCGGCAGAATTGAGTCATCCCATCCGCAGGATAGGCGTTGTGGGGAATTTGAGGGATTTCACCATATTGGCTTTGGTACTGCTCCTGCATGGCTTGCGCTACAGCACGTGGGTCGGTCCTGGCTGACGGTGGAGGATCAATGGGTGAGGATGCGGGAACGTTTCCATCCCTATGAGCCAGCTCCCTAGCCAGCGGATTGTTTGGATCATGGTGAGACTCGAACAGTGACGGTTGCGGCGAAGCACTCCGGAAGGCAGGGTTCATTGTACGGGCAAACTGAGCAACTGTGTAATTGTTCTCCTCGGAAGTCATGGATGCATCGTCGGCGGCATCCCCTCGGCAGAAGTCGATAAACTTGGGTGGATCCGGGATCTCCTGACCAGTGCCACAATCGCGGATGAAGTTTGTAATGTCTTTTTCGACTTCGCAATCTTCAAGAGAAAGGCGTATCTTTTCAAGGGACTGTAGTGTCCGTCAGTGTCTAGGAAGATCTGGAAGTATACGTGTGGCTTACCGCGTCATCGCTGACACAAACCGTTGAAGCGATATTAGCAAAAGCCCACAGGCTACTCTTCATGAAGTCGAGGCGCTCCTCTTCGAAATCCTGGAAGTTCTGTGCTTCTGTTAGGAATTGCCGATTTTGACGTTGGAGGCATACGTACATCGCACGCCTTCTTCCACTCTCTGTTCCACCGAGAGGTAGTCTCTTCCAAAATCTTGACGGCCTGCTCGTACTCCTGACTGCTTCCAGACAACTGTACTTGGGTCTTTTCCAGCTTAGCCTTGTTCTTCCGCTCCTCGTGGCCCATGACCATGTGCCCTTGAGCAAGATAACCCTTGATCTTCAGACAGTCCTGCTCATACCGGTCTCTGGCCTTGTTGACCGCAGACGTCTGTTGCATCTTAACCTTTAAGAGCTTCTCAATTCCGGTCTGCACGATTTTCCTTCGTTCCTTCAGCCCACCTGTGAATGCCGATAGTTGTTCCTCCAGTTCCGACTTCATCTGGCCTGCGATCTGCTGGTGTTGCTTGCCCATCAACTCGATCTCGGCGCGGACGACATCGAGGGACATTTTCAGAGTACCGGCCTCTGACGAACCGAGCGGCTTGCGGGACAGGTTGAGGAGTTTGCGGGCATATTCCTCTTCGATGTGGGCGCGAGCTGTGAGGTGGTTAGCTGATGCAGCTCCGCGGCGAGTCGGGCGACGAACCGGTGTAGAAGGACTTCAACTCATCGCCAGTGACCTTTGCGCTGTGCATGCGCTCAAGGAGCGGAGTAACGCCAGCATCGTCTTTGCCCCAGAAGTTGTTCGCAACTGGTAAGGGTAAGCAGCGATCGCAGCCGGGCGGATGGGGAGACCGAACACGACAGAGAGACCGACGGTGCGTCGCTCACGGTGGTCCCAGGCATGATGCCGGGATATCGATGACGTCTTTGCTGTTGACAAGATGGGTAGGGGAGGAGTCGTGCAAAGCAGCAGTGCAAAGTTTCTGCAGGGCGTAGCTGGTAATTAACAGAGAGGCAGGGGCGCTAGGTTGGCGGCGCGTGCCTGGGTGGTGGAGCGGTTGGCAGCAACTGTGAGCGCGCGTCGGGCAGCCTTGGCGGGAAACATGGTGCGTTCGCTGGGTAACCGCCAGCCACTGACGCCCCGCGCCTCCTCCGCAGCCCACCGCCTCAGTCAGGCACGCACGCACACACTCGCCCTCGGGCTGGTGCATGGCCGGCACTCCTGGCAGGGAGCCCGACGGGCCCGGTTCCAACAGGGTCTGTCATGAACGTTCGGCGGCGCCGCCATCCGATGACAGCGCCCTTGCCCCGCTGCCATGACCGCCGTCACCGTGCGGCCTCGAGCAATGGTAGGGCGGCCGGGAGGACGCCGCCGCTGCTCAGGGCACGGCCGCTAGGTACCTAGGATAGTGGCAGGATGCGTAGATATTTCATAGCCTGCGGCTGCGTTTGCGCTGCTGCAGCGCTGCCGGTTGCGACCGTGGGAGCGCCGCAGACGGCTGGCGCGCGCGCGACGGTGCCGGCGTAGGCAAAGACGTGACTGAGGCCGGCCGCTGTCGTGAATATCCATCTCCCATTTCCAATTCCCATTGCCTATTGCGCGCGTGAGCCCTGCACACTGCGAGCGGGTGCGCTGCTGCTCGCTGTCGCTGCTCGCTCCCTCGGCAAGTGCCGCAGAGGCCCGTTCACGTCTTCGGGCTGCCAACCTTGAACTTCACCTCCAGTGCCTCGTCCCCCACCGACCACACCTGTCCTCCTCGCCGCCACCTCTTCTCCCTCTTGTCGCGCGTGCGCACCCGATGGAATAGCTGCCTAGATGAGCCAGCAATTCCCCTGGGGCTCTTCAAGTCAGCAACCCAGCGGACGGCGTGGCCTTACTCCCATTTCAACCGCCTTCACCTCGACACGCTCCAACTCGGCTGCCAACAGCCCCTCGCGAACCTCCTTCTCGCCCGTCAACAATCAGCCCTCCGTCGCATCGTCCGGCACCCGGCGCATCATCAGCCGCACCTCGTCCGCCTCGTCGACGTCGTCGCCCTTCTCGCCGTCGCAATCCGGATTACAGCAGCAGCACACCCCGGGCCAGCTGCTGTCCTCCGGGCGCTCAAGAACCATAGCTTCCCAGGGCGCTTCACATTTTGCTTCCTCCGCCGCGGCTTTGCCTTCCGCATCGCAAGGTGGTGGAGGTGCGCCAAGCACCAGCGGCGGAGGGAGCTCCAAAGTAGCTCGCGCGTCGCCCTCACTCTCGCAGTCGGGCAACATCGGCTCGCCGAGCAGCACATCCACTGCATCGGCCCCGTCTGGCCAGTCGCTCGCCAAAATCGTCATCGCACAGGTCTTCCTGCTCCTGAGCTCGCTCAAGGAAGATAAGGACAAGACCAAGTGGGAACAGCAGACCGATCAGATTCGCAAGGTCAGTGGAGCCCGCACTCACTTGCCCCCCTCCGCACCCGCGCTGACATTGTTTCCCACCACAGCTAGTCAACTCAAACGGCATGGAGGTCTTCTCAAAGTACTTCCGCCGCCTGCTCCAGAGCAATGCGCCGCAGATCTTCCCGGGCAATGCGAAGGGCGGTGACAACTCTGGCAGCTACGGCCTGCTTGTGGAAGAGATGCACAAGATCATGCGTGACCCCCAACAAGCATACAAGATTGCCGAGTCAATTGACACGACCGAGGGCGATCTCTTCAGAGACTTTGACCTGTCGACATTTATGGAGCATTTCAAGCTGGACCCGGTCGCCAAGACAACCCTAGCTTTGGCGTGCAAGACCACGTCAAAGACGGACTTGAGAACCAAGGGTGAGACCGCAGCCCCTCACCCACAACTTCCATCCCCCACTGATTTTCGTGTCCGCACTAGCCGATGCCATCCTATCCAACAATTATCAGAATTTCCTCATGACCCTTGTCAACTCCCATCCGGACTCGCAAGACGACATCCCATCCAGCATCCTCGCCACCGACATCGATCGCCTGGCGCAAGATCCTCCACGTACCTGGAACGACGAGAGCAAGAACAGTCTGCTGTTCGCCATACGTACGAAATACGACAAATTGACCGGTATACTACCCCCGGACGTCACCGCGTCGTTGCACATGTTCGACCTACTCGAGAACCCAAACCCGCTCATCAGGCATGTCCAGCGTGCGGGTCCTCGCGCAACCTCGAGCTTGGACTCGTGCAAGGAAATGCTCACTTCTGTTGAGACACGCGATATCAGCTATCAGCAGGTTGCCAATGCGCTTCTCTTCATGGCGATCACCCAGAACGGCCAAGCATACAATGCGAGCAACTTCGTGGCTGCGTTACGGGAGCACCGTGCGGGACAACGGTTGGACTGGCAGGATGTGGTTCATTCATTCGATCGTGAAAACCTGAAGGTCACTACCCAACAGTTTCTGGCGCTGTACAACGCGTTCCTACCGTTGGCTCAAGAGTACGAGAACTTTGACATTCAGCTGCTATGGGGAGGGTCTTGGAACCATCAGGATACCCAGCTTTCTTTCGTTGTGGCATTCTTGGCTTGCTCTCCCGAGGACCTGGATGTCACTCAAGTTCCTCGCCTGCGCAAAGCTTTCACGCTAGAGCAATTCGAGGATGCCTCTGAAGTGGTCAAGGAACGCGCACAGGAAGTTGTGAAGCATCCGCTCGTCTCGCTAGATGCGACAGCGGCTCTTTTCAACATCATTTTCCAGTCACAAGAGACGTATAACATTGCTCAACGTTCACAGATTCCGCAGACTGTCATCAACCAGAACACGGACATCTTCGTCGTTGCCGCATCCGCCGTACCCAAGCCGTGGGTTGGTCTCCAGGAAATGGCCATGCGTCAGCTTTTCGGACCCTTTGTCGAGAAGCGCGTACCGAACGTCTACAGCTTCGCACTTCACGGTCTTTGGAAGCAAGATAGCATTTGGGTTGCCGCCAGGTTCCTCGACTTCTATAATGGCAATCCTCTTTCCTTGACTACGATAATGGAGCAGGCGGCGGAGCATGGTTGGATTCAAGACCTCGTTGCCTTGAACTCCGACATGAGCTTGGACCTGGCGGCTCTCGCGCATAGGGAGGGTCTCTTCGACCTAGATCCATGGGCGCAGGAAACTCTGAGGCAGATCCCAGTCTTCCCGAGGGTTCTTGCTTCATTCCTCAACAACAAGGCGGAGACGGATTTGCAAGCTCAACGCGAGGGCGCCCCCCCTGCTAACGTCCCATTGGCGGTCAAGACTGTCCATCCTCTTCTGGGCTTCCTTCAGGGTCATTTACCGGACGAGGAGTTGGTTTCTCTACAGCGGATCTGCATTGGAGCGTATCCGAGGTTGATCAACTACGGCGAAGGCTTCGACGAGATAGTCGACGCCAATGGTAAAGATGGTAACTCAATATCACCGGAGGCCGACAGGAAGATGCAGGAGCATTACAAGAACATGTACAGCGGTGAAAGCGACGTGCGTCATATCATCGAGGAGCTACAGAAGTACAAGGCGTCCGAGGACCCAGCAGACCAGGACTTGTTCGCCTGCATGATTCACGGCCTTTTCGACGAGTACAACTGCTTTGGCGAGTATCCTTTGGAGGCACTGGCGACCACGGCTGTACTATTCGGCGGTATCATCCAGTACAACCTACTTTCACGAATCCCCCTTCAGGCTGGCCTGGCTATGGTATTGGAGGCGGTGCAGGATTATCCGCCGGAAGCTTCCATGTACAAGTTTGGCCTGCAAGCACTTCTGAACTTTTCCTCCCGGCTCCATGAGTGGCCTAGTTTCTGCGACCGTCTTCTCCGTGTGCCAGGGCTTCAAGGCACGGAAGTCTGGAACAAGGCCGAAGAAATCGTAAGACGACAACGCTCTGGAGAGGCCAACGGTGAAACGAATGGTGACACGCAGAATGGCATTTCCTTGACAAATGGGAGTGTGGAAGAATTCGGCCCAGAGTCAGTTGTGCGTCAGTTCACCTGCTTGCACGCCGACCCTCTGCTTCGACCGGAAGTATACGAAGATCCGGACGAGGAGGTGCAGGACAAAGTTCTGTTCGTTCTCAACAACGTCTCGGAGCGCAATCTTGAAGATAAGCTCAATGATCTCAAGGACGCTCTGGAGGAGAAGCATCATCAGTGGTTCGCCAGCTATCTTGTTGAGGAACGTGCGAAGATGCAGCCGAACTTCCAGCAGTTATACCTTGAGATGCTCGCGCTCTTCAACGACCGGTTTCTTTGGGCCGAGGTTCTTCGGGAAACTTACGTTTCCGTCATCCGCATGCTCAATGCCGAGTCTACGATGAACTCGTCAACCGAGCGCACTCACCTGAAGAATCTTGGCGGTTGGCTCGGTTCTCTGACGATTGCAAGGGACAAGCCTCTCAAGTTCAAGAACATCTCTTTCAAGGATCTACTAATCGAGGGTCACGACACGCAGCGGCTGCTGATCGTCATTCCTTTCACTTGTAAGGTCCTCATCCAAGCCAGCAAGTCGACAGTCTTCAGGCCCCCGAACCCGTGGGTCATGGAGATTATTCGGTTGCTCATGGAACTGTACCACTTCGCCGAGCTCAAGCTTAATCTCAAATTCGAGATCGAGGTTCTGTGCAAGGGTTTGGATCTTGATTACAAGATCATCGAGCCCTCCGACTGCATTCGGTCTAGGCCTCTCCACGAAGAAGAGATTTTGGGACAGGCCATACCAGATGGTCTTGAGGGTTTCCATGACTTGTCATTGGTTGGCCTCAACCGCGCAAGAGCTGTGAACGACCGCTTTTCGCCCGCTACAATTCAAGCCTCCTTGCCGGATCTTGCTTCGGCTCTCGTCTACCCGCCTGCGTCCTCCAACATGGCAGCCACCAGCCGTTTGAGACAGATCTTCCACACAGCAGCACAATCCGCTATCGCAGAGATCATTGCGCCGGTTGTTGAACGTTCCGTCACAATCGCCGCGATCTCTACATCACAGTTGGTTGCGAAGGATTTCGCCACTGAGGCTGATGAGAACAAGATGCGCGAGGCTGCGCACACCATGGTCAAGTCGTTATCCGGCAGTCTCGCTCTCGTTACCTGCAAAGAGCCGTTGCGCATGAGCATCATGAACAACATCCGCATTCTGGCTCGGGATCTCCCGGAGCAAGCGCTGCCTGAGGGCCTTATCCTTATGTTTGTCAATGACAATTTGGACACGGTATGTGGCATGGTTGAGCAAGCGGCAGAGCAGCAATCTATCGCGGAAATCGACGTTCAAATCGAGGGAGGTACCCGCGCCCGCCGCTACCACCGCAACACCAACACTCGCGAGGCCTTCAACGATCCTCCTGTCAAACACTGGGCCACATTCATTCCAGAGCCGTACAGACAGAGTCCTGGAGGCCTCAACGCAGACCAACTGGCTATCTACGAGGACTTTGGTCGTCAGGCTCGGGGGATGTCCCAGGTCAACAACGCTTCCCAGGACAATGGGCGCCAGATGTCGGAGGTCCTGCAGGAGCAATATCCTCAGGTTCCGAACCTGCCCACTCCTGCGGAGCCCCCTGCTATCCCTCGCCCAGGTTCTCAGGCTCCCACCCGTCTCCAGACCGCTCCGCCGATGTCTGCTACGATGCCGCAGGCTCAGCTCAATGGTTATGTCGACGCTCATACCGCCAGTGAGCGTGCATTGACTCACCTCTTGGATTTGCAACGCACCTCGAAAGAGGCTCAAGAGGAGCACATCGAGGAGCTGGGCGCATCCGCCCCTACCCGTGATGCCTTCGAGCAGCTGATCCACCTCGTTGAGAGCTCGGGCACCACAAGGGACAACCTTTGCTTGGGTATCGCCGGACGCGTTGTCACTTACCTGTTCGCAGAGGCTGAGCGCCGTCTGGAGATCGAGGTCATGGTGCAGTTGGTCATTCAGCTGTGCCAAATTTCCGTCAACACCTCTCGACAGATTATGATGTGGCTTGCAAACATTGAAAATGAGCGTCTGCTTAACGCTCCGGTTGTCATCTGCATGGTTACCGCCGGCCTCCTTGATCTTCAGCGTGTCGATATGGCGGCATCCAAGGCCATTCAAGCTCGCAACCTGCACGCTTTGGATTTCCTCTCCCAGTTCATGGACGAAATCCTCCTGGGTGCCAGCCCTGCAGCTTTCCGCACGGACTTTTCCAGGTCGCTCGAGGCCCTGACTCAATGGCTCTCTGAGGATTCTGATCTGGAGGTTGGCAAACTGATCATGTCCAAGCTTCAAGTGCCGCAGGAGCGCGTGCCGACTCCTCCCGACGCAGGTGGCAAATACCAGGTTGAGTACATGTTCGAAGAGTGGATCCACCTCGTCCGCTATGGCCAACGTCAAGCTCCTTCTGAAAGGATGATCGCGGTCTTCATCAACCAGCTGCATGCCCGAGGTTTCCTGAAGAGCCAGAACGACTCTGCTCACTTCTTTCGTGTCTGCGTTGAGGCTTCGGTTGATGCGTATGAGCGCGAGGAGTTGGTTCCCTTCCCGAGCCTGGACAACGCCTACATCTTCGTTGATGGTTTGGCTAAGCTCGTTGTGTCTTTGGTCGTCTACCAGAGCGAAACCGAAGGCGCTACCCTCTCCAAAAAGCCGGCGTACCTTGAGGGAATCTTGAGCTTGACCATCATGGTGCTGATCCACCACCACCGTAGCCGCGGCGAGCGTTTCAACCAGAAGGTGTTCTTCCGCCTCTTCAACTCCATCATCTGCGAGCTTCACGATGTGAGAGACCATCTTCCTGGCCTCGAGCCGGAGTTCATGTTGGTCATAGGCAAGGCTCTCCTGGTGCTTCAACCCAAGCATCTCGCTGGCTTCTCCTTCGCCTGGCTCACCTTGGTTTCGCATCGCATGTTCATGCCTGTCATGCTCAAGTTGGCCGACGATACCAGGTGGAATCTCTACGCCAAGCTGACCGAGGTCGTTCTCTCTTACGCCGGCAATCTCATGAAGCCGGTGGAGCCTAGCGTTGAAGCCCGCAACTTCTACCGTGGCGTTCTGAGGGTTCTTCTGGTGATCCACCACGACTTCCCCGAGTTCTTGGCTGAGAACCATTTCCGCTTGTGCAACGCTATCCCGATGCACTGTACGCAGCTGCGTAACCTGGTCGTAAGCGCCTATCCGTCGTCTTACCCCGAGCTTCCTGATCCCTTCACTGCGGGCTTCAAGGTAGACCGTCTCGAGGACGTGAGGAAGGCTCCGGTGGTGCGTTGCGACGTGGAAGAGCCCCTCAACCAGCACGGTGTCAAGGATATTGTCGACAACCTTCTCCAGTCGACCGAGCAGAACCCAGAGGAGATACAGAAGCTGTGTGACGCCATCTACGGTCCTCAGCGTGAGGAGACTGGGCTAGCCTTCGCTCCAATTCTTGTTGACACCTCCCTTCTGCACTCCATCGCCCTCTACGTCGGCAGCAACGCTGTTTCCACTGCTGGCAAGGGCCCAGTGTTCAGTGCCACCTCCCCTCATGCAAAGCTTTTGGAGAACCTTGCGAAGGAGCTGCGCCCTGAAGGTCGCTACCACTTCCTTAGCGCCATGACCAATCAGCTGCGTTGGCCTAACAGCCACACTCACTGGTTCAGCTACGCAATTTTGCACCTTTTCGGTTCCAGCAGCGACCAAATCAGCCTCGACGTCAAGCAGCAGATCACGCGCGTTCTCCTTGAGCGTCTTCTAGTCCACCGCCCACACCCTTGGGGCCTCATCATCACACTACTGGAGATCCTCAAGAACCGCGACTACCAGTTCTGGGAGTTGCCTTTCGTCAAGGCGGCACCTGAGGTGAGTTCCTTCCCTTTCCTTGCACGCCGATCAGCCTATGATGTTTGCTAATCCAGTTGCGAATCACTTCAGGTCGAACGCCTCTTCGGAGCCTTGTTCCAGCATATTAACCAGAGCCCGAGGGCTATCTCGTAAAGACGCAGCTACCACTGCGCGAATTCATGGACGAGTCATCGCGCTCATGTCCGAAGCCGTCTAGTGATGCCAACAGCCTTCAGATTCCCGGTTCCGAAGGAGCTCAAGACAGCGTTGACCGCTCAGACAACGAACCGCAGCTCGACGGACTGGGACACGTCACGAACGAAATGCTCATGTGGTATGACTTGACACACGACACCTTTCTTCTGAACAACTGGCGTCTATACAAAAGACGGGACGAGGAGCAAGTCTCCAGCCCTGTTTGTTTTTCTGCTCTTAATCCTCTTTTCGGAGAGAAGGGTGGCAAGAGTCTCCCTTAACTTTTTCCTTTCTTGATGCATTTTCAGTGCGCCGGGTTTGGGTAAACTAAAAAAGGGCATTTGCGTGGCGAAGGAGGGGTCTTCTTTTTCTTTGACAGAGAAATTAATTGGCGACGGATATTGAGAACGTGGGCCAGGGGGTGCAAATGCGGGAGAATTCTTTCCTATGGCGGCGGAAGGTTTTTAGGTGCTTTTGTGGTTTTTTTCTCTCTACACTTCTTTCTAAACAAATTCGGGGTTCTGCTTTTGTTTTGATTACATGATTTCTCCTGCGTGGACATACTCTTCTTGCTGATGCATGGCTTCCCTGTTGCTGCTCTTCTTCCCCGTGGACTTTCCACATCATCCTATTGGTCATTCGACGAGCCAGCACCTGGGCGCGGCTTTTGGTTCAGGTCACCATTTCGGGCTAGAGTTCACCCATGGGAAATGACGACAGATGAAAACAGCTCTATCCTATTTTTCTAGTGGGGCAATTTCGTCAAGCGGAATGGGCTTGATGTTTTTTTTTCCTGCCTTGCAGCTTTTCTTTCCCAGCGGGTGTTTTCGGAGTGAGAGGGAACGGTCGATTCTTTTCCAACGGTAGATTCAACGGAGCGGACCCTCGGGAAGTACATGCCTTATCCTTTCTCACTTGTTATTCTTTGTCTATTATTCTTCATCACTTATCTTCTTTCTTTCCTTGGGTGACTATGTAGATTTATCCTATTCTTTGCACCTCTACTCCCGTCGCGCCCATTGATCGTTATTGTGAAATATCCTCTCTTGGTGTTGCTCGACCACTTGGTTTCCACCGAGAGCAACGTTCCATCGTACAAATTAAGATCACGATTTCGCAACATGTTTGTTTGGCAAAAGCCTCGAGGGACGGTAATCATGATGGATCCAATTTTCTCAGGGCAGGTGTCGTCTCCGTTGCTGCTGGGAGCTGTGCGGCCTGCCTGCAAATCCGTTTGCTCGATTTCCGCTCTTCGGGGAAGGTGGCAAGAGCCGTAGATGCCCTGCCTGCTGCCCCCAAAACCGAAATATCACGCGGCAATCCCAAAGCGGCCCCTTCCCCTTAGGTGTAGCATACGAAGGCAGTGAGGTGGTTGTGGTACCATTCCTCACACCATAAACTACGCCACTGCTACTACTGCACCCCCGTCCTCTTTCCATTTTACTGCTAAGTAAAGTTCACTGGGGCGATTTATCACACGAGACATCACCACAAATGGCTCGATACATGGTACGAGAACTGGTTTTCTTCCCTTTTGATGCTGAAAACCTTCATTTCTCTCAATTCTTACCGGAAATTAAAAATTGATCCTCCATCAGCCGCTATTCTTACTTCGCTTGCGAGCACCTGCGCCCCAATCCGACCCCATTTGGAATTCAGCCTTGCTTTCTATCGTACCATTCTTTCCCGTCCCCCCCGGGGGGGAAAAAAAAGGTAATGACATGAATTGGATATGGGATGAAGGAGTGAAGAGAAAACATCAAGTCTCGTACTGAACGATACCACCAGACAAGCACAAGGGCGAGAACCGGTGGTGTTAGACGAACAGATCGGTTGTCTTCATAGCGGATGGCAGTAGGAAAATGAATGGGAAGGACGTGGGCTGCTAGCGTTGGTTGAAAGTTGAAATTGTTCGCTTTAATTGCTCGACCGTGACCAAAGAGAGAGACGCGTGAAATAGGATCGAGGAAGAAAAATATTATGTTCAACTATCCAGGCTGAAAGCCGCGCGTGTCGCGAAAAAGGGGGCAGTTTCCAAACTATCCGTTTATGCTTTGACCGTGTGCGTTATTGATGATAAACCCTAAGCATAATACAAGAACAATAAAATAAGAGGCATTTCAGTGTAGGAAAAAAGATTCCCCAGAATGCATATAGAACACACAAACGACCCCCAGCCATCCGTTCTATCGGTTTAAATTTGCAGTTCTCACCTTGGTCAAAGAAAGCATAACCCACCCACTGACCAGCATCTACCATCCGCCGGGATACATTACGAAGAAGGGGCCGTGGTGGCCTTGGAAAGGTACTGGGCCGCCTTTGTGGGGTCGAACTTCCACACACCGTTGGTCTTTTCCGCCTCGACGGGCTCCTGGATGCGAGCGGCGAGCTTCTCGAAAACGGGGAACTCGTCGGTGCGGGTGAAGTAACGGCGCTGCCACTCTCTGCCCTCCTCCTTCTCGACGCGGCGCATCTCGCGCTGCTTGTTCTCGATGAGACTCTTCTCGCGGCCCGTCGCATCCATGTCGCCCACCTGGATGCCGGCGGCGACCTTCTGCCAGGCGCGGCGACTCTCCAGCTCATCCTGCTGCTCGATGGGAGCGAGGGTCAGGGGGGTGGTCTTGTTGGTGCGGGCATCGTAAGTCTCGACCGTCTCCTTCTTCTTCTTGATGGTGAAGGCTTCGGTCCACTGGCCATCGATGGTGTAGATGGCATCCTTCTCAGTCTTGTCGTGGGGGTACAGCGCGGCGGTGAAGCTGTTCTTCTTGCCGCTGATCCATCCGCGACCGCTGTAGTCGATCTTGGCGGTGTAGCCCGACGAAGAGGTAATGTAGGATTGGCGGTTCAGCTCGACATAGGGCGAGCCGGTGATCAGGCCTTCAATGTGCAGCGAAGGGAGGGTGATCAGGTAGTCCTCGTTGTAGGCGTCGATGTGGAGCACCGCGTGGCCGATTTGCTGCCCGAGTGCCACAAAGCGTCAGTCAGTGCGCTCCGAAACACGCAGATCTGTGCCACCGGGCTGGCTGACTGACTCACCTTGACGTTGATGGTGCGCGAGAACGAGGCCTTCTGGCCGCAGTAGCCGGTCAGACGCACGCCGTGCTGGTCGTTCCAGATCGAGTAGGCCGTGACGGGCGGGTGGTGGCTGCAAGACAGCGGTTAGCGGCCACTATCTGGATGCCACGTCCGTCACGGTGTGGTTCCGTACCTGACTTGTTCGCTGACGAGCTCCGTTGTGCCCGCCGCATCCTCCCACTTGCCCAGGAACAGCTCGCCAAGGAAGGGGTTGAGGGGCTTCTTCTCGCTGCCCAGCTTCTCGCTACGGCTGGCGTACTGCTGCTTGAGGGTGCTGAGGAACCACTTGAGCACGGCGAGAGCGCGCTCGGCGGGGTCTTCCTTGCTTGCGGGGGCGACGAAGAGCTGGGGGTGTTCGGCCCAGTACGACGAGAACTCGACGAGCGAGGTGGAGCTGAGGATGAAGGGCGGGGCGGTCATAGACGACAGGTCGCCGTTGAAGGAGGCGATCGACTACATGGGCGCAAGGGCGTCAGCGGACGTCAGCAGCGGCGCTGCTTGTTGCGTGGGCGGAAAAGTCGCGACATGCGGGATGCGGAGTGGCATGCGCGGCGACCAAACGAGCAAGTTGAGCGTACCTTCAGGAACGAGGTCCACGAGCTCCGGGCCTGGGGCGGCACGGCCGAGGCTTCGGCATTACTGTTGGAGGACATGGCTGGGGGAAGCGGGATCTGGCGAGGTTCTCTGATCGGGAAGGAGGCAAGGAAAGCAGAATTGGAGAAGAGTCGGTCGAGGTTTGGATGCGCGAGGGGCCTGGTAGGTATGATGACGCCTGGCACCGCTAAGCCACGCGCTACCTACCGGTCCATACACCGCCCACGGCCGACGCGCATTGGCCCATCACGCTGGCAGCGCACACGCCCCGCTGCCATACGATGCGCCCGCTGCCCAACTCCTACACATGTACAGTACATACTTCCAGCCTTGCAACTCAGGCGGTAGTATGTATCGATGGGCGGCAAGCCCGTCCGCGGTTGCTTCCGCCCCCGCTTCGAGTCCCCCACTCCGATGCCTGCACGCGAATGTGCCTGTGGCAGATCATCCCCGTCTGAATGCCGCCTGCTACATCGGGCCTCAGCGTCTCACCATGACTTACGTAGGACCGCCTGCTGCGACGCCTGAACATGAATCCATCTCTTGGCTAGCCGGTAGTACCGTCTTGCGCCTGCAAGTGCCTCTAATCCATGGCACTATTGCCTGAGCATTCACCACAAGACACCGCATCCGCCTCCAGCTCCGCCGACATTCGACGTCATAGCCGTAGGCGACGCTAAGTTTGATTAAGGGTTGGCAGGCTCATGTCCGAGAAACCTCCACTTCACCACGCGAACGCATGAGCTGAATATGTGCCCATGTATGTACTTTTATTTTGTTTCTATTCCGAGACTACTGCGAATCTCGATATACGTCCGCTAGCGAAAAAAAAAATGGCAAGATTAATCTGAATGCACCTATCGATTTTTATCATCACTCGTCAATCCGCAGTTCCCGACAATTCAATTTAGGTCTTGACGGTGGGCTCGCTGCGGCCGGTGTACTCCTGGATCTTGAGCAGGCCAGTCGCCAGGTCGACGTTGTCCTTCAGGTACTCCTGCGTCTCAACGTCGTACTTGCTGGGATCCGACTCGTGCTTCTCGACGTACAGACGGATGGTCGCGCCGCTGCTGCCGGTACCCGACAGACGGACGACGATGCGGCTGCCATCGTCGAACTTGACGTAGATACCCTGGTTCTTGCTGACGCTGCCGTCCAGATCCGTGTAGGAGAAGTCATCGGCTTCGACCACCTTGCGGCCCTTGATGCTCGAGCCAACGAACTCGCTCTTCTTGGTGGTAATCAGCTCCGTGACGTGAGCAACCATCTTGTTGGCGCCCTCACTCTCGCAGCCCTCGTAGTCGTAGCGAGTGAAGAAGGTGCGGCCGTACGTCTTCCAGAAGTCTTGCTGGATCGACTTGATGCTGGGAGTGGTGCCGGTCTTCTGACCAACACCGGCGAGGATGTTAAGCCAGGCAACGACGGCCCAGAGGCCGTCCTTCTCACGGATGTGGTTGCTACCAGTACCGAACGACTCCTCACCGCAAATGTTCATCTTGTCGGCGTCGAAGAGACCGCAGAAGAACTTCCAGCCGGTGGGCACCTCGTAGGACTGCACACCCTTGGCCTTGGCAACGAGGTCAACAGCACCCGAAGTGGGCATGGAGCGGGCAAGACCGTAGATGCCCTGCTTCTTGAAGTAAGGGATCAGGTCGGAGTGGTGGGCAATGATGGCCAAGCTGTCACCCGGCGAGACGAAGGCGTTGGCGCCGTAGATCATGTTGCGGTCGCCATCACCGTCGCTAGCGGCACCAAAGTGGATGCCTTTGGCGTCGACCACGTCGACGAGCGACTTGGCGTAGACGAGGTTAGGGTCGGGGTGGTGGCCACCAAAGTCGGGCTTGGGGATACAGTTCTGAGTGCTGCCGGCCAGGCCCAGCTCCTTCTCGAAAATATCAACACCGTAGGGGCCGGTGACACCGCTAAGACCATCGAAGAGGACCTTGAAGTCGGGGTGCTCCTTGAGAAAGGCCTTGATGAGATCAAAGTCGAAGATGCTCTTCAGCATCTTCATGTAGTCCTCGGTGGAGTGGATAATCTCAACCTCGAGGGGACCGACGGTCTGGGTGCCAATCTTGCTCAGGTCGACATCGGGGATCTCGGCGATCTTGTACGAAGTCAGACCCTTGGAGGTAGCGAAGATCTTGTTGGTGACGCCCTCGGGAGCGGGAGCACCGTTGGCGAGGTTGTACTTGATACCGAAGTCCTCCTCGGGACCTGCATTGGGCAGTGTCAGTCAGGATCTTCTTATCGAGCGTGGGATTTACATACCACCGGGGTTGTGGCTGGCGGTGAGCAGGATACCGCCAGTGGCCTTGCGGACGCGGATGACATTGCTGGCAGCGGGAGTGCTGAGAATGCCGTTCTGGCCGATGATGAGCTTCTTGACGCCGTATGCCGCGCCGATCTTAGCGATTAGCTGGGCGACCTCGGGATTCCAGTATCTGCCATCACCACCGATGACGAGGGTGCTGCCCTCAGCGCCTTCGGGGATTGAGAGGAGGGTGGAAGCGACGAAAGCCTCGCTGTAGTGGGGCTGCTGGAAGACCTTGACCTTCTTGCGAAGACCGGAGCTGCGGAGAAAAGGGTGTGTCAGTATGGGAAACAGCAGAGGTCACGGCGGGGTCGCACTCACGTTCCGGGCTTCTGGTCCTGGAAGGGCTGCAGAGAAACGGTCTTGACGCTCATGATTGCGGGCGAAGAGAGAATTGAGGGCTTTGGTGATGCTGCGAGAGGATGGGGGAGGGGGTAAGGAGGAGGTTAGGAGATGGAGGCGCTGGCGGACAACGGATAGTGGGGTTCGTGAAGCTCTGACGCCACCCGCGAGGGGATAGCTCCTCAACACCCATGTCAAGCACCCGCCCGCCACGACACTTTGTCGATCAGAAATGGGGATCGTAGCCTTCGAGAACATTGCTGCTTGCGGCAACACTAGCTGCGCGCATGCAGCCTCAGCATTGAGTGGATGGGCTCTAGAAACGCAAAACCGGCCTGGAATGTGCAGAACTGCCAACGCGCGACACCCCTGCCGTTTGCTCTCGTACTCTCACCGCCAGCAATGCTCTAATCCTAAACAAGCAAGCGCGGCGCTGAAGCCACGTGAAAATCTAGCCAGCCATCCTCACCTCACCACCAGCGAAAGAGAGCTCGAAACCTCTTTGGAACTCACATGCTTTGTTGCGAGTAGCTGAGTGGTCCATCATCTGCAGCGAGCACGGCAGCCCAAACGCGGAAGGCACATCTCACGTGACTCGCTGAGTAATGGTATGCCTGGTACGTGTCGTTTGAGGCCAGGCAGCCAGACCATCACCTCCAGGCAAACTTGCTTCTCCATTGCTTCTTCACCACCTCGAAAGTTGGTCCACGACTTCGCGCAGGGCGCCACTCGACAGAGCAACGGCGCCTCCGTCGATGCAAGGCAGCAGGCCCTCACTCGATGAAACTGCAAGTGTCATCTGCACGCGGATCTCGACGCCGTCTTCGTCATTATACAATGGTACCTTGGCGTCGGCAGTAGGAATGGATTCCCGCCGTTCCTCAGATTCAATGGCCAAGAGCGGCGAAACAGTCGACAAGCTGAAGTCTCCGACGTCCCGATCCTCAGGCGAATACGACACGACACGACACGACGATGAGCAGCGCTGCTGGTCCTCGGTTCCAGGCTCCCGGGGGGAAATGCTAACAATACTGCAGCAACGGACGTGATTTCCGATTGTGTGGAGAGAAGTTCAACTTCAATGCGAATCTGCGATGAGAGCGATATCGGCAGGGCATCCAAAGTCGGCAGCCACTCAGGGTCCCGCAGCCACCATATTCCAGCCTGCACAGAGCATCACCGAACTGATCCGAAATAGCCGCGGCTTGCACGAAATGAATAGGATCTGCGACCCCGTCCTGACTCGCCGCGTGCAGGGTCTGCTTCCTGGTTTGGCTTTGCTGAGCGACTACACTGCACTGGCAAAGCCCGCCCAGCTCTTGGTGACTCGAGTAGCAAGACGGCGACAAAGCTCCAAGAAGGGCACCGAACTCCCTTACTCTTACGTATTATGCTATTGTATGTGGAGAGGGCTCCGAGGGGAGATGAACGAGGGCCTAATAGTGTGGGGGGAATGCTCGAATGCTCTGGCTCAACGGAATGGGAAACATCCGTGGAGCGAGTGGAGCACGGTCATGCTGCTCCAGCGGAATGCAAGAGACGCCAAAGCAAGCCGAGCCACAGCCATGTGAACTCAAAAACTTGATCGAGGCGAATGGCAGCCAGGGTTTTGATGCCGCGACTGCATCCTTTTCGAGTGGATCGTGCGGATCGCACGCGTTGTGGGTTTGTGTGGTGGACGGTCTGGCGAATAGGAGGGAGGGTGATCAATCACTTCGATATGATTGCGCGTCCGACGCGCACATGGTACGCGAATCTGCAGCGCAACACCACGTTTCGCACATCACAGTGGAGGCAAAAGAGGGGGATTTGCAGAAAAGAGGAAGGTCGAACAGGCCAGACTTGCGCCACCTCCAATCCCTCGGGCCTCATCCAATTTTTTTTTTCCTGCGCTTCTTCCGGCTTTGCGAACGTGTACCTAGGCATCAGCTGAGGAGCTCACATGTACCTCTGGCCCATCGGCAGGGTTTCAGGAACAGGCAAAGACCAACCAGGAGACATTCGACACCATGTAAGCGGGGTCAGCCGTCCTGGTAGCGGCTACAGCGCTTAAGGTACCAATACTCCAGTCGAAGTACCAAAGGCCGAGCTTCACTTCGATAAATCCGCCCCCTTTGCCATGTACATCGACGCCGGGCTCGGGTTGCATGGTCACGAGCCACGAAAAGCTACACGGCTCGGACACGCTGCGTGACGCATTTATCGTCAACCTCGACATTTGAAACATGTCAGGTTCACGCACGCATGGGGTGGGGCCAACCAGTCGGCGAATACATAGCCGCGGCATTTACAATAGTGCTGGCAAAAGCAAGGCTGCGACGATCTCACATCGGAGAAGAAAGGAGATGCGCGGTGATGAGGATGACCACCAAGACGTGGTGCAGAATTCAAGCCATTCCTGAAGTCGACGTTGAACTCCGATGCCAGCGTGACCCTGTCTTATCATGCCCCGAGGAAGGGGCTGGCCCTTCGTCTGCTGGAGGGAGCTGGAACGGCAGAAGCGTTTCCAAATGAGAAAAGAAAAAGGTTCTTCCAATGAGATCTGACTAATTTCTATGAAGAAAGAGTCACACAGAACTATCCAGCCCGACCCGGGTACTTTAATATGGTTTGCTGTTGGTCCACGGACCGGCAACGATATTTGGCATCTCGCTCTATCTAACAACGAGGGCTGCAAACAATATGCGGGACATCGCGAATATACAAATACACCATCATAGTTGATAGTACCAAAACAATAGGTAATAAACCATACAATGGCGAGGAAAGCCAGAGGCAAACGCTGAAGAGACCGAGGGCTGCGGCTTGCCGAAAGGTTGCAGCGCTAGGAGAAAAAGGGAGCTATGCCGACGGGACGCAGCATTCTTGCCCATACCATTCGGACGCGTCGGAAGCGCCGAGTCCGTAGGCATGAACGGGATGGGTGCCGAGATGACCGACCCTTAAAGCCGACCCGCGCGGTGCGCTACATACCGGACGATCTGGTAGTGACATGCTCGCTTTCATCCGTTTGCTGTGCCTGACGGGTAGCCTACTAGCCTATCCGTACGATCTGAATCGCAAAATGGAATGGGGCACACGAGCAATCGTCATCAAGGCCACCAGTCGCCGGAAGCGCCCTTGCATCAGTGCAAAGAATAGCATCAGCGATCTGCCGCAGAATACCGTCAAGAGTGAAGACCGAAGCCCGCCACGGCTTAAGCCCGACCATGTGAGGCTGTAACAACACATCCGTCTCCACATGACCACCCAAAGGAAGCAGCGGGGCCGCGCCGCTCTCCTTGAGCGTGTAGCTCGCCGGGGCAACGGCTAAACGTCGGCGGGGCAGCGGGCCCGTGCGCGCGCGGCGCGCGCCACCAAAACAAACGCCAATAGCGCGCTAAAACCTTCCACCTCTTACCCTTAACTACCCGACCCCCCCCCCCCCCCCCCCCCTACGCCTAGGTCTACGCTAGTCTAAACCCGGTGCGTATCGCTCTAAAACATGTTCGAAAGGCATATAGCTAATAATATACATTAAATCGCGACGATAGCGCGTAAGCTAGCCGAGGCTTCGGTCGATTACGATGCCTATATAAAGCTTATACGCTACTCTTTTAGCCTTAGACCTATCCGCGTTATAAGTAACTTTACTATATATATACCTTATCTAATCGCGTTTCTAATATGTTTAAGTAGCTTCCTCTTAATACTACCCTCGATGCTACTACGCAAAAAGCGCCTTTATACCTTAAGAAAGAACCTAATAGTAGCTAGATTAGTATAGCCGAACTATAGTATAGTAAAGTCTTTTATAGGTTTTATATTAATAGTACTAAGGTTGGCTCTATCTGCGGCGTAAGTTAACCACTTTTTCGCACCCTATTTAAAATATATTTTAGTTAATAGTTATATAGAAAAAGTTCCTTAATCTAGGTAGCTTAGCCACTTATTACCGCACTTAGTATAAGGTCCTAAAGATACTTAAGCCTAGCCCTAGTAACGTTAGATAGGACTCGCGTAAATGGGTTAATGCTCTTAGTAAGTTCTTATCCTATTTAAAATATATTTTAGATGCTAATATAGCTTAGACTTCTTTAGCGAGGTTATAAAGAGGTACCGCGCGCTTAGTAAGAAGAATTCTAAAGGTCTTACTACTCGAGAGCGCGATATTATCCCCGCTACTCCTACTACGCTTACGCCTCGTAAGAGGAAGAAGTATATCGCGGATAAGAATACGATATATTTAGCTTTTAATTATATTTAAAATATATTCTAACGCGTAATAGGGCTTTAATACTAGTAGTAGCGAGATAAATAATAGTAAAGGCTTATCGGCTAATCCCCCTAGGCGCGTTACTAAGGCTAGGGGTAAGGCTAAGGCTAAGAGTAAGGCTAAGAGTAAGGATAAGGCTACGGTATATTTTTCTTTCGATTTTGTTTAAAATATATTCTAATTAGTTATAGTCTAGCAATTCTCCTACTAGTCCTCTACTTAATCCTCCTAATAATAGGTCTTAGAGTCTACTCTCTAGGGCGAAGAAGAATAGTATCGTATAATCTATATTCGTTTATATTTAAAATATATTTTAATACGTACTATAGATTCTTAAGAGCCGGACCACTACCTTCGTACGCGGTAAGGGATACCCTATATTCTACTCTATTTACGATATAGATAACTTTATCTACTAGTAGGAAACTACGTCTTACGAGTACTACTTTACCTAGGGCGACTTCTTAGTCTAGCTATAAATATACTTTAAATATATTTCGGGTAGTAGCGAGCCTTTAGGGCTCTTTATATAGCTTTTCTTTTTAATACTCTATAGGTTTCTCGGGTCGGCAAACTAGATTCCGTAGTAATAAGCTTAATTACTATAACTTCTAAGAATAAAATATAACTAGTATAGGTATAATCTAATCGATAACGCTTATATATATATAGCTCCGAAGAATATATTTCACGTACGTTTAAAATATATTTTTAAAAACGTATACCCTAGCTCGGTATAAGGTAGGTATTCGCCCTTACTTAGCGTATAATAGACGTACACCCTTACTCGGCGCAAGATAAATATCTTATATACCTCGTATTTCTAATCTTTTTTAGTTCCCTAATATAGTTTAAGTCTATTAGAATATTCGTATCTATATCGAATACGTTTTAAATATAACTCTACTCTTCTACTACTATATCTACCTCTCGCTAACTTAAGAATTGCGTATATTTATCGATTTCTCCTTCTAACTAGATGAGTGCTTACACCTTTTAGACTGCTTACGACTAGTATAGGAAACTAAGTAAAATATCGCTTAGCCTAAAGGCGTACGAAGGAGTAAGCTTTTTTAAATATAATCTAAATAGGTTAGGCTAACGTTTTTAATAAAGGTCGGAGAGTATCTAATTACGCTCTTTTTTAGAGAGCTATTCTATCGTATTCCTATCCGTAGAGAACTATATAGTTAGAAAGTTAAGTAGACGATAAGTCTGCTAGCGCATATACGACGCTATAAGATCGACGGATAAGCTATTAGAACCGATATAAAGATAGAAAAAGCTAGTAGGGACGAGATACTTAACGCTTCTAGTAAGTCTTACCTTCGTATTTTAAACGTATTTCTAATAGTTCTAGATTAGTACGCCCGGGTTATAGCTATATACTAACGCTACGTTAAGAATAGACTAGACTATAAGTCCCCCTCCCTAGCCAAGTAAGATCTAGGCCTTAAAGAAGAGGATAAGCCGAGTTAAGATAAAGAAAAAGGTATTTCTAAAGTATCTCTTATATAATAGTAATATACTAATATTTTCTAAAGAAAAAAAACGCAATACGGTCGAGACGCTATCTAAATATAATTCGAAGAAGAAGCGGTCTCGGAGAAGCTCTACTCTATTAAGAGACCGTTTAACTCTATCCGTGCTATAAGCTATAGTAGTAAGTAGTATTATCGAGCTAAGAAGAACAAATACTAAAAAGGCGTAATAGAAATAAATTCTAAATATAATTTAGAATACTTCTTTAAAACTAGTAATCTACTCGCGTAGGGCGATAAGCCCTATTAAGATAATATTATCGACGTTAGAGGATTAGATCTTAATATCCGAAGATACTAATACGGCTAAATCTAACCCGGATATATCTAATCTAGATAAATCCGGGTTAGATACATCCGGGTTAGATACTTAATATACGGAGCTATAGCTTTAAGAAGATATACGAGTAGATACGTTACGCTAATACGATCTAGTTTAGAATTAGTCGAAGAAACCTCCGTTAAATTCCGAATAAAGTTCGAATAAAAATAGAGATAGCGTTACAAGTAAACCGAAATATATATTAAACGTAGTTAAAAACACGTCTAATAAAGATATAGCCGATAATCCGGCTACTACTCTAGGCGACGAGGTATATTTAATTTAGCCGAAGTTTCTCGTCTTTTACTAATATATAATAGAATTCGGATAACTAGATAGAGGATAATATATAAGCTATAGATAGCTTCCTTAATACCGCGAGATATAAGCTTAAGGAGTACTATTTTAGACTAAAACTACGAACACGTAGAGGAAAGGTATAACGAAATATAATCTAAATATATTTCTAGCAAAGCTAATTTACTATAGGTTAATAGCGCCGCTATAAACGCGAGAAGTTAGGATTTTATATAAATTCTATATAGCTTTTATAAATTAAAAAAGAGACGGTCCTACTACGTGTTTGCAAATTGCGAGAATAATAAGTACTAGGGTACTAAACCGGTTAAGATAGACCCGAATAATATATAGAATATTAATAATATACCGTAGTAGGCTTATGTTTAGAATAGATTTTATATATATTTTAATTTAGAACTTTTCGAAGGACGATTATTAAATTACTACTATTCTCTTTACTACTAAAACTATTAAAAGCTTTATATAAAAGTAGCTATTAATACGGCTAATTATTCTACTAGTATAAGCGGGAACTACGGTTAAGTAGAAGTCGTAGACTAGGTACTTAGCGCTTTTTCGCGCTTCTAAATATCTAGTATATCTCGTCGGTTCTTAATTGCGAGAGCCTTATTCTCTAATTAAACGCGCTTAAGTTCTACTTCCGCACGCCTAATAATTAGAAATAATATATTAGTTAAACGTATTTCGAATGTATTTTCTAAAAAGATATTTAAAATATATTTAAGTTATACGTACTATCTATTAAGGTCTTAAAGTATAGTATCGAGTTTACGTTTACTACTTTTATCTAACCTCTTTAGAGTTCTAGAGGATAATACTTATAAGATAGACCGCTTATTATCCGCTTAAAGTAGCCGGTAGTTTTTTCGTATTTCTCTCGAGATATTATTCGCGAAACGAGCCAACTCTAAGTTATCTTAGTATCGATAATAAATTCTAAATTATTGCCGGTACTTATACGCTATAAGATCTCTTTAATCGAGAATACGTCTACTAAAAAGAAACGATACGTTAGTTTAAAAAGAGAAATATATTTAAAATATATTTTACGTACTAGACGATTCTAGGCTAAACGTTTAAGTTTCTTTCGGTTAAGAGGCCTTAATTAGCCTTCTACTTAACGGTATTTATATTATACCGAACTTTCTCCTAAATATCGTTATCTATTAACGATACGCGCTTGTTAAGGCTAGATAAAATATAATTTATCTATTTATAAGCGGCCTAGTCGGCCACCTTCGTGCCTAGGTAGTTAGCTAATAAAAATTAGTAATATATTTAGAAAAGGCTTCGAATATATTTCGAATATATTTTAAACTTACCCGAACTTATTAAAAAAAGATTATAACTTACTTTAAAGCCTCTATAATTCCCGTCTTACGTCCTCCGGGCTTATATTTTTAATACTATATATCCGCCGCTTAAGTCGCCTTTACTTACTAATACTAAATCCGCCGATACTCTAATTAACTCTACGTCTAAAATAAACTCGATAGAAAACTACGACCTTCTTTAAATACTAGCGCTAACTAAAAGGCTCGCCTCTATTATTAATATTAGCTAAGTATTTTCTAAGTCCTATTTATTTTAGTAACGTTTCTTAAATATGTTTTAAATATTATAAATACCTATAAACTAATCGTTTTCTATATCCGTAACTACTACTTTAAACCCTTTTCTATAAATATAGTGCTAGTAGACCGGCTCTCTAGTATAATCCTCTAGGGCCTTAAAAACCCGGTAGAATACCTAGTAATACGTATTACTTCCTACTATATCCGTAATAACACGAGTAAGACCGTATACTATAATATATTAATATTTATTTAAATATATTTAGGAAATAGTCGTATACTTTTTCCGTAATCTTTAATCTAAGTAATAAATAGAATCTTATTAACGTTATTCCGAAAGCGCTTAAACGATATATCGTATTTCTATATCTTAAGACTAATAAAGATGTCGGTAGACTCGTTTAGGAAGTAGATAATAAGAAATCCCTTATTAGTAATATTAATAAATATATCTCGAATATATTGCTAAAATATTTATTAGCTAATTTCTTTATATAGATAATATAATACTTACTTCCTCGGGATTCTTTCGCGTTCGTTTCTATTTTAGATAAGCTGCCTAGATTTCTATACCTTCTAGCTATCGGGAAAGACGCTTCTTACGAATAATCGCTAAGATTTTATCGTCCGTTATTAAGGATTCGTAATACTCTATAAGGTATTACCGCCTATATTTCTTAAGAAACTACTATAGAGTAGAATAAACGAAAAACTTACCTAAAACTATAAGTAAAAATATTTAAAAAATGTTTTAAGCTATATATAAAGCGTAAGAGTATAGTTATTTATTCGCTTTATAAGCGCTTAAATCTTCTCTCGAATCTTAGTAGGTATCTTCGTAGGTAGTAGCGGTATATACGTATATATATCTTCTAAGATAAAGATAACCGTTAGGATTATTATAAGATTATCTAGTATAAAGTAGTAGAACCGAATATTATATTCCTCTTACTTTATTATTTTACTAGGACCTTACGGGTAATCGACTCCTACTATTTTTAAAATATATTTAAAATAGAGCTTTAAGAGA
>JAFISB010000135.1:0-104815 GCA_022560015.1 Diplodia mutila | reverse complement strand
TCTCTCTCTCTCTCTCTCTCTCTCTCTCTCTCTCTCTCTCTCTCTCTCTCTCTCTCTCTCTCTCTCTCTCTCTCTCTCTCTCTCTCTCTCTCTCTCCTCATTATCGCCCCTTACTCCTTCACCACGTACTCGCTCATGCATAGCAATGGACACTGACGGGAGGAGGAGGAAGGCGTTATAGCGAGGAGGCGCCGCGGTTCAGCCGCTCACGCTGACACAGGCGAGTAGTTGGAACGTGCGCGGAGCATGATGGATGGATGGATGGTTGGTTGGTTGGTAGGGGGCGGGTCGGATCTCGCGCAAAGCGGCAGATTCGGTGGACCGAGTGGGGAGCGATGTTGAACCGCGAGTCTACCTGATGACGGAGAATCCGGTCCCACCCATTCATGCCTCACACAGATACTGCACCCTACGTAAGTAGTTGAATCCAATATCTGGACGAACTTGTATGCATTTACGGCTTACATTTACGTCCGGATATTCGATTCAACTACCTATGTAGGAAGAGTGTAGGATTCTTAGTGAACCTGGGAAGGCCGAATTCCTTTTCACCCGCTGCGTTTTGAATCTTGGAGCATCATGACGTACCGCATGTTATTGGGAGAAAGGGTTTGCACTCGGCCTGTCTCCGTGCAAATGTGAGTGCAAGGGACTTTGCGGGAGCCATGGAGCATGGGGTCGGAGGTGATGGCGAGTGCGCGATGGCCACTCCCGCCAGCGCAATACATGCTGTCGCTCCGACACACCGATCGCTGCTCTTCACCGCGAGCATCGTTAACTCGATCTGTCTCATTGTAAACTCGGTCGCCAGGCTTGCCGTTATCGCTCCGGACATCATCATCGTCGCTTCCACAGACCTTCCTCTTCGCCGAGTGAATGGCGAGTCAGACGCAAGAGGCATCGTGCGTGGCATTGGAAGCCCATTTGAGCATGGCAGCGCTCGGCGGACGGAAATGTTCAGAAGGCCCTCGATCTCCTCCCGCAGACCACAGAGCAGTGACTCATGTGGGGATAGAAGTTACTGGGCGCGTCGGCCCTGGCGCCGCTCGAGCTTTGCCCGTTATCATGCCTCTCGATGGTATAGCTGGTCGATTGACTCATGTGGTGTGATGGACGCCAGAGCTCGATGGCAGGAGTGCGCAGGAAGGGTGGCAGTGCGGCGGTAGCGGTTGCGTGAACACACAGGCTATGGACCGATGCTGTAGACTGGTAGTTGGGATGGTGGATGGTGGCAGGGACGCCGTGGCGCCGACTTTCCCAAACTCACATTGGTCGCGGCCGAAGTCACAGCGGATTGGCGAGCGGGTGAGTCTGCCGCACACTGACAGGCGAGCAGGCGGGTGAGCGGGCGGATGTAGTGTCGGTACCACCGCCATGTTGCTATCGAGTGCTATGGCGAATGTAACGGGTGGGCGAGCCCATCGCGCGGCTGGTAGTCTTGTCGATTTGGCGGGTTGGTAAGCGGGCGAGTGAAGAAGGTGAGGAGGCGAGAATGTGTGAAGGTGAGCGGGGGCACAGCGGTTGTATGTGAGAGATATTTACGCGCGACGGTAGCCGGGGGGCGCGATTTCTTCCTCTTAGGCAATATCCAAGCACCTGGCGAGGAAAAAAAAGGCAAAAACTCAGGCCCACGGCCGAATTCGAACCTCGGACCTCTTACGGTCAAACGAAGCAGCGGCAGTGGGAGTCCCAAGAAACCCCGACCATGCGGCTCGGAGTTTTTTCCCAATCAAGGGTGACAAGAGAAGCTCACTGTTTACTTTATATGCCCACGTAAAACTCTATCCACAAGTGAAGCCCCATCCCCGACCGAGTCTCTGCTCAATTACAGTGACAATGCACTCAGAAACCATCCGCCACGCCGACCGTTCCCCAAGCTCTACGGTCTGCTCACGGCAGCAGCTGGCTCAGAAGTACAGGTTTCGATTACCCTCTGCACGTCTATCCGTAACCTCAATCGTCTGTTCGGCAGTACACTGAATCCCAACCCTACATGGCTTATCAGCTCTCCTCGACCGAGCCGCGCTGCTCTCCCCACCCGCCTTTCGACCGCCAGCCGCGCATCTGGTTCACCACGACGCTAAATTCCTCCGCATGTGCGACACGAGACACCACCGCCTAAGCCCATTCCTGCCGCCAGAGAAGATTGTCGCAAACGCTTACGAGCGAGGTGCGGCACCTCACCGCCGCTACTGACTGCATTACGTCCCCCTCTGTATTTTACTTCACCCACCAAGCCGCTCGAGATGCCAAGTACGAAGAGCATCATCCCAGACAAGCACAAGAGTAGCTTAACGTCCCAGAGCGCCTTGCATCCCACCCCCGCTTCCCTCCAAGGCTTCCCTACTGCCGACGAACGATGTATGGGGAGGACGACACCGCCTCCATCCCTCCCACCCAACGCGATGCACGCGTCCGCTTCCACAACCGGTGCTTCTCCAACGCGCCCAACCCACCAGCCACCGCCACCTCCTCATTGTAGATGCCGTTGCGGACGCCGCTCAAGCCGCTCAAGCCGACCCGCAGACCATCCTCCCCGCCAGACGCGCCCGTCACGACGACGACGACGACGACGACGCACCATCATACACGTGATGTGGAGGCGGAGGGCACACGTAGCGAGACCGAAGGGATCGGGGAAAGCTGCATCTCGAGCGGTGGCGGCGGCGGCCTTCGTTCGTGATCTCTTTTTGCGCCGGTACGGAGGGATATCGCTTGCTCTCAACGCTCCCCTCTCTGCCGCACTCGCTCACTCTCTCATCGATATGCATGATGATGAGGATGATGATGATGATATGCGGCTCCTCCCGCACCGCGCTCGAAGAATGCTGGTTCTGCTGGAAGTTTCTCGGGGTGGGGACGGCGGGAGAACCCGTACCCATCCTGGTGGCGTGTGATGGTCGGTTTGTTGAAGCGACTGTGGTGCCTTGATTGCTGGTTGAGTGGAGGTCAGCTGAGCCAACGACAGCTGTTTCAGAGGAAGAAGTCGCTTTGAACGATGGTTGCTTTGGTAAAGTTGTCTGTACGAAAGTTCAACGAAACACGCTTTGTGAACGAAATATACTTGGGAAAGAAAGCTAGTTGAGCATAGCATTGAATATATGTATAGAGAAGGTGCGTGCCACGCTGCACCGCGACCATCGGCCGCACCAGAGCAAAAGACAGTTCTCTGCACAATCACATCAAACATCATGTAAGGTGGAAGGATCAAGATACTCAACAGGTGACAGTTGTAGAACTCTCGTAGGACGAATCGTTAATGATCCATCCTTGAGGGTGTTGTCTTATTTATGCTAGCTAGTGTCTATGTCATGTGCAGAGCTAATGTAAAAGCGTCCCTTTGTGTGGCTATTAGGTCCACTGGGTCGCAATGAGTCCAATTGGTTCTTAGTGTCCTTCCATTAGCCTGTCTCTTGACACATCACGTCGTATACGTAGCACACAGCTCACACGCATTCAACGCGTTGGCTTTCTACCAATCCAACAGAAGCCTTTGCTCTCAGCCACTAAACAACATACATATCCCTCGACACATGCCGTATATACAACTCCAGCACGGCCTCGCTCCGACGCACGACCTGCTTCAGATACGCCACATCCACCTCGCTCAGACCCGCCCACCATCCCGTCGTCGTCGTCGTCGTCGTCTCACGACCCGTACTCGAGTCCGGCCCCCGACACCACCCTTCGTCTCCCTCCCCATCCTCCCCATCCTCCCCTTCGTCGCCATCATTGTTCGCGGCCGTCACCGGCGCCGGCGGCGACACAAAGGGGCCGGGGCTATCGGCGTAGCTGCTCGAGGACGACGATGGCGACAGCGAGGGCGCAGACGACGAGGAAGAAGAAGAAGAACAAGAAGAAGAAGAAGAAGAAGAAGACGCAGCCCCGGACGTCGTCGCCGCCGCCGCCGTGCGACGGCGACAACGATCCCGCCCGGCCAAGCTCCCCTTCAGCGCCGCCAGCGTCTCCTCGCCCCTGTGCAGCGCGCGCCGCACCAGCACCGTGCGTATGGCGGCGTACTCCTCGCCGCTGACCTCGTACTCGCCGATGCGGCAGGGTGGTGGTGGTGGTGGTGGTGGTGGTGGTGGTGGTGGTGGCGAGATGGCGCTCGAGCGGCGGTGTGGGTCATCCGGGTTGCGCGCGTCGACGGCGCCGCCGCTCGCGTCCTGCTGTTGCTTCTGCTGCTGCTGCTGCTGCTGCGCCCCGACCAGGTGCTCGAACAGCCGCAGCACGAGCTTGAACGCGGCGGCGACGAGCAGCACGCCGGACGAGTCCTTCGCGCAGCGGGTGCAGCGGAGGAAGTCGCGGCAGGACGTGAGGGCGGCGTTGATGCGCTGGACGCAAGCGCATGCGTCGACGCGGTGGCTGCTGCGGTGGTCCGTGGGCGATGATGGTGGCTGCAGCGAACGGTGGAGGGAGTGCAGCGCGCTGAGGTGTGTCGTCTGCGCGTCGAAGCAGCTGCATGGTGTGCAGGAGGCGAGATCCGGGGCCGCGTGGAGAAGGGCGGTGGTGGATGTGTTACTGCTGCTGTTGACGGCCTCCTCGGGGCCTTCGCAGTCGGCGGTCCAGAGCCACTGGAACGAGTCGAGCGGCGGCGTCGGGGTCGCGACGGCGTTGTCGGGCCGCAGTAGTAGTAGCGGATCGACGTCTGCGAAGCCGTTCGCTGCCGCCGTCGGGACGATGGTGCCGGGTGACGACTGGATAAGGTAGCGTTAGCTTCGGGGCACTGATTCCTTTTCCGGACGAGAGCGCGCCCACGTACCCGGTCAGCACCACCACCACCACCACCACCACCACTACCATCGAAGGCTGCGCCCGCGGCAGCGCTAAGATAACCGACGTCCATCATCCCCCCCGCGGAATCATCCATCCCCGCAGTACAATCCCCGACCCCCCACCATGACGGCGGCGGCGGCGGCAGATCCAGATCCAGATCCGCTCCCCCCGCGGCCTGCCAATCATTGCGGGGGGGCGAAACGTCAGCAGCACCGCGGGAAGCCGAGGCCGCAGCTGCCGCATAGTACTGCTGCCGCAATCGCGCCTGCTTCTCCAGCGTCTTCCTGTTGCGGCTGCCTTTCGGCTTGCCCGCGCGCATCGCGTAGCTGTAGCTGCACGGCAGCTCCTGGCTGCGGCAGCGCGCGCAGCACGCCAGCTCGCCCGAGCACTTGACCTTGGCGGCGTGGCAGAAGTCGCAGGCAGAGCGAAGCTTCGGTCTCGATTTCTTGGCATCCGTCGCGGTGGTGGCGGGATTGGTGGCGGCGGGGGCGGGCCAGCGGGCGGTATCAGAAGACAAGCCGGCGAAAAGGAAGGCGCCGTCATCCTCCTGCGCAGCGGCGGCCATTGCGCTCGAGTTGGGTATGGCGCGGGCGGGATTTCGCACCACGCGCGGATGGATGGTTGGGACACGAGGCGAGGAGCGAAGAGCAGATAAGATGATCAGATAACCGGCGATGGCACGAGGCCCCAGAGGCGGAGCGTCCGCCGGGTTTTAATCAGGACATCCGGCTGCTGCTGCTCTACAGGCGCAATCTGACGGGTGATGCCGCCCAGCCCGCTCCGGCGTCGCAACGTTGAGGGAGCTTCTGAAGTCGCATTCGGGTCTTGACTCGGCTTTTGCGACCATGAAGTCCGCACAAGTCAGTCGCAAACACGCCGCTGACTCGGATTGCATGGCGTGACGCAAATCCGCTCGCATTCGTGCCGCGAGGAAATCACTTCGCAAAGGCTGAAGGCGAGCGTTTGACAGGCACCCAGGCGTCGAAAAAAGAGCCGTACGATCGTCCAGCAAGGCGTTCGGGAAGCAAACGGGCGGAGGAGCCTTATGTGTGCTGGCGAACAGTCGGCGTCGGGCGCCGGTTGCGGCTAGTTTCGGCCGGCGGTGCGCCAGCGACGGGAAAGCAGGGTGCGGTCCGCTGCGGGAGCCAAGGCCGATATCGCGGGCTTGTTTTCACCCCGAGTATAATGTCCGACCGATGCCATCGGGGTTACTGCACCTCCCGGTGTTAACTGCCGCTTTGTTTCGAACGCGCGTCCCCGAGAAAAATGCAAGTTCGGAACTCGGCCCCTCGCCATCGTTCCCAGCCGCATCGCGAGTTGTGTCTGGTCACGTGCGCGGCCCATTTGCAACTGACGCGGAATTTTCCTCCACAGTGTAGACGACAGATCCCCGAGTGCGGGGATGGCTCGCTTTCTCTTACCGAAAGGGACCAGAATGGTGGGCCGGGGTCTGGGCCTTTCTCGCTTGTTCGTTCCCATTTCGATCCTCATACGTAAATCCATGTGGAGTAGCACGCTTCAACCTCGTTCTACCCTTGCCACTGTGTACGCGTCCCTGTTGAAACTGCTTTACGGCCCGGCTTTTCCAAACTTACCAGCAGAATTTATTGCTCGTTGACCAATCAATCAGGCGGACGCACTGTCCTTTTATTATACATGGCGTCCTACTGGGCTTGGCAAACATGCTATGCTCCACTCCCCGTGCCCAGACCCCAAATTGCGGGAGAAACAGTCGGTGGAGCTTAAGTTATTCAAGACGGAGCCGGGAAGCTTCATTGTGGTTCGCTACTGTCTTTCCCATGTGGGTAGGCGCCAGGTACAAGGTTTCATTGCCGTCCCTTTCTTTCCCTTCAGCATGAATCCGAGTACGAGAACAACTAACGCGGGCTGACTCAAGAGCACCAGGGGAATATTCGTACCGCTCAAATACCTCGCCAAGAGGGCGGTGTAAGAGAGTGTGGATACGCAGAAGGGGGGCACTGTACACGCTAGCTCTTGTCGAACGCGGGACATCGTCACGTTTGCTCTGCTATACGGCTCCTGTAATAATATCTTCGTAGGTTTCAGCGTTCGATACATTGCCCTCCTCGCCTAAAGCCGCCTGGACGAGATCGGCGGCATCGGCCTTCAGTTCGAAGATTTTTGCGGGGCGATCGCACTGGGCGCCTCGACCGGACTGCAGATCTCCACTGCCGTCAAGTACCGCGAAGGCGACTGATTCAAAAACCTCACGGTATTTCCCGATACTGCTTGGCAGTTTCTTGCACGCCGTAATGCGGGCGCTGAAGGAAAGGCGGTCTGTGATGAAGAACGCGTAAGCATAGGGGCTACTATTGCTTGAATTGGTGGAACTTGTAGGAATTGGGACTGCGTGTAGAAAAGTAGACAAGATTTTCTAACTACGGGAACTCTCGAGACGCTAATACACCGGGCTCTGCTACTATAGAAAGACATTCATATTCGCTCTTTGAATGTGCTCATTTTTCATACTTGAACGATGATAGTTATCTTTTTTTCTTCAACGGAAGCAATACATAGCAGTCTTACTCTGTTCTACGTATATTTAGTCATACATTCACGATGAACAGCTCCACCAGCTTCGACTTGTCTACTTTAGGGAAGTTGGTCCGCTTCTCATCCGGCCACGAAAAGAGCAGGTACATAAGCGTTTCTGTTATGTCCCACCCAACGAGGTATTCCTTTTGTATGATAAGAGTTGCCGGATGCGGTGCTGGTATTGCGTGACTGTCTGGTCGACTTAACGCTCGATCTTGCCAATGCCATATAAATAGTAGACACATCTCTCCTCTACGACACTAAACCCATCCACCACCCCCACCACCCTACTCCAGCGGCCGCAAATCCAACACCTGCGAAAGACACCCCCTCGGCGTCATCACATCCACAATCTCAAACCCGCCCCTCCTCGCAATCCCCCGATACTCCTCCAACGTCCTCTCCCTACTCCCCACCATCGTCAACATCCTCACATCCCCGTACCGCGCAAACGCCCCCGCCCTCCCCTCCCTCACCACGTTCTCCACCACCACCACCCTGCTCACCCCCCTCCGCACCACCATCGCCTCCCGCACCCTCTCCAATATCCTCACGCACCTGTCGTCGTCCCAGTTGTGCAGCACCAGCCGCAGGAAATACACTTCCGTCTTCGGCAACTGGTTCTCCCCCGCGGCGAAGAAATCCCCCGCCCGCACCTCCACCCTTCCCCGCACGGCCGCCCCGTCCCCCCCCTCGAACCGCTCCCTAATCAGCGCCGCCGTGCCCGGCAAATCGAACGCGACCGCCCGCGCGCGCGGAAACGCGCGCAGGTACGCCGCCACGAAGTCGCCGGCGCCGGCGCCGACGTCCGTGAGCGTGGCCGAGGGGGTAACCCCGAGGCTGCCGTCGCGGGAGCCGTCGTCGCGGGAGTCTTCGGGCTTGCCGACGAGCTCCTCTCCCCACGCGTAGTCGGCGAGCAGACCCGGCGCCTCGGCGACGCTGAAGGCGCCGATGGCGCGGTGGAAGCCGGCGGTCAGGCCGCGCGCGTGCATGACGGCGTAGGGGTGGTCGTCGGTGTCGTAGTGGCGCTGGGCGGCGCTGCGGGGAGGGCTGCTGCTGCTGCCACCGCCGCCGCCAGAAGACGATGCGGAGGCGGATACGGCGTCCGGGAGGTGCTCGAGCATGGCGTAGTGCGTGGTCGTGTACTGGTCGACCCAGTTGTGCCAGGTGGTCCAGTGGTCGGTGCGGAGGAGGGAGGAGGGGCGGTTGTTGCGGACGAGGGGGGCGGTGGGGGAGGAGGGGTTGGTGGACGCTGGGACAACGTATTCGAAGAAGCCGAGCGTGTCGATGAGGTAGCGGAGCAGTTGGTGGGCGGCGCCCGGCTGCAGCTCCGCGGCCGCGGCGAGGGCGGGGATGGTGAGCGGGCCGCGCTGGTGGAGGATGTCGGCGAGGCGGTAGCGCGAGGCGCAGAGGAGGACTTTGGTGTTTGTGGCGGCTGGATCCACGTGAGTGCAAGTGCGGATGGTGGAGGGAGATCTACTTACCGAAAATGGCGTCCATGAAGAGGACTTGCGGGGGAGTGATGATCCGCTCAAGCTTGTGGAGCGTTTGGATCGTCTCTTCAATTTTGGTGCGTAGCGCTCCTGACTGGGCGGTGATGTTGTCTGGGGACAAGCTCAACGCGGCATCGACGTCGTGCGCCAGCGGGCCCTCGAAGGCCTGGAGCGCGGGCTTGGCCGATGCCAGGATTTGGTCTAGTTGTGCTTCCATGGTGGGTGGGGAAGGGAAAGCGGGGGATGATCTACAATGCAGCTTTCTGGAGGTGAAGAGTGATCGCAGATGGGTCCCCACGGTCGAAACGATTTTGAAAAATTATATGGCAAGAGATTCGTCGGCTTTGGCCACCGCTGCAGCGGTCTGCTTTCAACGGAAGCTCCGTTTAGATTTCCGATTGTACGGCCCGGGGCGGCCTGAAGCCTTTCGGCGCATATCTGCGGTGTAAATCCTTCTCGCCTGGTCGGTGCGAAACTTCGCCCGTTTTACACCGCATTGCCTCCGATTCTGCGCCAGGAACAATAATGGAAGAGAGGGGATCTATACATGGAAATAAGCCCATGGTGATACGTTGCCGTTATAGTTCAGAAAGCCGAGGTGCTCGAGGCAGCGTATTTCTGTTGATTAGTCACGTTGTAAGGTTGCAATTAACGCCGAATTGCCGCATGAACCTCTACGATACATAAAAATGCATAATGCATCTCGGGTGTTAGAGATTCCGTAGAAAGCCGAGATATGTCCAGAGTTATACGATGGTGTCGAGTTTCAAAACAAGATCGGGGAATAACTAGCAGCGAGTGCCGAACACCGAGCTTGTCTGGACACAGTGCCTTTGTAAACTCGGATTGGGGTGATTTCAGCTTGCATGTTTGCCATAATGCTTCTTGCATTGGAACTAGAAGAGTGCATTAAAGTTTAAATAGATGGCAACTAACGCTCTCGTTGTAAAGTTTTATGCATTAAGTTTGCAAGAAGAAAATTGCCACAAAATCTGCCTTCAACTACGCACCTTATACTATTCCATCCATAGGAAAAATAGATCAAATAATACAACAAACCATATGCATAATCCCCCAACTAAACATCAACCTTACAAATCCCTGCCAAAGCATCCGCAGTAGGCGCATCAAAGATATCTCTCAAACCCAAGCGCAGGCCTCTCCTCTCGCACGCATCCATCAGCCTGACCGAATCCATGCTCTCGGCACCCAGCTCCCAGAACGAACGCATGCACCCGACATCCTTCCTCTCCATCCCCAAGCACTCGGCCATGGCCTCCCTGATCCTCACCACCCTATCCGCTCTCGCCGCATCCACCTCCACATCCGCACACCCCATCGCCGCACCATCCAGCCGGACTGAAATCTCCTCCTCATCGCCCGGCGTCGGCGGCAGCCGCCCACCACCGTCAACATCCGCTCCCTCGCCACCCTCACCAAGATCACCGCCACAGCCCCGCCTCCTCAACGCATCCACGATATCACTTACACTGGCACCACCGCCGCCATCACCACCACGGCTCGACGACCCCAGCATCTCCAACGCCCCCGCCAGCGCCTCCTCCAACCTCCCCGCCAACCCCGCCTCCACGACGCCCTCGTCCCACTCCATCTCCACCCGCAACTCGCCATCGGCGCCGTCGTCCGTGAACTCGACCATGACCGGGAACTTGGCCACGCCGCGGGGCCGCTGGCGGTTGGGGACGGGTGCGATATCGACCGCAGATCTCGCTGCCGGCGCCGTTCCCACGGCTCCCTGATCGGTGTTCCCGCCGCCGCCGCCGCCGCCGTGGACGAGCGCGAAGCCCCTCCGCCGCTCCGCCGACTCGGCCGCGGTGTGGAACGCGACGACGACGTCGACGAGCGGGGTGGCGAGGCTGGGCGCTGCGTCGGCGACACGGCCGTCGTCGTCGTTCGCGAGCAGCAGCCGGCGCAGCACGCGGTGCGGCACGAAATGCGCGCGGGCGGCGTTGCTGTTGTCGCGGACGGTGGCGAGGAGGGCGGCGAGACTGGTACCGTCCTTCCCGCCATCTTTCCCGTCGTCGTCGTCGTCGCTGTCCACCTCCCACGGAAGCGGCACGACGACCCGATCCAGAAACAACCCCATCATGCCCTCCGTCCCCGGCTCGGTCCGCAGCGTCATGGGGGCGCCGAGGGCGACGACCGCGTCGCTACCGGCCGCGTCCTCCTTCCCGTGCACCGCCCTCAGCGCGACCCACACCGCCGCGAGCGCTAGCTGGTGCATGGAGAGCCCGTGCGCGAGGGCGAGGCGGGAGAGGCGGCGGTGCAGAGCGGGGCGGACGGTCCAAGTGGAGAGGGCGCCGCGGAAGGTGGCTGCCGACGGGGACGCGGTCTTCTTGTAAGGGAGCATGAGCCGGGGGAGAGCGGGACGGCGGCGGCGGGAGGGCAGGGCGGAGCGCCAGAAGGTTGCTGTTTCGGCGTCGATGTTGCCGCCGCTGGTGTCCGGGTGCGCGGCCCAGCGAGACCAGTCGAGGTAGGAGAGGGGTGGCTGGGCGGATGGCGATGGTGGCGGTGATGATGTGCGGTGGATGTCGCTGTCGCCGCTCGTGATGCGCGTGTACGCGGCGGACGTTTCCTGGAGGACTCTGTACAGCGTCGGGCCGTCGCCGACGACGTGCGCCATGACGAAGACGACGAGCGTCTTCCACGGCGTGACGGTGGCGGTGTGCATCTGGACGAGGCTGTCTGCGAAGGGGTCGAGCGGGCGCTGGATCTTCCCGGCGACGAAGGCGTCCGCGTCCGTCTCGCTGCAGGCATCGACGTGGGTGGGAGCGAACGGCTCCGAAAGCGAACGCATGATGACGCCGTTCTCGTTGTGATAGCGGGACCGCAGCACCTCGTGCTTCGCCACCGTCTCCCGGAACGCGCGGTGTAAAGCATCTACGTTGACGGCGCCGTACGCCTTGCACGCGTAGACGATGTTCCACGCGGGCGAGTCGTTGTCGCCGGCGAGCATGTGGTTCAGCACCATTTCCTGCTCGAGGTACGACGCCGGCGTCTTCTCCCCCGACCTGGACACCCGCTGCATCTCGACGAAGGGGGTGCGCCGATGACGAGCATCGCTGCTGTCGGCGGACGACGAGGAAGACTGGACGTTCGCCATATGCTCGTCAAGCGCCAGGCACAGTTCGCGCAGCACCTGATGCCGGATGACGATCCTGAGCGGCACCCGCGCGTTCCACAGCGCCGACAGCTTCTGCGCGAGCCGGATCTGCAGCAGCGAGTGCCCGCCGAGGTCGAAGAACCGGTCGAGCGCCCCGATCGATGACTCTCTACCCAGTAGCTCCGCCCAGATGTCCGCAACCGCACGCTCGGTATCCGTCCTCAGCGGCTCCAGCTCCGCGTCCTCCCCGCCCTCCCGCCACGTATGCTGCATCGCGGCCAGCTCTTTTCGGTTGATCTTCCCATTCGGCGACAGCGGTAGCGCCGGCAGCGGGGTGATGGAGGCGGGCGTGCTGTATTCGGGGAGATGAGCGCGGAGCGTCTGCATCAGGGCGCGCGTGTCGACATTCTCGGGCGTGACGAAGGCCCGCAGCTGGGTGCCGCCGCCCGTCACGACGACGGCGACGTTGTCGACGTGCGGAGCCAGCCGGGCGATGGTCGCCTCGATATCGCCGAGGTCGATGCGGAAGCCGCGCAGCTTGACCTGGCTGTCGACGCGCCCGACGATCTCCGTGTGGCCCTGCTCGTTCCAGCGGCCCATGTCGCCGGACCGGAACATCTTCCAACCTGGGCGAAACGGGTCGCGCAGGAAGCGGAACGCGGTTTCGTCCGGGTTGTTGAGGTAGCCGCGCGTGATTTGTATGTTGGAGGCGACGAAGATCTCGCCCGTCACGCCGGCCGGGACGGGCCGTCCCAGCGTGTCCAGGATGTAGAAGGCGACGCGTGGGATGGGCTTGCCGACGGAGATCGGGGCGGAGGGGTCGAGCGGATGCGCGTTGGTCATGAGCGTGGTTTCGGCCGGACCGTAGCTGTTTTGCAGGATGCGGCCTGGCATCCATCGACGCGCCAGGGCCATAGGGAGTGGCTCGCCCATCAGAGTTACGACTTTCAGGTTAGGGTAGTCGGCGGGGTCGAGGTTCGTGACTAGGGACGGGGTGGCGACGATTGCGTCGACTTTGGAGAGGTGCGCGAGTGGGTCGGCTGGGTCCTTGAGCACCAGCGTTGCTCCATACAGCAGACTGGAAAATACTTCGGTGACGCAGCAGTCGAATCCAAGCGACAGCAGTTGGGCATTGCGCTGCCCGGGCTTCGATCGCAACCTGGTCGGAGCCCATGACAGGACGGACAGGATTGCCTTGTGCTCAAGCTGGACAGCCTTCGGGAAGCCTGTGGTTCCGCTGGTGAAGAGTATCACTGCCAGGTCATCGGGTGCTGCCTGGCTCTTGGGAGCAAGTTCCCAACTATCGCTGGAACTTCCGTCCGACTCCGATGCCGCCTCAGTCAGGATCGTGTCGACGTCCAGTTGGAGGGCGCCTTCGTGTCCGGAATGCTTTTCCCTCACCGCGGCATCTGGATACAGAACGACCGGAGGGTGACAGAGGGACAACATGTAGTTCTGCCTCTCCGACGGGAACTTGCTGTCAATCGGGCAGTAAGCAGCTCCGGTGCGGACCACTGACATGATTGCCAGTAACCAGTTGACGGAACCGTCAGCAATGATGCAGACGATGTCTCCGGCCTTGACGCCGTGCTGGATGAGGACTCGGGTAACCCGCGCTGTCTCGGAGTCCAGCTCGCTGTAAGTAAGGCTGCGATCCAAGCCTTGCACTGCAAGATAGTCGGGATGTTGAGAGAGCGAGAGCTCAAATGCATCGGCAAGTGTCTCTTGCCCTTCATACGGCTCGTCGATATAGTCGCTACAGTTGAGGCTGACATGCGCTTCTTCTTCACTGAGCATCATCTTCGCCACTTCACCGACAGAACTGACCGCGGCGGGCCTCTGCACGCTCGGATCGATGAGTGAGCGTAGGGTGTTCTCAAAGTGATTGATCATACGTTCGATCATCGGCTCGCCGAAGTTTGAGGTGCGGAAGACGAATCTCGCATCCAAGCACCCTTCCACAGCATCCACCATGACGGAAAGCGGCATCTCGGTAGTCTCAGCAATCGAGATGCCATAGGGTGCTGCGAAGCGCGGATTCGGCCATTGCTGTGCTGGGAAGTCGTATTGGATGGCCAGCAGAGTGTCGAAGTAATCGGTACCTTTTCTTCCCGTAGCTTCTTGGACAAGAGAATTAGGAGTCCACTGGAAGTCGAGAAGCTGACACATGGATTTGAAGACCTGCCTCAGAAACTCCGGAATGGTTGCATCATGATGGATTAGAACGGACATCGGCAGAGAGTTGACCAGAGGACCGACGATCTGCTCGACACCTGCCAAAGGCAAGCTTCTGCCCGAAAGCACCGTTCCCAGAACAATCTTTTGAGAGTCGCAATACCGAGACAGCACGACCGCCCATGCGCCATATACGATGGCAGCCGTCGTCACACCGTATTCTTTGGCAGCTGCCTCAAGGTCCGTGAGCTTGATGGAAAGCTTCCGTCGTCTCTCCGACAGAGATTTGGAGGTCGCATCTCCCGGGGGAGGAACACGAAGGCGGGGTATGTCTTCAAGGTCCCCGAGTTGGTCTTTCCAGAAGGCTTTGGCAGCTTGAGAATCGCGCTGAAGCAGACGGCGCATGCACCAAGCAGCATCTGAGAACTGAGGACACGGCGGAAGGTCTCGGTCGTGCAGAAGCTCCCAAAGGTCGTTGAAGATGACGCTTGCCGACCAGCCATCAATGAGAGAGTGGTGAACCGTCCAAATGAGACGACACCGGACGCCAGGTAGGACGATCACCCGTACGCTCGAGAGGCCCTTCAAGTCTTGCTCGTCGAACGACGTGAACTCTTCCGGATCGATTCGCCCAGAGACATTACACGTCCCCTTCCACGATTCTTCCGAGGAGACTACGTCTTCCTTCCAATATACCTCAACTTCTTTGTGAAGCAGCTGGAGCGGCTCAGACGAGGGCAAGTGGAACGACGACCGCAGTATCGAATGTCTCTGCGAAAGCCGCTTCCACGCCGTCCGGAGCGCCTCCGGGAAAGCAGCATCCGCGCCATGCTCGAAAGACAGCCCGATCTTGATGAAATTCAACGATGGGTCGTCAACCGTCCCCCTCACCATGCGGACCTGCATATCCGTCGCGGGCGCCACACCCGCAAGCTCACCCGACGCCACCGCCTCCCCAACTTCTTCCTCAAACCGCTTCCTCTCACCCTCAACCACGCCGTCGTCCTCCTCCTCCACACGCTGCTCAGCCTCGATCTTCCGCGCCGCGCCAGCAATGCCTTCCACCGTGTCCAGCTTAAACACCTCCGCGACATCCGTCCGCCACCCCAACCGCCGCAACGTCGACACCAGCATGACCGCCGCCAGCGAATGCCCGCCCAGCGCGCGAAACGACGCGCCGTCGTCCCCGACCCGCGCCTGCACGACGCGCAGCACCATGCACACGGCATGCCGCACCGCCTCCAGCGCCGTCAGCTCGCGCCCGGCGTCCCGCACGCCCTGGAGAAACACCTCGGGCGTGATGAACGCGGGCAGCTGCGTGCGCTCGTGCAGCGCGGCCAGCGCCTTGCGGTCGACCTTGCCGTTGCCGGTGCAGGGGAGGGCGTCGAGGCCGTGGATGGCGTCGGGCACGAGGAAGGCCGAGCAGCAGGCGGATGCCAGCATGCGGTCGCGGAGCCCGCGGGCGGCGAGGGGCGGCGCGACGAAGCCGATGAGGGAGCCGCGGTGGGAGATGGCCGCGGCGTGTTTGATCGGGGTGGTGGCGGTCGGCTCCGCGTCGACTGCGCCGCTGCACTCCGCCGCCGCCCGCAGCATCGCCGGCTCGACCTCGCTCTCCAAGTTGACCAGAAACCCGCGGTTCTTCACCACCGCGTCCTTCCGCCCGCAAAACACCAGACCCCGCGACGACCGCCTCGCGTAGTCCCTCGTGCGGTACCACCGCGCGCCGTCCCTCTCGACGAACGCCGCCCGCGTCAGCGCCTCGTCCTCGAAGTACCCGACGGCGACGCCGCGGCCGCCGAGCCACATCTCGCCCTCCCCGTCCGCCCCCTCGGGTACCTCGTTCCCATCATCATCCACCAGCAGCACCGTGCAGAACGAGATCGGCGCGCCCATGACGACGGGCTCGCCCGGCCGCATGTCGGCCATGAGCACCGTGCACGTCGCCTCCGTCGGGCCGTAGATGTTGATCAGGCGGCGGCCCGGGGCGCTCCACGCGTCGACGATGGAGGGAGGTGGGTGCTCGCCGCCCATCATGATGAGGGACGTGCGCGAGTAGTCGTGGGACGACGCGTCCATGGCGGCGAGGATGCTGGGGGTGGTGATCCAGATGTGGCAGGTCTGCGCGGTGGTGGCGAGGGTGGTGGCGCTGGCGAGGACGAGGGTGGCGCCGTTGGTGAGGGTGGCGGTGATGACGTACGTGCATGCTGTGAGGGAGATGAGTGGGGGGCTGTGGTCGGGGTTGGGGTGGGAGTGGTTGACGTACCGTCGAAGGCGAAGGAGAAGATCAGCAGGACGCGGCTGTCGACGCTGGCGTGCAGGTTGAAGGGGAGCGAGTTCTGCTCCGTCACGAGGGAGGTGATGGAGCGTTGGTTGATGATCACGCCCTTGGGTCTGCCTGTCGAGCCGCTGGTGAAGATCACGTACGCCCAGTCGTCGGGGCTGGGTTCGGGTGGGTCTTCTTCGCGTGGGGAGTCGGGGGGCGTGGCTGGGTTGGCGGGCAATCTGCCGTCGTGGGGGATGTGGATCACCTGCTTCTCGCCGGAACCGGTGAATGCATCTCGGCTCGTGGTGACGACGAGTTTGGCTTTCACACGGTCAAGCGTGTTCTCAATCCGGTCGTTGCCCCAGGTATCCAGGTCGATGGGGACGTAACAGGCTCGTAGCTTATGGATGGCCAGCAGGGCGACAATGGCACCGATGCAGCGTGTTGAGAGTATCGGGACGATGTCTCCACGTCCAACGCCATGTTGCCGTAGTTGAAAACTGAAGTTGTCGGAAAGTTCTTCCAGCTCCTGATACGTCACTTGCTTTGACACACCAGGTACGGTGCCGTCCTCGATTGCAACAGTGGAGGGGTGTGCCGCGACGTGCTCGCGGAAGAGCTGAATGAGGCACTTCATTGTGACGAGACTGGAACAGCTGCAGGTACGTCGGAGGGAGGCCCGAATAGGAAATGGGTGGAGTTGGACTGGAGAAGCGTAGTGCCTGACAACGCACCTGGACCTCGGAACCGATTGTCACCTTATCTTGCATTTAATTACGCCGAGTTCCTTCCAAGAGAAAATAGCAGACCGTCGCCCGGACATTGAGACACGGCGTCAATGGCATCCTCCGGCTGCCGAAACACCGCTCCACTTCCCCAATAGGTGCGTGCACACCGATCGTCTCTTGGCTGCACTCCACATTCAGGAACACCGGACCCATTATTGATCGGTCGCGTGGAATTCCGGCCATCTGGATCCCTCCATAATTCAACGTTGCACCGCGCCTCGTGAAGTGAGCAAGTTCTCCACATTATTCGCACGGGACGGGAAATATCGCCGGCGAATATTTTCGGATCACAGCGCTTGGCAGGCAGCATCCTGACGTGAGACTCACGCGGCCTGAACGCGGTCCTCCGTTGGAGGCAGTCGCCGCCGAGCTCTGATTTACGTTTCATAAACTGTCGCGTGGGTACCCTGCGTGGGCGAGGATCCCTCATCCCTCGTGGCTCTTCTCCGTTGCGTTGAACGCTGAGTCATCAGAACTTTGGGCCCACTAAAACATGGCCGCAGTGATAACAGAGAACATGCACGTGGGAGCTATTTTTGTGGCCGTGGTTGCCGCTGTGGCTCTGGTCGTGAAAAGCCAAGCCGTTCGCCGGATTGTTGATGCCGTCCTGAATGTAAGTCCATCGAACATTGCAAAGTGCAAATAACTTACAAATCCGCCTTAATACAGGCAGTTGTGTGCCGAATCTATTTCATTCCGAGCATTGAGAATGGAAAAAACATCAGAGGCCCGGCCTACACTTTCCCCGATGGCCAGACGAAGGACAAGTTCTTTCGCGGAAGGGAGATGTCTTACGCGTGGAACGAGAAGTACGGCAGCATCTACAGGATCTGGGCCGGATCAACCCCAGAAGTGCAAGTGCAGTCCTTCCACATCTGTATCGTAACTAACAAAATAAAGCGTTCTCACGGACCCAAAGGACGTCCAGGCCCTGTACAGCCACGCATCCAACCACACAAAAGACACCACCGCAAACATCGGCTGGCTTTTCAGCCAGCTCCTCGGCCAAGCCGTCGGCCTCATCAACGGCGCCCGGTGGACCAAGCTCCGCAAAACGCTCGACCCGCTCTTCTCCCACAAGCAATCCCTGCAGTACCTCGACGACTTCAACGTCTCCGCCGCCGCCTACGCGAAGGACCTGCCCCAGTACGCCTTGGCGACCGAGAAGAGCGACGGGAAGCATTTCGTCGTCAACGCCTCGCAAGCCCTGATGCGCTTCCCCTACTACGAAGTCGCCAAGCTGTTCTACTCGCACCTCACGCCGCACGAGGTCGACCGCCTGTGGCAGCTGGGCCAGCTCTTCACCGAGGTCTTCGCCGGCGCCATGGCCGGCGGCGTCAACCGCTCGCCCCTGACCAAGCTGCTGAACAGGCCCGCGTGGCGCCGCGCCCGCGAGTACATCGAGCAGTGGGAGGCCTTCACCAGGGAGTGCGTCGGGCGCCGCGTCGACGCCGGCATCGAGGACCCCCTGGTGGCGCTGTGGCGGGACGCCGAGGAGGAGGGAGGCGAGACGGGCAGGCAGGAGGTGCTGCACACGCTGGCGGAGTCGCTGTTTGCGAATTTGGATGTCACGACGCATGTTATCTCGTCATGCGTTATTCTCGTGAGTATACAATCCGCAATCGCGATCCCGAACCCCACGGACGCGAAGGGAGAAAGAGTGCGGATGGTATGCTGACTGAGAGGCGTGCCGCAGCTCGCCGACAACCCCGCCGTCCAAGCCGACCTGCGCGCCGAGTTCGCCGAGCACGCGTACGACGTCAATGGCTACCTCGGCCGGCGCGACACGCTGCTTCACCACTGCTTGCTGGAGTCGCTGCGCCTGCAGCCGGTCCCGGCGTTCACGCTGCCGGATAAGCCGCCGCGGGAGAGGATTGTTGGGGGGTATCGCATACCGAAGGATGTACGTCAACACAACCACCGCAGCCAGCAAACATCTTTGAAATGTCAATAGGGCGGGTGCAAGAGCGAGTAAAGCTGATGAAGTATTAGACGACCATCCTGATCGACTCCTACGCCATCAATATCCGCAACCCCTTCTGGGGGCCTGACAGGCATCAATACCGGCCGAGCCGTTTTGCGTCGATACCACCGCAGCAGGTACGTGCTTCCAGGCTACCTTTCTCACCTGCAGGCGTCTGCGCCTTTTTGATGGTGTTTTCCTTGGGTTTGGCATGATTTGCTGACTTTGCGTCCGCAGCTTCGATACAACCTGACAACGTTCGGATACGGTTCGCGGAAGTGTCTCGGGTATAACGTCGGCGATAAGATGGTGCATGCGTTGGTGTATCAGCTGTTCAGCCAGTACGACGTCTCAGTGAGGCCGGATATGAAGAAGAAGGGTGAGGAGCAGTTCAAAAGGGATGGGGCGAATTGGTTGGCGTTGTATGACGTCGAGTTGGACGTGAAGCGGAGAGCGTAGGTGTAGTTTAAACTTAGATACATATAAGTTTGTTTCCTTTGGTTTATGATTTCGATTTATGGGAATATTACTTCTCTTAATTATCACCAATGAATCTTTAACTGGTATTTGCCGTATAACGTACGATGTTCGTCATCGGCAAAATAACACAATTGCCAGATTCAAAGCCGTCCAATAAAAAGACAATGCCGCCGCCGAAGAGTAATTTTCCAACGCACACGAGTACATGCGTGAAAGTGATAAAGAGTCGTGATGCTGCGGGCTTAGTTCTCAAATAGTTGTCACAACTGACCGTAACGGATGCATCGCGGCCATGCGAACAATAAATGATGTAAGAGTGCGGAAGTATTTTAAGAACGCACGTACAAAAAAAAAACTACTGACGCGGTCACATCTGTCAGTTGGGAAATCGGGTAGTGAATGCTTCAACATCGCTTCTCCATCTTTACTCAAGCGGCCTACACTAATCGACTGAACGGGTCCTCACCACCGCACGGCGGGTGACAAAAGAACTTGGCCGGCCTTTTCGACCTTGTTCCGCCGAATATCCAAGCTACGTAGGTAGTTGAATCCAATAACTGGGCGTAAATGTAGGTATTGAATATAAACAAATCCGTCCGGACCATGGGTTCCGCTACCTACGAAATTTGCATGTAAATATATTCGGCGGATCAAGGTCGAGAGGGTCAAATTCTTTTGTCACCCACCGTGACCAGAGAATGAAAGTCATCGCATTCTCACCACGGCGTTTAGAGATAAGAGAGTATAGGCCCTTGCCTTCATCCGATAATAGGTCAAAGAGCACAAGCGCCGAGAGATGAGGTGTTTTTGCGGCAAACTTCGTGGTCGGCTTCCTCGTCTTTGACTTTGGGGAAATCAGGAGTGTGACGCAGTACTCATCCTCGCACGAAAGGGAGGGAGCCCTAAGAGACTAGAAACACTGGCGCGACCAAGGGCGGGCGGGCTGTCACCCCCGACCATCTTCACGACCTGGATCCTTGCAACGGTGCAGGAGCGAATCAGAGGAGCATTGATGGAAAAGCTTGTTGGGAGCTTGCTGACCAGGACAGCTTGACGTTGTTGACAATGCTGGGAGACGAACGAGATCGAGCCACTTCGGCCCTTATCGCGCGGTCGGCGACACCAAGAGGTAAGGTGAGATCGGGTGTCGGAAGGCTTCTGGATCAAGGAGCCGAATTACACAACCACAACCACGAGATCGCCACCAACAAGTTAATCGACGTAGCCGCGGCAGTGGCAGGTTCAATGGAACACACTCACTATGTTGTGCCATGCGTGGATCAGTGATCAGACCAAAGGGCCTAAAGGTTGCAACACGGCGAGGTTGCATCCTGTATAAAATTGGAACTTCACTGAGCTGGTAAAAAAAAGAAGAGAAGAAAACGGAATGGTGGAGCAGGTGCGAGACCATCGTTACATTTCCAAGTACCAGTGGGATTGTGAGATAGCGAGCGGCGATCATGGTGATCCGTCTGGCTCGGTCAACTGACGATCGACTGGTTGGGGTGTCGACTGGCGACAGTGGTTCGTCGAATGCGCAGAGAATTGTGTGACGGCTGCTGCCAGGGGTTACGCGCATTATCGGGCACTCCCGCTTTTGTGGTGCAGCTACTGCACGCGGGGCGCCACACGCGCCTGATACCCCATATCTGAAATCCACGACAGCACTGTGTTCTCACAATATCGGGGGCGTATAGCTGAATTAAGTCTCGGCCCGACACCACATCTCGGTCGATCTCTCGTCCGATAGTTGGAACAACTCTGCTTTGGTCGCGTTCTCATGTTTCCTTCTCGATACAAATCGTGGGTACGGTCGCACACATGCTATCCCTGGGTGGCGTGCTGGCCGTTGATCGACAACGCTAACGCATGCATATCATCGTGCGCTGTGCATGTGAGCCGTCCTAGCTCCTGGCCCCAATCGATTGATCGTAGAAGTTATTGGATCGAATTGCACAAGCTTCGACCGGCATAGCCATGAGACGAGCAAGGGGGGCACCGACGACGGTACCGGCAGTCCGATTAGCTGCCAGGGTATCACCAATCCACTGCACGTTCACATGTCCCAAGACAGTTGAGAGAACACAGATTGCCTTGCATCCCCACGCAGCTATATCGCATCGGCCAGCCTGCAACTCTGTTCCCTTGAGAGAGTGTATCACCGGAGGGTTTATGGTGTGAGCAGTCATCACAACAGTAGGTCGGGCGTGAGGTACGAGTGCATAAATTAGCTGGTTTCAGATATGCAATCAATCTCGCCGTCCAACAATTTTGATTTGAGCTCAACAATCTCGCCTATGAGCGGAGAATTCTCCGGCATGCGTCTGCACCAAACACACGGCCGGCTTAGAACTGGTCAGTATCGAGATACAATTGCCTGTCCTCGAAGCCTATCACAGCGATAATACTCACTGGTGAGGGGCTACTACATAAATACAGCTTGTTCGAATCTTGTGGAAGTGAGAATCATGAACTGCACATCGTCAATGCTCACACAATCTTCGAAAGGCGCCAACAGAATGTTTCTCGTTTCGCTCAGGCTTCGCGCCCCACATCCAAGGAAGTGGCCTGTCGCACGTATTGGACGTGCGTACAGCACATCCCAATCCGTTTCAGCTCACCTGGAAAGATATCATGAAGCACACCAAAGTGAGACTTGCAGTTCCCGCCATGTTTACGGCACGTCCTTAGGCTTGAGTCCAGTTGTGGGAGACAGGTATTCAATGTCACTCTTCACTTAGTGTAGTTGTCATATGTTAACACGGGCTGCCTCTAGCTATGGATGGTCAGAGAGGGTTCATGCCAAACATTGCTTATTCCATACCTTCTCAGGTACGTACTACCCATGGATGAGTATCATCTGCCGTTACGTTTCTTTGGAGTTTCGAAGGCTGAATGCCCAGATTGCCAAGGTAACCGATCGAGTTTTTGCACGAGCGCGATTGCTCACTCCTCTCTGAGTCAGAGGTCCTTCTTTACCGCCAATCGCCCAGTCCAAGATTCCAAAGGATCATCTGCACCTGGGCCCACGAGGGGCGTGGCCTGCAACAAGGAGTTTACCAATGCAGAAGCTCTGGCACAGCACATGAACAGTTCATCATTCCACAAGCCGTCCACATACCAATGCAGTTCCTGTCCACGATCCTTTTCCAGTGCAGAAGCCCTCGCCGAACACTGGCAGACTTCACTCGAGAACGTCAACATCCCTCAGGCTTCGTGCACCTGCTGTGCTTGCCAAGTTAGCTCCAGGTCAAGTGAGGCCCTCCGCCAGCATGCCTGCGGCGGCGGCAAAACAGCACGCATTTCCGCCGCCGCCGCCGCCGCCGCCGCCACCGCCACCACTCTCGCCTGCCCTCACTGCTCGCGGTCTTCCTTCAAAAACGCCTCCGCACTGGGAAGCCACATCGGTGGTAAGCACGGGCATGACGCCCTATTATCATATTTACGGCCAATGGGAGATGGCAAATTAGCACACTCTACCACCGCTGCCGCCGCCGCAACAACCATCACTACCTACACCTGCCCCCATTGCTCACGGTCTTCGTTCAAAAACGCCTCCGCACTGGGAAGCCACATCGGTGCCAAGCACGGGCATGACGCCCTGTCATCATCTATACAGCCAACGGGAGGTGGCAAAGCAGCAAACTCCACCACCGCTGCTGCCGCCGCTGCCGCCACCATCACTACCCATACCTGCCCCCACTGCTCGCGGTCTTCCTTCAAAAGCCGGTCCGCGCTGGAAAACCACATCGGCGCCAAGCACGGGCGCGACGACTCGTCGTCCGCACCACCGCCGCAGACCTCGCCCCTCGACGACTTCTTCCGGACTTACGAGGTCCAGAATGGGTTCCAGTACAAGCGCGCGGACTCCCCACCCGTCGCCTTTGCCGCGCTGCGCGCGCACATGGGCTGGAAGGAGGAAGGCGATCCGAACCACGAGTGCGCCAAGAGGAAATACCTGGCGGCGCTGCGGAAGGAGTCGGAGCTCTGGTTCGGCAGCGAGAGCAGGTTGATCAATTGGCACGCTTTGTGCAAGGCCGTTGGAGTCGCGCCGCTGCCACTTGAGCGTGATGCGTGTCGGGAGGCGTTGCTCGGGAAGCACGTCAATATCGTGGACTTGATTCGTTGGGCTAAGGAGGGAAGACGTGTGGCCGATCTGGTGAAACAGTTTCTGAGCGTGAAAGAGTTGGGGGAATACACTAGGGCCGGAGGGAAGTGGTATCCACTGAAGAATGTGAAGACTGCGGGGCCGAATGGCGATGGAAAAGTGGTGATCCAGCACTTATTGAGAAGGATACGCCAGTTTTGAGGAATAACGGAGCATGTCAGGTACAGGTTACTTACGTAGGAAATTGATTGAGGGGTGGATGTGAACGAACTTTGCTCGTGGTGAGGCTCGGCGAAGAGCAATTTAGGCCGTGAAGTAGGGAAGCCTGATGACTATTCAGCTTTCTGTAGGTTGCGAAGGGTGAGATCTTGGTCCCCACCACCGTGTGAAAATTGGACACCTCGTGCGGGTTCGCAAGAAAGAAAAGATAAAGGAGCTCGAGTGCCCGAATTACTATACAGGTTTATGCATCGTCGCTGGGGCTTGTCAGCCGCTCAGCCCGTACCCTGGTCTCGTAACCTGGAAAAGGGTTCGGCGGGCTCACAAAAAGTATGAGAGTGCGGGTGAAGAGGTTTGGCAAGAGAGGCCAAGCTTCTGGGAAGCTTAGCGAGACAGAGTGAGAGCGGCTCGGGCACTAACAGCCCGGCGGGTTTGTCACCCGCAGCATATTCAGCTGTCGCGAATGGGGCTCGAGAGAGCGCAATCCTTTCTCGCTTGCCTGGTACGAGAATGTTGACGGCAAACTCAGTAGTGGCTACATATCATCTGCGTATATAAACGAAACAGCTGGCATCTTTTTTCACCCAAGGTGGAAGACCCGAGGGGCCCGAACGGGTTCAAAAAACACCGAGCCGCATGGTCGGAGTTTCTTAGATCCAGCTCCCACTGCCGCTGCTTCGTTCGACCGTAAGAGGTCCGAGGTTCGAATTCGGCCGTGGGCCTAAGTTTTTGTCTTTTTTACTTCTTTTTTCCTCGTCGTCTGGGGCCGCGTGGTTTTCCCAAGAGGAAGTCACCCAGCCGGCGACATTCACTTGTGAATGCCCGTCACCACCATCATAGCCATTGGAAGTCCATTTGCAGAGGCAATTATGGGGCTCAATTGGACGCGACCCTGACTTGGTGAGGTCGCGCGGGATCGTGGAGTTTGAGGAAGTGGTCGCTCTGTCGCATTGCGTCATTGGCCGCGTCGCCAACGCGTCTCCCGCGCCTTTCCTTCATGAGCGAAACACCGACCACCCAAGCTCGCCAACATCCTACTCATCTACTGCTGTCTTATGGCCCGCCCAGCACCGCTACGATTTGGCGGATGCCCCAACCTCCGAGTCCAACCGCCGCGACCGCCGCCCACTGCCGCAGCGCCGACGCTGTGACCTCCACGCCAGCCGCCCACTACCGTCGCGTCTTTGCTGCGATCAACGCCTGCGTTTCTCTATCAGAGTCTCCTCGAAACTCTGCCGATCGGTTGCTCGCCTTTCCCGTACACTCTCACAGACACACACGTGGCCGTCATCGTTGCTGGCTATTAGCCAAACAATCGTGTGCATGTTGAATGTCGTCCGTTGTCGGGAACGTCGATAGGACGAGAAATCAGTTAGCGTTACGAGGGTGTCGTGGCGGCAAAGCCAAGTTGTCAAAGGGAGATCGTCCTATTCATATGCGTTAGCATCCACTTTGGTGGCCCACCCACCGACTACGACTCTAAACTATTCTCCCCGCACCGCGTTCACCTCCACCATCACGGTAGGGGTGATGCTGCTGTTGCTGGTACTTCTCGCCGCAACGCCCGGTTACCACTGAGAACTTCGTCTTTCTTTACCGCACGCTCTCACAAGACCTACCTACGCGGTTGGGCATGGTACGACCTTACTTATCATCGACACAACGACCTTGCGCGTTTCCTCTACCAGGCCGATCCTGAAGATCGCGATCCAGGACTCATTGGGGCCTTGGTCGAGCCCGCCTCCGCCGATTTCAACAATGCGCCCCGCAAGCTCGCCCTCTCGACTCCCACGGCAGACGCGCCCGCATCAGCCCCCCAACCTCACTCTGCTCCCATCGGCCGCCGACTCCGCCCTCGCGGCGGCCAAGCTGCTCGATTTCGCCCTCGTCACGGACCCGCGCGCCAACGGCGGCTCCCTGCGGGAGGGGGGGGGGGGGGGGGGGGGGGGCGCCCCCCTGGTTGCCCCCGCCGGGTGGGGGGGCGGGGGGGGGGGGGGGGGGGGGGGGGGGGGGGGGGGGGGGGGGGGGGGGCAGGACGTCGCCATGTTGCATCTCGCGGTCTTGGCGGGCGCGCAGTGCAGGCGGGTGCGGGCGCTATTTCCGGGGCGGCGTTGCGGGGAGGCCACGGTGGTCGCGGACGACATGCCGCTGGTGTATGTCTGGTGGTGCGACGTGGTAATCGTTGTTCGCGAAGGCGGATGCGGAGACGACGGCGGCGTCTGGTGGAGGTATTGTTGTGAGTTTGCTGGCTTTTTTGACCTTGCTTCCCGACGACGTGTCTGCTGATGTCTCTTCATCCTTCCGGATGCTCTACGGAAAGCTTTATCTCGGAGGTACGTGTGCGCTGTCAGAGGAAGTGTTGCGCGTTTTGCGATGAGTGCTGGCGAACTCGACTGCGGCGATCGTGGGCACTTGCGGGCACTTCCGGCGACGACGGCTGGCTGGCAAAGACCAAGTAGGCTTTGGAGTGCTGGTAGGAAGGGATTCTCTCGCGATGCGGCCAACGAGGTCTCTCGTGGAGTGACATGATGGTTTAACGGCGGTAGCGGCATGTGGGGTGGCGTATATAACGTGGTGATTGGACTGTCGTACCGCCCTATTGGTGAGAAATAGCGTACGTAGCGTCACACGTCGATGGAGGGCTAACGTCTACAGGCAATTCGATCGTAGCTCCTTGTCGTATCGGCTGCACGTCTTACCAAGATTTCAAGACTGGGCAGAAATTGCCTACCTCGCTCACCGCCATGCAGCTTGATTTCTTGTTTTGTCCTACAATGCCAAATATAGCACCCGACGGACAGGAATCTTGCTGCCTGATGCCGTGCCTCCGAATCTCCATGGCAATGGCGTGCAAGAAGTGTGCCAAACTTCCTCGGACACCCTTATAAAGCAAGCGGTCCATCGGATCGTGCGAGGAAGTAACACTGTAGCAAGATGGTACGATGAGGCGGGTTGCACGCAGCGGGCAGTTTGTAAAGGTAGAGGGTGGAGGCGGCGGAGGGGAGTAAGTGGCGGCGAGACGAATGCCCAGCGGGACACGAAGGATGCAAGGTTGGGTGTAGCGAGCAGCGCGATTGCTGGCTGAGCGGCCATGGTGAGCCTGTAATCACGAACGGCGAAGGCGCTGCGCTGGTGGTAGTCGCGGATGGTTAATGGAGATGGAGAGCTGGAGGGAAGCAAGCCCAAGGGGTCACTTAGCGGCGCTGCCGAAGTTGAGCTGGGCAGTGATGCTGCGGCTACAGTTGCATGATGCCATCGCCGTGTGGGCGAGAACTGCGAGGTTTCAGAGGGCGGGGTCGGAGTGAGGGACGCGCTACGGCGATGCAGCGTGGCTTGCCCCCGCAGACGTATCGCTGTCTCCGAGCCGCGAATCAGCGTGCACCTGCCTGCCCGCCCGCCTCACCAGCCGGCCTGTCCATCGCATTTGCCTATTTCAGCGACTAGTCATCCCGCATGTCAGTATAGTAGCACCAGTACTGCGTCCGCCCCGCTCGCCCACCTTCTCACTTCTTTGCTCTGCCACCCAGCCCGCCGCGCGCGACCGTCATGTACAGCGGCCAGTGTCAGTCGATCGCACAGCATCGCCAGCCCTCCCACCTGTGCCCGCCGTTCCAGCTGCCGCCCGAATTTGTTCTCTCACCCTCTCTCGCTCTCACGACCTCACAGCGACCATACTCACCCGACACCGTTCCACACAAAGCGCGCCCCTCCCGACCTCCGGCAGCCTCCGCCGCCGGAACTCCTCGCCGCAACCGATGAACAGAGCCGACGACGGGGAAATACGAAGCCAACGGCGTTCATGTGCATGCCGTATGACTGCAACAATAGAGATTCCATTTTCGGCCTCGAGGTCTTTGGTGCGGAGGGACCTCTGGTGCGCCCGTGGTGCTGATGGGAGCTGTTTGTGGAGAACGTGCGGGTGCGGCTTTGTGGTGGTGAAGTCGGCGCTCGGTGCGCTTGGAGTCTCGGTGGAACACACGCTGGGGCGATTGAGGAGGATGTGGAAGGCGGCGCTCTTCTTCGGAGAAGAGAGAGAAGGCAGAGTAGCTGGCAACGGCGCGGATGGTGGCGCGGCGTCGAGAATCACCCGGTCGGAAAGTTGTGTTGGAATGCGGGTTCGTCGGCTTTGCTCTTGCTATTTGCCATTGAGCTCGGCGGTGTGCACGAGTCCCTTGTCCGAGAAGTGCCTGAGCTGCTGACCGGAGCCTGACCAGCATCGTGGAGTTTTCTTCGCCGCGAGCCGCCAGCACGCCGTCTTTGCTGCCTTTCTCTCTACCACGAACCTCACCGGCGCGCAATGCGAACCCATCTACCGCCATAGACGGTATATATACCCGCCTATTCGTGGAAACCCAACTAACCCACCGCTCACTAACGCTGTCGTTCGGTCAACGCCGCAGACAAATGAGCATGAGAGAAGATGTACGAATTACCCCATTGAGAATGCCCCGAGCGTCGTATGCAGCACTCGTAGGGCCCGAGGATTCGATACCCACCAGCGTCTTCAGTTCATGAAAAAGGACGTCTCAACAGCATGAAAATCATTGAGATACTGCACAAAAGTCGCACAAAAGGTGGATGCATTCTTATCCGTGGAGGAACTCACTCATTGGCAGGGTGCAGATCCCGATCGATGGATCGTCGAAGGACCCTGAATCACGATGCACTAATCTGGATCTGATAGAGTGTGAAGTATGATGGATGATGGATGATCGCGATCTATCGATTGCGATCTGCTATCTCTAGTAGGCGGCTACCTCCTGCCCAAGGAAGAGAGCCGTCACTGCCTTCGGTATAAAGCTCCATCCTCATCGTGACACTCATGGTGATGTCAGGCCCCGAGAGGGTGCCCACCTCGACCTTGCCCTCAGCCTCCTCAGTCCGGTCAGCCTCCTCGCCCTCCTCGCCCTCCTCGTTCTCCTCGCTCTCCTCTTTCTCCTCACCCTCCTTGTCCTCATCTCCCTCCTCATCCTCATCACCACCGTCGTTGGCCTCTTCGCCTTCCCCCTCCTCCCCGTTCAAGGCTTGAAGCCGCTCAATCCAGAGCGCACGATTGGCGGGCGTATACATCGCCCGCAACTCTACCATTGTCGGGATTCGGCCGGTGGCTGACGGTCGCAACCCGTTTCATCTTGTCTTCCGGGACAGACGACGCCGTATCCACGTGGATGTCGAGGTCCGGGTTTGCCTGTGCGAGCCAATCTCGTAGTGGTCTGTATGGCATCGTTTTAGAGCAGGGGTGGATGATGGCGCTTTGTGTCAAGAGACGGCCTAATAAAGGGACATCTAGACCCAATTTTGTTGTGGCGGCGGCGGCGCACGGGGGAGTCACGCTCCTCAATAGCCGTCAATAGAGTTAGTCCCCCGCGCGCTTGAGTGGCAAAAATAGGGACTTATGTGTCGACTGACAGAGGGCAAGTCACTAAGGTAGCTGGGGGGTTTTCGCGCGGGGAGTCACGTTCCTCAACAGCTGTCAATAGCTATCGCCCCCGCGCGCCTGGGTGGCAAAGTTCTGGACTTGTGGGTGGACTGGTAGTTAGCAGGGAAGGATACAATTTCGCGCGGGGGAGTCACATGCTCAACAGATGTCAATAAGAAAGCCCCCCGCGCGCTTTTGTGGTCACCCACCGGAGATTTGGCCAGGCTTGCCGGTGCTGATGCTGATACTTCTTCGCGCGGGGGGGTCACGCTCCTCAATAGCTTCACAATGACCATAGCCCCCGCGCGCCCGCCCACCTGGCCACCCACCAAATCGCATGCCAGGCTCACCTGGATGGTGCTGACACTTTCGCGCGGGGAGGTCACGCTCTTTAATAGTCGTCAATAGCATCCTCCCCGCGCGCCTGCTGCTGGCCACCCACCAAACAGCACGCCATGCCCGACGAAGCTTATACCGCACACTACGTCGCCAAGACTCGTGGGCCGACCGTGCTCAAATTACTCCGATCTCGACATCATCGACGCCTCTTATCCCGACCCTCCGCCTTCAACATTCAACACCGAGCTACCCACAGATATCCATGATGAGCCTTACAAACATCCTCACGCAGTCAAGATAGTCTGGTATATCAACCTTCTCATCCGGCCTCGTATTATACCTCCCCCCAGGCCCGCACACCACCCCTTCCATGCCCAGCCTCTCATACAGATGCCCCGCATCACTCCCATAAAAGCACGTCGGCCTCAACGCGCCCGTCGGCTGCGCCTCCTGCCTCACATCCCGATACGCCGCATTCAGCGCCTTCACCACCCTCGCGCCGGGATCAACCTCAAACGCCGGCATCCCCGGCTCACCCTCGACCTTCCTCACCTCGAACCTCAGCCCGGTAAACTCCCGTCGCCCAACAACAACCTCCCCGACCGCCGCCCGTATATCCCGCAACACGCCCTCCTCCGTCTGCCCCGGTGCGTACCGCGCGGCGCCCACGAGGCGGCAGTAGTCCGCCACCTGCGGCGGACGCCACTCGGCCAGGTCGCGACCGAGGGCGCCATGCGCGACGCCGACATGGCAGCGGTTGATGGCGGCGTGCGCGGGGGATGCGGCGCCCGAGAAGGTCAGGTCCGTGAGGTGCGGGATGAGCGCGCATGCGGCGAGGATGGCGTCGACGGCTTCCTCGCGCGCCGACATGTGGCGTGTGACGCCGACGAGGTCGATCTCGAAGACGAGGCTGGCAGCGTGCATTGTGATGGCGCGGATGTCCGTGGGCTTCGGGCGGGAGCTGGGTATCAGCGCACGGAGAGAAAAGGATGAAGAGAGAGAAAAAGTCGAGAGGAAGGGAGAAAGAGAGGCCACGAACCTCGCAGTTCACGAAATAATCCGCCCCCATCCTGCCCTGCTCGATCGCAGCCACCGTACCGACGCCGCCCTGCAGCTCGCCCACGACGTAGGTGAGGACGACATCCCCGCGCGGCCGCCACCCCGCCTTCACCAGCGTCTCGACGGCGCAGAAGTACGCCGCGCAGCCCGCCTTCATGTTGCTCACGCCGATGCCGTACACGAAGTCCTCGTCCACCTTGCCCTCCCACGGATCCACCGTCCAGCCCTCGCTCACGGGATTGGTGTCGAGGTGCCCGTTGAAGAGGAGCGATCTGGCCGCCGCCGACGTGCCGCTGCCGGAGGCGGAGCTGGAGCCGGTGCCTCGCCAGCGCCCGATGGCGTTTTGCCGCGTCCCGTCGGCGAAGGGGTGGACAGCGGCGTCGAGGCCGAGGTCGCGCATCTTGGTGGCGAGCAGCTGCGTTATTTCGATCTCGCCGGCGGTCTGCGAGTAGCTTTTGATGCGGATCAGCTGCACTAGCAGCGCAATGCAAGCCGAAGCGTCGATTTCGGGGACGGCGGTGGCGGTCATGGTGGTTGGCGGTGGCGGTGTTGCTGATTTGGTTGTGGTTTGAGGACGGAGTGAGGTGTTGACCATATATGGCGGTGTGGGGGGATCGGGAGCCGATTGGATGGTCGCCTCCCTTGCGATGACGACTCACCCCGCACGAGTGAAGCTGTTGATGCTGGTGTTGATTGGTGGATGTAGTCGAAACCCTTGTGATCTGAGCCTTATCTTTCGGGACATATCCGAACAGATAGGCGGACATGCGCCGTGTGCCGGCCGCGCCCGAGCCAGATTGGATCTCGTACCGCTCCTTTCGTCTCCGTCCCCGGCCATTAAAGACGTCTTCGTTGTCGCACATGTATGTCCTTGGCCTTCACGCCTCGAACTCTGATTTTATGACTTTCGCGCAGTCTGCAACCAAAACAATCGTGTCATGCCATAGCTATCATCGACGGCGATACGTTCAACTGCGAAGACCAACTCCACATCCAATCGCCTGGCCACCCTCCACCGAACGCACGAGAAACCATCGGGATTTCGGTACTAGACCTTTTTTTCCATCCCGACGAAACATTGCGACTCTCTGTCCAGGATCGGCAGCAAGAGTCCCGCCACATCGACCTGCGGCAGGACGCGGCAGGATGTGCATGCCGCAGGGGAATGAACTACGCCGGAAAGGCATGGACATGAGCTGAGGGCCGGTATGCTCCTCGGCTTCTGCACAGACGTCAGCCTAATGCGCAGGAGAACAGCCACTCGTGGGGCGTTCGGAATCTTCTATTTTAATTATGATAATGAAGTGAGTGGTGGAGTAATATATTATTAATTTACGAAGGCTATGACAGAGTAGAGCTATAGGTAAAAAGAAAAGTAAATGAGGCGGAGTAGTTCGTTAAAGAAGAAAGACCCGAAGAGGGTTTAAAAGAAGAAGGTAGAGTTAGATATCAAAAGAAAAAAGGCGTAGCATCGTAAATAAAAGAAAAAGAAAGGACGAGGGTAGCTATAGCCATGCCGAAGGGAATTCCAAGTAGCAACACAAAAGCGTCGTTGCAAGTAGCCGAAAGAAAGAGAAAACGATGAATAAAAAAGAACGTTCTTCCGTGCCCATAAGAAATGCCGGTACGACACCGCGCGAGCTCAAGCGGCAGACCAGCCTACCCTCACCGATCATCCTCATCCTCCAGACAAACACACCACAGCCAGTCAGGCTCTCACTCATCCCGATCCCCAAACCCTCAACGCCCACTCACATCCCTCGAAGAGCAAACCCACCCACTCCCAGGTCCCCGGCGTGATCCTCCTCCCAAACACATTCCTCCTCGGCCCTCTCCCACTCCAAACCCCAACATCCACCGCCACATCCGCCGCGTCGATCCAACCGCGCCGGACGCGCGCTGCCACCACCTCCGCCACGTCTTCCTGCTCCCGGACCGCTCCTTCCAGCAGCCCGCGCGACTGTCCGACGAGGCGGAGCTGCCGCGCGATGTGGGCGCGGTCGGCGGTCAGGCGGCCGAGCGTGGTGCGCGTGGCGAGGGCGCGGGCGTGGAGGTCGACGAGGGGGAGGGGGTGCAGTTGTCCTCGGCTGCGGCGGCGGCGGGTTTGGCGGAAGAGGGGGCGATGGCGGTTTTGGCGAAGGCGGCTTTCGCGGCGGGAGCGACGGCGGCGGTGATGGTGTTGTTGCTGCTGTTGGTCTCGACTCCGGCATTGTTGTCGTCCTGAGCAGGGCTCCCAGTCAATTCACCGAATTGGTCAATCTGAAACAATTTCGCAATTCAAACCATGCTTTTAAATTATTTATCTAAATTTATCTCCTAAATTAGGAATCAAATCAAGTCAATTTTACCTATATTAGTAAATATACGTAGTTTAAGTAAATTAAGCCGTTGCCTAATGGCTTACAATTTAATGTTCTGCAGCGCTTGAATTGTTCAATCCACCCAATCGGGAGCCCTGGTCCTGGGGAGCATCGGCAGCGGCATTTTCGCGAGGGTTGGCCTGGTCGGCAGGGTGGAAACTACGATGATCGGGCTCGTAGACGGTCGATTCGTCGTCGTTGTCGAGGTACGGCCAAGGAGATATCGCAGGGTCATCAGCAGAGAAATAATCAACGTTAGTTGTCGCAGCCTCGTTAGGCAGGGGGATCGCGGTGCTATCACCGGACTAGCTCCCACTAGCGTCCTCAAGAACGTCATTGGGAGGCTGAGGAGAGACAGATGCATCATTTAGAGTGGCACCTATGGTCCCAAGTCCCGTAACCTGGGGCTCAAGGAGACCGACGGCATCGAGTACTGCGTGGTGTACGGGAATATTTTCAGAGTTGTTGTCAGCGGACTCTTCACGAGCATGGGCGGCTTCGGCAGATTCGGTCGAAGAGTGAGCGTGAGAAACGATATTGTCAATGTATGCAGCCCGTTCCAAGTAAGCGAGAGCTTCAGGGAAGACGCTGTATTCGTGGTACGCGTCGCCGTGGCGGGAAATTTCGGCATCACCTTCGTGAGGAGAGAGAGGCCGCATTGGAGGCGCCAGCACCATCGCGATAGCTAGGATGGATTTCAATGGGGTTACTGTCCATTCCGGCCTCGGGAAGGGTGTTTACGAGATTAGCTTGCTCGTCATGAGAACTCACGTCGGTGGCAGCATCACAAGGATGAGCCTCAGTTACTGCTTCCTGAGAGTGGATATCTCCTGGAGTTTCATCAGAAGGCTGATAACTAACTGCGTCGTAAACGACGTCCTCACCACCGTCGCCACTAAAGCGCATCTCCTCGGCAACATCACCAGGAAGAAGTCTAGCGATGTTCTTAAGACGGGTAGCGACGTTCCTCAGATGGTCACGCTGTACTTGAAGGCGACGGGGCGAACGGGGCCGTGGAGGCGATTTCAAGAGGTGAGACCGCTCTTTCAGGACGACGGGCCGCGGTTGGAGCAGCCTCAGTCCTCTCGGTCGGAGGTGGGGCCGTAGTGCCGTCAATCTGAGAATGAGCAGAGGGTACAAACGGGCCCAAGACGAAACCAACCAGGTTATTGGGAACTTCTCTGTGTGGTGATTTGATTCCTTCATCATGACCAGCCGCCGTAGAAATCGTGGTGCTGAGCGCCATGATGAATGTCGTCGGCATGAGAGGAGGTGGGCTCCCCAGCGGCCTTCGAACCAAAATGTCAGCATTCATGTGGCGGCGGGTCGTGGAGAGGCGCTAACCACGTACTCCAGCGACAGCGTCATCATCAAAAGGACCATAAGCATCCTGATGGTGGTCGTCTGTCTCAGCCGTCGTACCATGAACTCTCTCTAGTTCCTTCCTGAGGATCTCTCCTATCTTCCCCTTTGCGATGATCTCGGGCCGAAGCAGCTCCATGATTCCAACACGAACACCAAGATGCTTCATAGACACCTCAAGCATACTATGCGGGGCCACCATCTCTTACTCCTGGTTCTCCTCCTGGAGAAGGCTGCACAGGGCAGCGGAGCGTGTCGCGGTGGCTTCAAGTGAGGCGCAAGTCTGAGGCACGTCATCCGTGCTGCTGAAGTTGGCGAAGGTGGGATACTCGATGATCGCGCGGCTCGCGAGGGTGGATGAAGTCGCGGGTGTACTGCGTCAGTTGCGTGAGAAGGTCAGGGATCATCGCCTCAGTGACGGGCATCTTGATGACGTCGGTGGGTGGCAGTGGGTCGCGGTAGTTACGAAAGTGTGTATCAGGTTAGTATCTCCTGTATTTTGCATGAAGGAAGTGCACATACCAGGTAGCAGTTGCAAAAATAGAGATGTATGGAGAAGCGTAAGGGGGAGAGAAGTGGCAGTGACTAGCGTTGGGCTTGAGGGCTTCTGGTAAGTACTATGTGATGGTGTTGGTTCTACGAGTGTCTTACGAGTTAGTAAATCTTGGTGATTGAAGGACGAGTGCATACCCAGTCGGAGGTGAGGGAAAAGAAGATGAGCGATGAGTGAGAATACGGGCGCGCCTCGCTATAGATAGTGATTGGGGACTTACGGCGCTAGGCCTGTTTGTCGATCCCTCGATCACGGTATATGGGCTGAGGCCTATTCTCGGAACAAAGAAAGTCGCCCAGTAGGAGCAATCAACAAGTTTTCCATGACCCAGTTCATACAACATACGACATCTAACGCCGGCTCCCGCACCGGTCACCGCTAGCCGTTTGCGAGTGGCTGAGACAGTGGCTCCCACCGTTTGGAGTGCGTCTGCCTCATGTTTGGAATTATCTCGCCCTTTCAACCGCTCCATGATGAGGCTTCTATCAATCTTGTCGGAGCTCCTCTTGCCCCGTTCTTTGCCTGCATTCGTTGGTAATTCATTGTTTGATTTGCGAGCGAGACCGACGAGAAGCGTGGCGGGCGCGCGGGTCGTGGCATCGGCGAACAGCCAGGCGAGATCATGGATATTATTTCGTAGGGTTTTTTTGCTGCCGGTGGCGATTTGCCCGTTCCCACTTGCATTCGCCAGCCATCCGCGGGCTGGAGCGGGTCGGCGGTGGGAAACGATCGCGACCAGCGGGCGCACGGTCGGCGGGTGGGCAAGGCTGATGTGATGCAACAATTTTGGGACAGGTGAGCGGCGGGCGAGGAGGCGAGACAGCGAGACAGTGAAACGGCGGGAGGGTGGGAAGGCGAGAGGGCGAGAAGGTAGGCGATGGGCGGTGAAGTGGTGAAGAAACGAGGGATATGCAGCCAGCCGACGTAAAGACAAGGAACGCCGTAGTGGGTGACGGAAATGAGACCAGCGGCAAGAAGCAATCCAGAACGGACAGGGCCATGATGGTGAGGTGGAATAATTAGTAAGAGTGAAGACATGATGGAGGAAGCCTGGAGGCCAAACCCAAAACAGTCACTTTCACGGTGACGTCAACAACCCAAACTCAGTGCTTCGTATCGATAAGGACACATCATCTTCATGCTTCGACTGCACACCCACAGCATCCACAACCTTGACCCCTCGCAGCCATGAGCCTTTTCCCTCTCACGATACCCAATGGCGACCCCCGCCTCCCGTTGCCGCCGCTACCCTCACCATCGCCCGTCATCGCCTCCATTCTTGAGGCCGTGCGTGAGCGAATGACCGGTAATATCCCGAAGGAACATCTTTGCGACGTGCACTTCCACTTGCCCCGAGGTCAGCTCGCGGACCTTTGGAAGCATCTTCAGGCCGATGGTGACGACCAGCAAATCTGCCGCTACTTCGACGACAAAGCTCAGTGCGCATCTTGACTCTAACTTACTTCCGACCGCTGACGCTTTCTGCATAGCTTTGACTACTTTGCCAGTGATGAGACGTTCGTCCTACGCATGGACAGCGTCTTGCATGCATATCCTTGCGCCAGGCTCGTCCGCAATATCACGGAGGAGTTGGACCGCATCTGCCGCGAAAAGCCCGCTCTCCGCGATATCCTCGAACACGCCGGCTGCTTCCCCGCCAGCTCCAGCCTTGCCGTGCCCCACAATCCCGACGGCGCTCTCAGCTACCACTCTCCCTACTCGCAGTTTGAGTTGTTCGATTATCACTGGCCTACCGTAGTCATTGAAGCCTCGTACACCGAGAAGCCTCGCAGGCTAAGCCGTCTGGCCTACGAGTACATAGCCGGTACCGACGGTGAAACCCGAGCTGTCATCGGGCTTGAGCATCGACACGGCGCTCTTGTAGACCCTAAGCGGGCTTCTCTCAAGGTCTGGCGTATGGAAAAGAAGGTCGATGATGACGGCGAGGAACTCTGCGCCGTAGTACGCGTCCACAATGAGGTTCGTACATACAAGCTATTCCAGCTACTCGTCCTCTTCCATCCCCCATTCTTCCCCCGCGGCGCCGAAACCATCATGAATCCGCGTCCGTTCCGCTGATGTCTATAATCTCTTCAGGACTTCCGCGACAAGCACGGTAACCCATGCCCCGGCTCCTTGACGCTGCCGCTGACCGACTTCGTTCCGCCCAACAGCGTCGCTGCCACCGCCGTCCCTGACCTGCTCGAAGCTGCTGTTAGCATATCCTACCCTAACCTCTGCAAGGCTCTCTCCACTGCGGAGAGGCGCAATGATTGGATGGAGGAGCGGCAGTCCACAAGGATGTTTACGAGCTCAAGGAAGTGGGAGACATGAGTAAAGCGGGAGAAGACGCGTGGAAGCTGCGGTTCGACTACTGCAAGAGAGCTTGGCTCTGGGGACAGATGGGATTGCCGGATAGTTGGCATGGACAACAAGGACAATCGGGCTGGAACACAGCAACCCTGAAATATCGGTCACGGCGGGTAATCGAAGAATTGAGCTCATACACAGCTCCCTCACAGAGATACTACACCAGATGTAGTCAGTTGAATTTTATATCCAGATAGATTTATGAGTGTTGAAGATGCACATGCAAGCTCGGATCCTGGGCTTAACAACCCATTTTGGAAGAGCGTGGCGTTCGCGATGATGAGGGTAGCCTGTGATTGCGGCAACGGCTCCGTCGAGTCACGAGACCCGAAGTCACCGCTTTTCCATTCAAGGCTCCTCTTTTCAACCTTGAGATCACCTGCCCGGAAAGAGGATGTTATTTGAGTTCCCTGCATTAGCTCTGTCAGCATCTTGTACCTTTTCACCTCTACCTTGGAGCCCCTACCCTATCATCGTGGGGACGGGCGCTCACAAGCTAACGCGCATACAATGAAATGACTGGTCGCCACTAGAATCGCAGCCGCCACCGACCACACATCATTCTCGGGGCCAACCGGGTCCGAAACCTACGATTGGAGTGGCCTTTAAGCTCATCGGCACGCTTGATCCTGTTGCGATTGAGGTAAGAGATGCTTTCCAACGCAGGAATGCAGACATGTAAGCAGCATACACATTCATAATCGACGCCCTTATTGGATGAAAGAGGCTGTGGCACCTAGAGGGGACGTGTCGAGTGGGATACTTGCTTGACAGCTTGATCCTCTTTTTCATCTTGTCCATTGAACACGGCGTAGTATTTGATGAGGCTGTGGCAGACCGACTGTCCGAGCGACACGACACCGACAGCGCTGCCGGTCACGGAAAAAGGATCGGACATGGCACACAGCCGGCAGGATGGTTAGTGGATGCTATGTGTGAGTGCCTGGTATGTGGTTGACCGTGAATCGCATTGTAGGAAATTTTACAGAGCGAGATTGATGGGTGCTGATTATTTGAGGGGGGAGAAGACGAAGGGTGTTGACCCCGAGGGCGACAGCCTCGAGTCCAAATAGCGGGGTGCTACGCGGGGCAGCCTCCGAGGCTTTCCAGGGCCGAATTTGACCTGATGTGCGTGTAAGCTGGTGATACGTTGAAACTGTTTGCATGTGCAAGGCTGCCGTGGGGGCTGTGTCTTTCAACGAGTAGGTAAGCTAAGCAACGCCTCTTTTCGCAGAGCATTGTAGATCGCCGACCATCTTTACTGAATCGCCGGAACTCCCGATTTGTGTCCCGTTGGGCTGAAAAAGCTGTGATTCGTAGCGATCATTTCACCGGTTCTCCGGCTCCTGCCTCTGGGGATCACAAACGACGTTCTTTATCCAATCCACCGGCACCAACGCCCTCCAGAATAGCGACGCACGTGAGACGAGTGACAAAAGGTCGGCTTTTCATCGACGCAGGCATCTTTGATTTTGAGTTCATATCAGATGGAGTATTCGGCTCAAAACCCCACGACAAGCGTAATCTGTCAGCGAACCCGAGCCGGCAATTCCATCAACCATCCAACCAAGGATGGGAAGGCGGCTTCACGCTTGGCTTGCGTCCTTAGAGATCAAACACCGGGTATACCCAACACGATAAATTCCGAGGATTTGTACATTGAGCAGGGGGCTCCATTGCTATAGGAAGACCAAAAGCCGTCGTTTGCGCTTCTCAATCTCCATCAGCGACTCGCCCCGCCGTCTGACCTCGGCTTGCGAGATGATTTCTTCCGCTGCAAATGTCTACTCCGTCGGATGTGGCGCAACAGAGAAGCTGGTTGAACATCTGACAGGGACAGGGCCGGTGCTGGTGGGAGGGTACAGCATCGATCTGCGTGAATGAGCCGAGAACTGAGAGCAATCAGTGATAGAAAGTTGATGAGGCACTGTAACTACACGGAACGGCAAGAGTTTCACCGCAGAAAAAAGAAATGCAACCAGACTACATCATTCCAACACAATCCAATCCTACAGTTCCTCACAAGGATCACTGTTCAGACACAGAACCCCCGCCTCCGCATCATCCGACCTCGTAAAGCGAACCTCACGCCCTCCACCCGTCTCAGCGAGCGAATAATCGCAGTACCCACCCTGCGGCAGAACCAGCTGCGACGCAGCACCACCGCCACCGCCACAAACAGCCACCCCATCCTCATCGCCTCCCCCATTCTTACAATACACCACCACCTTCGCCTCCGGATTCGCACACGTAACATTCACATTCTCCGCAACGGCCCCGCCGCTCCTCTGCCACAGCCTAACATCGTCCCTCGGCGACAACTGATACGTCTCGCGCGCCCTCGCCGCATCCAGCGCCGTCGGATGCATCGCGAACACCGCAATCCCCGCTCCCTGCAGCGCCGGCCACTCGACCCTGCCGAAGACGCTGCCGCCGTACACCCTCCCGTCGCCGCGGGGCCCGCCGTCCAGCCCGCGCGGCGGCCGCAGCACGACGTGGATCTCCGTGTGGTTCGCGTCCGCCAGGCTCTCGGCGAAGGCGAGGGACACGTTGCCCCAGAAGTCGCCGAAGTGCGCGTTGGGGGCGTCGGGCGAGGACGCCTTCGCCCACGGGTGCGATGCCAGCTGCGGCCCGATGGCCATCTCGAGGGTCGTCCAGCCGTGGCGCAAGGCGAAGGCGGCGCCGAAGGTCGCGTTGAAGCCGGACCAGAACAGGGCGCTGTTGCGGGTGACGTTGGCGATGTAGGGGCGCGCTTGGGAGGGCGTCGTGACGACCGGGAGGGGCGTGCCGTCCGGGAGGGTGGCGGTGGTGCCGTTTTCGTGCGCGAGGAAGGTGCCGTTGGTGATCCAGAGGGTGCCGTCGACGATGGTGGTGCCGGACGAGGTGGTGGTGGAGAGGTTGGCGGCGGCGGCGCGGGGGTGGAGGGGCTGCTCGGTTGGAGCTTGGAGGGTGGTTTGGAAGAGGAGGGAAAGTGCCAACAATAGCCTTGGCATTGTGCACAGGTCGTTGCGACCCGTTGAGGCTCTCATCGTGTCTGTGGTCTTGTGGCGAAGGAGATGGTTGGATACTGCTGTTTGGATTAGATGATTGTGAATGTGGTTTCTGAGGTGCGCGCTTGCATATATATATACCTTTACTCTGTAAGACTGTCCTGTTTTTCCATCATTTCCGTTCATGTCACATTATTCTCGTGTGTCTGGCAGGCGATGACAGCAAGGGCCGTACGGTCAGACACGAGCCCAATGACTGAGAGGGGGCCGTGGGATCTTCAGTCATGGATGCTCTTGAGTTACATTCCAACTCAATTAGGAATGCCGCTTAATCTCTTCAGCCATGAACTTAGGCCAGCGCATTTACTCTACGAATTGGCCAGAGAAAATGTCGCCAAAACCGTCAGCATACGAAAAATGCTCTGCAGCAGGAGGTCTGGGAGGGCCTTAGATATGGGGCGATAGCAAGTAGTACTAGAAGTATGCGAAAAGCTGCACGATTTACACTAATTAGACGTTAAGCGCCAAGAAGGGATCTGATCGATCGCAAGCGGGCCGGGCCGAGCCGCGAGTAGATACACGAGCCTTGCTAAATTCAGCACGCTAATGGAACATCGTACCATATTCATCTCATGCACCCTTCAAGGTGAAGGCCTCAGTAAATTTATTTGATGGCATGCTGAGGCTTGGCAGGAATGGCAACACGAGCTTCACTTCAATTTTGCATCTCTTCACCGGTTTCCCGTCCCTTGCTGCTCCAAGTTATCTACGGACCTCCATACCATCCGACACCCGCCGCCGGTGAAACAAAGGAAATAACAAAGGAAGATCGGCATAGTCGTAGCACGCTCTATGGAGGCTAGGTCCGGGTGCCACTAGATTCGTAAGGGAAGAGATTTCTCTCCCGTCGGGATCTCGGCATGTTCGATAGCCGCAACTGCCGGTTTTTCCGTCGTTGCAGCTTGACAATTTGCCAGAACGGCCCTCCGCATTGCTGTACGACAAAGCGATCGAGAATGTCGAAGATGGCGCCATCCTTAAAACTGGAGCCTCTCATGACCATGGGGGGCCTGTATTTTTGAATCGCTGTGTGAATGTGCCTTGATCTCGTGCCGTTACGTCAGGCAGTTGATCCAGACATGGGATCCGTGGCCCATGTTAGTAACTGATAGGTGTAGACTCGAGATCTGTGCTCTAGATAGCAAATAGCGTAGTAGGACGATGTGACAATGTAGCGACGAGTCACACAGTGACGTCGGCCTACGCTGGTGAGTTAGTATTGCCGCTGTAGAGCTGAGACCAATCCGACTCAGGTCACGAATTTTTTTTTGGAACTAAAGCAGGTGCACGATTTTGTACTAAAAGGAAAATGGAAGATGCAACCCACCTTATAGAAGCGTGGAGTGGAGCCCTTGGCTTCGTGGCCGCGTCTCTCAAGAGTGCTTGCGCATGGCTCTGCGGTAGGGCTGGCATTTGAAAGGTATATGATCGTTCGTAGGCGGGGCTAACCAAAAAAGCGCACCTCAGCTCTAGTTGAGATTCATTTACGATATTCTGAAATTTGGCTGTCGCTGGAACGGCGTGGGGGATGATACATGTCTCAGCCCCAACAACGTCCATCCATGAAACTGCATTGAGGGAGAAGACTACTAAGGCTTGCACGAGACAAGTGTCAAACTCCGAGAATGCACTTGACCGAAGGCTTGCAGGACCGTCCAAACATATGCTTTGTTCTTCTGTACAAAGATCAGAATCCCGGCAAACAAGAGAAACGGACGGTGAAACCAAACAGTCTCAGATGTACGCCCCACGCTCTGACGTGTGGGAGAGGTATTGCGCTGTAGGACCTTAACGTCTCTCTGGAGTAGAAAGCATTTAAGAACCCTCATGCAACATTTAGTTTACTACCGACTCGTGTTCCTCGTATCGTAGCTCTCTCTCCCTTCACAGCTGACAACAACCATTTTCCCATTGTGACCAACTACACTCAATTCCCGTCCCAGCAGCTGTTGCCTCTCTGCACCCACCGGCCGCTTCCGATCTTGACCATCATGCAATACGACCATCTCGGCAGCGGATCATACGGTCAGGTCCGGCGCGAGTACAATCCCTGGCTGGGGCGCGTCATCGCCGTAAAATCCGTCAAGAAGCCCAGCGCCCCTTGGTCCAATGAAGACAACCTCATCATCCGCGAAGGCAAAATCCACTGGCTCCTGAACCACGTAAGCTCCGCCCACACTCACCCCCAACACAACCCATACCTAACCCCCTCCCTCCCCCAAAAGCCCAACATCGTCCAATGCTTCGGCTTCGGCACCACATCCACCACCGCCCCGGGCGCCGTCGACATCCTCCTCGAGCTCATGCACGGCGACGTCCACGACCTAGTCGTCTCCCGTCGCGTCCCCCCCACCGTCAGCGGCCGCCTGGCCTTCGCCGACGCCCTGCTGCGCCAGATGCTCTCCGCGCTCGACCACCTCGCGTCCTCGCGCCTCGCGTACCGCGACATCAAGCCCGACAACATCCTGTACGTCCGCCTCCCGCGAAACACCTTCCTCTTCAAGCTCGCGGACTTCGGGCTGGCCAGATCTTTCGACGCCGACGCCGCCGACGACACCGACGCCGGCAGGTGCGTCGGGTCGCCCTGCTACCGCGCCCCCGAGTGTTGGCGCTCGCTCTCGCCGGCCCAGGGCCCCGAGGCCGATGTGTGGGCGCTGCTTGTGGCTGTGCTGTGGGTCGCGCGGCCGTGGGCGTTTTTCGACGCGTTCGAGGGGAGGGGGGGCGATCGGCATGATGTCGTGCGTGTGGTGGAGGGGTTGGTGAGGAAGCCGGCGTTTCGGAGGCTGAGGCCGATGGCGGCGAGGGATCCGGTGAGGAGGGCGACGGCGGGGGAGATGCTGGAGAGGTTGTATGGTGGGGAGGGCGCGGTCGGGGGGCGGGGGACGGGGTATGTGCCGTTTGAGGTGGCGGTGGCGGATAGGGAGCCGAGGGCGCCGCCGGAGGATGTTGGGGAGGGGGATGTGCTGTGGTAGGTGGGGGCTTTCTTTTGGCTTTTCCTGGTGTTGAGCTGCGGGTTGGGGCGCGATGAAGAGTAGGGAAGGAACAGTGGACATCGTTTTCTTCCTCGCTGAATCCGTTCTCCTCGTTTGTGGGTTGAGTGATGTTGCGAAAGTAGCATCAGAAAGTATGTATGGCGTGGCTTGGAAGTATTCAGTAGTATTCGTAATCAGTGGGCGTGAGAATTTTGGATCGTCATCTTCTTCCGATTCGCCACTCACCTTGTCACGTCTAACAAAGTGAGTTGGTCCTGACAACATTGTTTAACAGTCTGTATTTACTCCACTTACGAGCAACAGAATGTAAGTGATTTTGCTATTGTTCGAGGGTGGAGGAGCGGGGCCAGCCTTCGTTGGTGGTTTTGCAGTTTATGGCATCGTGGGCGAGCAGTCTTACCGACCGGCGAACTTGCTCGTGGTGTGCGTCAGCGATGTGAGCGGGCGGGCGAGCGGGCGACTGCCGCCATGGGTTTTGTGTCCTCATTCACCATATCAGCCAGCCGGCAAGCTCGCCTACCTGTCGGGAACCCGCGCAGGCCCCTTTTTTGTACGCAGCGAGAAAGTTTAGCCTCACCAACCGGCCTTATCGCTCGAGATAGCAGGGCAAGATCAGACGGCGAAGTCGCCTTCGATGGTTAGAGTTGGCCGGCGGGGTTGGGATTGACGAGTTTGTCAGTCGGACTTCGCGCAAACGGCGGATGGAGCAGTGGGGCGGGGCAGCGATGACGATAGATGAATCTGCGGGGTCGAGTGAGTGGTCGGGGCTCAGTGGTGAACCATGACGTGTTGGGTGCTTAAAATCCGGATTTTTGGTGCGAGACGGCGTGGATGGATTGGGGGCATGCGTTACCGTCGGGCGGACAACTTTGGCTCGATCGGGTTTAATTCAGTACGAGAGGATTCCAACGAGTGATCCTATTGGACACTACGATACGCGCTACGAAAGGCGTCCGCTTCCAGACTGTCCCAAACCAGGCCTGAATTCGAAAACCTCACCGCTACCGACCGCTATAACGAGGAACTTTGTGAGAAAGACAAGAGAATGAAGAAGGGCAATAAGCGAAAGGAGGACAAAAAGCGGAAGAAAAAGGGGCCTCGTTGCAGGGGTGGCCTCATAAATGCAACCAAGGAGTGTGGCTGGAATATCACCCTGTGCCGCCAGATCGATGTTCCCAACCAAGACACTCAACTGCATCCTCTTTCACCGTGCATTTATCCATGGAGATGTGATTATGCGTACTATAGATTCTTTAACGTCTTTTCCACTGACGTGGTATAGTTCCGACGTTTCTTGCTTGGTAAAATATCCGTTTGTTCACTGTGATTGCAAAATTTGTGACCGCCACTCACCGTACCTACTAATCGAATATCCTACTCCCTCATTACTGTGCCAACTTCTCCCTGACGTTGTTCATCACACCCCCCACTTTTTCTTGAGAAGTTCAGCCCACTCCAAAAATCCAACTTCCTTCCCATCAACCAAAACGTAGCCCTTCCGAAGCTGACCTGGACCGCGACCCCTTGGTTTGAAAAATTCGTGAGACGGGTGACAAAGCCGGAATCGATTCAGCTCATTCTCCTTCAACTTGTAGAAGCATTCATCGCAGAAATCCGCTTTGCAATATCGGCAAACCTGAAAAGATCCCCAACCGCAAATTTCGCCACACGCATCGCATTCCACGCACGAACTAAACGTGCTCTCATCAGTGTCGAAGTAGAACCGGTACTGTAGAAAGAGAGACATTGCTGAACTTGCGTCAACGCCGGTGGTCATAAAGACTTCAGCCAGCATGAGGAACCCGCTGACATCGTTAGACTCGTCATAGTCCTCAAGGATGTCTTTTGCGAGAGCAACATCACGCTTGAAGTACTCATGGGCCTCCTCAACGGAGTTGTCCATCAGAAGCCAGGCTGAACGCATCAGAGAAGTGCAGTGCGCATACCACCACGTTCGTTGTGTCGGATTGACTCCTCTCGACGAGATGTCTTGGAGCTGTTTGGAATACTTCCTGGCTTCTCCTTCTTGATCCACAGCCTTCGCGAGTAACGCTTTCGTGAAGTTCATGGAAGACAGATGTCTCGTAGCATTCGCTCTGGAACGATGAAGCAGTGCGCTGTCCGACACGCCCGAACTGAACAGGACCTCGTTCCACAACTCGAAAGCTCTTTTCTCATCATCTGTGGTGTGGAGGAGGAACCGCGCCAGGTAATCCGGGAGGACCGGAGTCAAGACGTGGCCGGTCAAACGTGCCTCTTCCAAACAATGTTCCAGAATCTTGACAATCTGAGAAGATTGATGTTTGACCCCGTGCACATTGTTCACTGGAACTAATACTGTAACTAATGGGGGGTTTGTCTCCTTCAGACAGTACTTGGCCAGTCTGGACTCCCCAGTTGGCAATTGGTCCTTGGCGAGCGTGTCGAAATAGCTGCAAATGTCGTCAAACTTTGACATCGTTGCCAGCAGAGTAACGAGGGATTTGACGTAGGTATAGTTTAGCTCTTCTTCAGTTTCTCGAATCGATGATGCGTCGCTCCGAACTTTATCCAAGATATCTAGAGCAGCCTGCATTTCGCCGTTGCTTCGCCGTACGTTCGAGATGCTCAAAGCAGCTGCCAGCCTGTTGGAAATATCGCCGGCCATATCAAATCCCCGATAGCTTTCAAGATAGGCGGCCGAAGCAAGAGGGTCGTTTACTTCACCGGCATGGAGTTGTGCCAGTTCGTAGCGGGCCAATAGCCGGCGTGAATCTCAGACGTGGCGCATGAGTCTACGGAAGGCTGCGAGGTACCACTGCGGGCATCCTACTCATAATTTTCATCCGAACCTGGAAGCCGAGAACGCACGTGCTAAGCCATCAATGAAAGATTCTCAGGAACTCAAGCATTCAACGGCGTAGGGTAGTGGACATCGGGTCGGAAGGCTTGGGAAATTGGCAGTGTGGGGGTGAGTCCCGAACATGTAGCATCCACAAGATTGACGGGTATTGCCTCCTGGATCTCGGAGAGATAAGAGGCGCGGGTCGGCTCGCACGGATGGTGCGCCATCAGCCTCAGTGTTATTTTTCCTGTGGAACCCTGCGGATCCAAGTCGCTCAAAAAAAAATAAAAAAGCGACCCACGTTGTCTTACGTCGGAGTCACTAAACGGGATTTGGCTACGCGGCGTAGCATTCACACGACACATGTTGTAGTTTCATTGATCTGCCTTGTTCGACACCGACAATTCTCCCTGATCTTTTCTTTTTCCACCCCCGCTGCGATACCACCAGTCACCGACAGGACGAAGTGCGAGGCGGTCCGCGTAGCCAAAGCCTCACTCAACATCGAGGCCCCAGAAAAGGGAAATTGTGCATTGCATGTCAGCCAAGGCGACTACTCCGACAAGCGAAGGAGCGGTGCATTCGACATCCAGCGTGAAGTCTTTTTTCAAGTACCAGAAACCGAACCAAGTTCAGCATCCAGTGTTCTCGATGGACGCCACCGACCGAAACCCGTGCTGGCCGTCAGCTCGGAAATACGAGGCGGTCACTCCCGCCAGGCTCCTCAGCCGAGCGATCCGACCAACCATGAGGAGAGGAAGGGATCAGGGGAGGCCGGGACGTGCGCGGGTGGCAATGCGCCGGCGGGTGTGACGAGGATGCTCCTTGACGGCGTGTGCGTCTGGATTTCGGCTTCTCGAGTAGCTCCGCTTGTCTTGGCGAACAGAATCATCGCCGTTCTTTCTCGGTGGAGTGGCGTGGGGGGGGGCGTCCGTGAATGCTAGTGGGACTGGCTGGCGCGAACGTTCTTTTGGTTTGCAGTTACTGTTTTGTGATGTAGTTTGTGGTGAGAGCAGTTGCTGCGTCGTTGTGTTCAACATTCGTCCGCAAGCACAGAAATATTGAGTCAAGGGCATGGTCGAATGGACTCAGTCAGCATCACTCATTGTTCCTTTTTCTTCTTTATTTCCCTTAGGAAAGCACTGCTGGACAGAGCAAGCGGGTGCCGCAGGGTGTAAGCGTAGTACGGTACAGTCCTTCGCCGTTAAAGGTTACCCTACTTGCTCGAATATCGTGGAAGTCCACCCAGTCGGAATCGAAGACTGCAGGTGTATGACCGGTGGTGGAGATGCAGCACGGGTATTGAAAGAGCAAGACAGTATTGTGCTATCCAGAACGGTTGTATGAATAACCATAGTAGAAAAACAATATGAAAGACCAAAGAAAGAGCTGAAATAGCAAACGCCGAGAGAAACAACAACTTCAAGGAAACCTTCAAGCATTTCCACATGCCCAAGTTGACAAACAGATGCTATCTCAGAAAGACAGTCTTGAACTCGGACTTGACCCTTACCCACTGTGTGAGCAGAACCCATCCAATCCCCAGACGGCGTGCAAAACCATCCTCCCATTCAACCATCATGACGTTGACCGAGGCCGGCGGGAGAAGCGGCCGATTCTCACAGTCATGAAATGTAACTTCCGGGCTCATGGCTCGTCGTCTCTCTGCATCAGTGGCATTCTCCGGAGCAAAGTCACCCTTAGTGAGTCGTCCATGAGGATCACTTGAGCGTGGCGGATATGTTAGTTCATATCGGTTCGTAAAACCATCTTGCGCTTTTGGATACTTACAGGAATTCTCTAGGGAGATGGTCCGTTATGCTCGTGGAACCGAGAGATTGATCTTCTCTTAGCAGCTTTCTGAGACGGAAGTCGAGTGTTTCGCTCACTGCCAAGGCGATAAAACTGCACAGTCCGAGTTCGATGTCCTCTTCGACGTCCGCATCCAACGCCAAACCCCCCACAATCTTCCCGTCTCCTGGATTGGCTAAACAGTACGTGAATTGGAACGCGGGAGGTTCTTCTGTGGAATAGCGAGTCACTAGCAGCTCCGCAGTCGTTGTTCGAGCAGCCAAAGTTATACTTGGAACAGGGGTACAACAGCCCTGCTTTGAGATGTCGATGAATTTGTTTCGTTGATTCGTGAAAGCTTCAACCAAGAAGTCGGAGTATCGAGGCCACCTTTTCTGAAGTTGAACATGTAAGCGTGGATAGTTCGGTGTAGGAGTCAAAAACGCAGGCGCCTCTGATTCGATGAGCCCACGAGACCAGGCGGTAGCCATATACAGGCTAGGGTAAAGACGATCATCAGAAAAATTCTTCTCTTCCCAGCCGCGGAGATAATTAGTGCGGCGGGCGATAATCGGTAAGAAGCCGTCTTCTTCCCCCATCCAACGGTGCCATTGGACGAGAGGCCCGAAACTCTCCCACACACTGGATACCCCACTGATCGCTCGAGCCCACGACCAACTGGGAAGTTGGAGAGACTGTCGAGCACGTGATCGCCCCGAACTCGCCCAGAGAAGAGCTTGGTCAAAATCCACGGTGGGGAGGCCACAATGGAAGAGGTCAAGGCTCCCATAAATATGTTCGAACATGCCGCGGAAGGCGTTCAAAATGTCAGAATCATCCGTGCAATCTCGGTGGTTGAATCGCCCGACTGCCTCCCAGTACGCCCGTATAGGGTGTTCAAGTTCCAGCTTTGGGGAAGAGGCTATGGTTTCTGTATAGCCCTCGCTCTTGATCATGGAATCACCCTCGCAATGGAGTTCAGTTTGCCACGCAGCGAACAAAAGCCTCCGCCTTGAAAGCTGATATTCTTGATACGTCCAGGCTCGTTTCCACCAGGTTTGCCCCCTGAGTGCTTTATCGACGGCCGGAAGGGTGATGACTTGTCGTACACCTGCTACAGTGACAATCTCCTGGGTGAAGGGACGTGGAGTGTCCTCCATTCCAAAGAGGCCCGTGTCGGAGTCCACACTACCAGAAGCGCATATCGTCAAGTAGGCCGAAGAATAGATAGTTCCCATGGCATTGATCTGGGACTGCTTGTGCGTCTTTCCGTCCTGGATGATACAAAGTCGATCTACCCACAGATATCGAATTCCCAGCTTGGAGCAAGCGGCCATCGCATCCCGAATCGTGGCCGGGATTGGCTGAAGTCTAAGATACCCGGGAACCTTCATTTCTTCGATGTTGCTTAGGGTAAGCTGAAAAATGACTTGGCCGGGATGTGGTTTGCCCCAAACATAGCTGAGTGCTATGTATCGACACTGGTCTGTGGGATTTGTGATGCAGTAAGTTTCGACATCGACTAGAAGTAAGTCTCGCGGAAGGTGAGGAAGGCCAGGTGGAGACCGCGATGCAAATCTGTCAATACGGGCTTCGCGCTCCTCCAGCAAAGCGTCTTGGATTGATTTCCATGAAGTCTCGGCGCCGACAAGGGCAGTTGTTTTAAACCCTGGCCAGGATGCATTCGCAATGCATCCAAAATTCTCTGGAGTGAAGGTAGGGGTTTTTGATGAGGGTTTGGGTGCAATCAGTTTGATTTGAACCGTCGGTAAAAGAAGATAGCCTTCCTCGGGCCCACGAACATAATCTCTTGTGAAAGTCAAGACCGCTCGAAAGTCACTAGCCTTCTCGTTCTTGCTTTGTAATATCCGTTCTTCCCATTCATTTCCATACGCATGGGCCCAAAGGCGTATTAATGTGAGCACATTGCAGCACATTGAACACTCAGTGCGCCCTTGGATGACTCGGATGGTGTGCCACTGTAGGGAGACGTAGTAAAAGTCCTCATAGTCGGGGTTCTTCGGTACGCAATTGAGGAAGTGGTGGATGCGGAGATGCTGGCAATAGCGACATAAATTGCTGTCATTATTTTCCAAGTCACATTCGTCACACGCCTCGTGAAGTATGTGTTCTGCTTCTTGTAGCATCTCATAGCTGTATGCCTCGGCGTTGATAGTCGGTGCAAATTGGCATCTTCCAGAGGGGCAAGAGCAGGCCTCATCTTGCCCCGCGTTGGAATGAACGAGTGCGTCGGAGAACGATGTCTGATGATCCGGCCTCCGCTCGCTTGGCGATGTGTCCATGGCTCTGAAAGTCCGGTGTCGTGATTGGTCCACGCAACGTTAAGGTAGTCCGAAGATCATGGCGCGGTTCACCTCCAGATGCTGAAGGAAGGAAAAGGATATTCTCGTCGTCGTTGCAGGGCTAGTCGTCGATGTGCAGGTAAGGCGCGGTGACGATGAGGAAGATGCTGTTCGAGATCGATGGTGGCGTTGGGGCCCGTCAGTAGTGGCGTGCGGTATCCGGTCTGGGGTCGGAGAAATAGCTTCCAGTGGTGGAAAGCACGAAACACGAATCGGCTCTCAGCTCTGCAGTGCGGTGAAACGGCAGGAAAGTAGTCTGAGTTTGATGTACTGAATGAAACGACTTAAGTTCTGGTCTGCGAAGTTACTTGCGAGGCCTTTATGGAACATTGCCTGGCAGGGCTTTCGCGGATTTGGAAAGTCCCGCACTGGGGATCCACACTGCCGAGTTTCCGATACGAAGTCGATCAACCTGCCCCTCCATAGCCATTGGCTTGGAGGCTGCCACGAAAACACACCGGACCAGGTCAAGCGAGTCGACATGGGGCATTGATTTGGCGAGGCTCAACAGTCGCTGCGCCTTGCAATCGGCGATACCAGATGAGGCTGCAAACACGTCTTATAGCACTGCTGCCTGGCCCTGATCGGCCGATCAGCCGCATCCATGTGGACCAATAAGGCGGTGTGGCCTTTCCCCGATCTTAGCCACCCAGGACGACCGAGGTGGCTTAGCGCTCGAATGCAGTCTGCCTCGCCGCTCGCAGTCAATAAACAGCCGCAATGACGGGACCCGCAGGATGGGGGCGAATGTTTAGCGGTCACCATCTTGCAATCAGCTTTTGTCAAAGCGGCTCAGACAGCGAAACTCGGCAATGCCACGGGCGGTTCACCAGGCTCCAGCTGGATAGAAGTGGATGTTTGACGTCTCGAAGGCCGCGACCGGTACACAGCCGCCTGGGCGCACGCGTAAGCGACTAGAACAAGACGAAAATCGAGCGCCCGCTCGATGGGCATGGATGCCTACCCAAGGTTGACCGTGGAGCCCCGACCGCTTGACACCGACAACGCAGGTCCGGCCCATAGCCAGAGCGAGGGAATGCTCCACGAAACGGTGCCGCCGGTCGGTTTCGAACGCGCAGAGTGTCCAACGCTGCGGTACCGCGCATCCACGGGAAGGCCCGTTCATGTGTATCTCCAATGGCCCTGGCAGTTGATGGTGATTCGAGCCACCGTCATTGTCGGTGGCAGGTTGCTGATCTTGGCCAATATCCACAGATAGACTTGATTGTCTCCCGGCGTTCAATGGCGACTGGATGGTCTTCGCTGACACACCTGTCGATGATCTGCAACTGGCACATACTTTAAGAAGTCGTGCCTTGGGGTGTAGGCCGCCAGAGAGCCCTGATACAGGAAGTTTGGCCCGGTTTTCGTCTCTCAGAGAGCCGGTCGAACCCACCGATGGGTAAGGGGGAATGGTGAGGGGATGATGTCGTGCGATACACTCCATTTCCGAACGTTGGAGCTAAATCAATAGACAATGCTAAAATTCACTGTATTGCCTCTACCCCTACCGTCCTTGCTTCCGTTTCCTCGGGGACCTTGTAAAGAATACCCTCCTTCGCTTGTGCCAGAAACTTTTCCAGCTGGGAGTTCGGGAGTAGCTGAGCATTTTCTCCGAGCTCGAGCCGGATAGCCCTTGAAAGATCGAGTACAGCTCGATAGAGTCCGAGACGCCGTCCCCGCCTTGCCAGTTGACCTTTCCTTCTCGTTTCCACATGCAGTGCAACTAGGATTGCCGCCCAGATATACGTCAGGATGATGATGACAAACAAAAGCAAGTAGGAAAACCCCCATTTGTATTTATTAGAATTTGGCCGGCAATACCCATGCTCTTCCAGGTAGTCGTTCGAGTAATAAGTGTAATTCAGATAATAGCCTGTAACATTAGTTATCGTCAGCGGCGGCGACTCTAGTGCTGTGTCGCCAAAGTTGCTGGGTCCGGCCGTAAAATGCCCCGTACTCAGTGAGTCGTAGTCTGCATAGAGATTAGCCTGACGCAATTACTCTATATACTTGAACTTACAATCCTTCGCCAGGCCCAGACGGGAAGGGTTCTCCGCGGTTATGCATTCATTCGAGTGTAGCTCCGGTATCCTATCGCCGTCTTCGATTACATAGTTGCAGAATTTGAAGTCACCCGGCCAGGGTTCCGCTGAATGATTGTTGTTGATGTTCGTCACCACGGGATCCTGCAAAGTAATATATCCTGTCGAGGCGCTCATTAACGTCGGAAACGAAAGGACGTAGAGGCTTGCGAGGAGGATCCCGATTGTGGCTAGTATGATCCGTAGATTGGATATCGCTTTCGGTTGCCGGCCTAGATCCTTCGAGATTTGGGTCATGGTGGAGACTGAGACAGGGTTGAATGCAACAGCAGCGTAATACGCATATGTTGCGGACTGGGTCTCCATGGAGTATAGTAGGACGTCGGTAAATACAGGATACGCGATAAAACCAAGAAGTAGCTGACCACCGCGCCCAACCACTAAGTCGAAGGCTACGTCGATTCCCTTTGCCACTGCGAAATCGAATGAACCGAAGCCGAGGGAGATAGCGAACATGGTCCGTGGGTTCCAAGGGCTGTTTATCTCGGAGATTCTGAAGTTTCCGTCCATGCAGGTCCTGAAGCTGACAACGGAGAGACTTGGGAGCACGCCGATGATGATGGGGGTGCTTAAAATCAAGAGAAAGACGAAGGCGGCTCCAAACTGCTGAGCCTGAGTGTACAAGAGGTCGAGAAAGTTTCCATATTGTATTTCTTCGTCGTTCTGCTGACTCTGCTCCTCATCTGGAGTCCGAAGTGAAATTTCTTCCATACTTGCAAAACTGCTGATTATGGAGGAGTATTAGGACCTTTTAAAACGTGTAGTACACGGGCTGAACTTCAGTCCGTGTGGGGACCAGTCTGGCCGCTGTGGACTCCCGCGGCCCGTACTACTGTTAGCACAGTCGGTGAATTCTCTTTGAGAGCCTGCAAATCTCATCGCAGGGCGCAGTCGACCCGGCCAGAGCTTTTGGATGGCGGTAGACGATCGCTGTCAGGTGTCAGCTTACGGCTTGGCGAACCAAAACGGCCTCGAAGCTAATACCAGCAGGATGGTTAGCGCTGACAGAGGCCATTAGCTACCCGCCCCGCAGCCAATACCATTGGTGCACATTATAGAAAACATCGGAAAGTGGCTTGTTCTGGACCGGCCGGAGTTCCGTCAGTCCTGGGCTGGTGGGGAGGGTGAGGCGTATTCCGACTTTAAAGACTCTTTGAGAGCCGATTTCCTGACGAGGCTGTGCAATTGGGAGAATTCTGCCTTGAGCCGCAATAAGACTCATCGCTTCAAGGCTATCTGGTGGACGAAACGATCTTTCATTGGATGCGTACTACACACGACGTCGGATGTCATCGAGAATGGAATGAAAAAGCCGCCGATAAATTCGCAGATCGCACAACCTACAGCAGGAACTGAACTTGGTGAAGAGAGGGAGAAACGCCGCTCAATCAAAGCCCCAAATGTCCCTGTGACGGTCGCCGCGGCAATGACTATCTCGTTGACGGCAGTATCCGAGAAAACCGGTGATGGCCAGTTGAGCGAATCTATGGTGGTTTCCGTCAAGAAGTTGGATAGATCAGCCTCAGAATCCTGCTGGTCATGCGGGGGAAGCTAACGCACAAGATCTTCGACATCGTTCGTTTAAATGGAATCACTACCGGGATAGATAAAAACACCACGTCCAGATCCAGGTGCAATTGCAGACGCATCGTAGGGAAAGCAGAACCAAGAAAGCGGAAGGTGTCTAAAGAACTCAGGCAGCAGTGTTTGCTCCTTAGGCAACCTTTGACCGGTTGCTTGGCACAGGTTTTGGCTTCCGGCGGTCGCCGTGATGCAGGATCATGTTCTGGGGCTGACGCTTACGCCGCAGCCGCCTCAAAGCACCACAGCCAGCATAGGAAAGCAAGTACGGTGCACCAATAGCTAGCGCATTGAGTGTGGAGCTTCCTCTTGTGTTATCAAATTCACTATCATGGACGGCAATGGTCACGTCATCATACGATGCCATGTCGCTTGAGATCCGTCGATGAGACGAATTCCTCTCGGGACGAGGGCAATCGGTTTCGCTGGGAGGTAAGCCGAGAACACCGAGAACCAAGGGCGTAATCTGCAAAGATGAGATGCACCGCATGTTGTTTGGCGTTGACATGATGCAGCCTTCAGTGTCTAATTGAACGGGCTCCTCATCCCAAGCAGGGAAATGCATCAGCATCACGAGTACGAAGTTCGATTCTTACACAGAATTTACGCCCTCCATATGTCCAGAAACTGCTCCATTCGTCTGATTTCGTCAACTGGTGTGGCAGCCGCGAGAGACAAACAGCACTGCCACCTACTACCTTACCTCGCCATCTCCCTCAACCGACACATCTCGCAACCCAAACATGGAAAGAAAGAGATACAACTCCACCATGAGCCTATTTTACCTTCACCCTTTTCGGGTCACCCGCGGGCGGCGCCGTTTCCGCCCTCTTTACCCGTCCCGGATTGCTACGCTCGCTGCGGTTGTCCGACTGCGCCGCCGCCGGCGCAGGGCTCTGCAGTTCGAGCTGTTGCAGTGCGGTATTGGCGGACTCGGACGGGGTTGGCGTCGCCATGTCCCTCCTCCTCTCCAAGCTGACGGTCATCCTCAGCGCGACGATCGCCGAGCGGAGGTGCTCCAGGTGCTGCGGCGCCCAGACCTCGTAGATGTTGCGGACGAAGTGCCACGACCACCACGTCTGGGGGGCGCCGGGCGAGATGCGAAACTCGAATATGTTCGTCCGATAGATCTCCGTGCGGGCGCCGGCGATGACGGGATAGTACGCGTTCAAGGAGACGTCCTTGTTGTCGTAAGAGACGGAGAACGCCAGGACTCGCCGGTGCACGCTCGTCTCCATCTTGGCTTCCCGAAACAGCTTGACCGCGGCCGCGATGGCGACCATCATGTTGTTCGCGTTTTGGTTGTCGGCGTAGCATATGTTGTCCTTGGAGGACTTGGCCTCGCACGTGAGGAAAGGGAAGTGCATGGAAGACGTCGCCGCGGTGGTGATGCTGGAGAATCTGCCGAGCAAGCTCCATTGCTCTTCCTCGAAAGCTTTGCGAGCGAAGCCGACGCAATAGTCCGGCTGGGGCGCTGACAGCCCCGGCAGCGGCCGAGACGCGCGTGTCCACGGCTCGTCCCATTGGTCAACGAGATCTTCATATATCTTTTGCAGCGTGTCGTCCCCATGAGTAAGGGCCGCGAGGTCTTCGGCGGCAGGGCAGACAAGATCATGAAGCGCGTGCACGACGTTGCGCTCATTCTTGCCTTTCAGCTTTTTCAGTTTCACTTTAAGCACTTCGGCTTTGTATCGTTCATCGGCTGACGGATCGTACGATTTCTCCTTGAGTTTCTCCAGGAAAGCCGTGCTCGTGTCATCCGGACCTTTCTTGTCGGAATCATCACCCATGAAGAGTTGCACGCCATGGGCACCGTTCTCTAGCATGTCAAGAAACCCCGACGATCTGTAGGCGCTTTTAATCGAGCCGCCGTCTTTTATGGATGATCCGTTGTTGGTCCTCGGCACAGAGCCCCTCTTGCTGCCCTTTTTACCGCTGTTTTGTAGCATCATTTGGGCTGCGTCCTGAGCTGAGATGCGCACAGCCGACTGTAGCGCCTGCTGGGCTTTCAAACTGCCTAGCACTCGTTCCAAGTCGGCGATCTGCTGCGCCATAGTGTTCTCCATTACCCAGCGTTCCGTAGGGTCGATGAACACCGGCTGCGCGGCCACTGATAAAACTGATGATGCTCCGGCTTCGCTTTGCACGTCTTCCTCGCCGGGGTTTCCGGTATCCGGTTGCACTTCTTCCGCGTCTTGGGGTTCGCCTTCCGCGTCTACGACAAGAGTGTTGCCACCCGCAGAGTTCCGAACCGGATCCGAGGGTGAATTTTCCTCGCGTCTTTGCTTCGATTTTGCGTCGGGTTTAGGTCCAAGATCGGGTGCCGATGTCGCGGCTATAGCAGGAGGGGAGTCTGCGTGTTCCTGGGCTGCAGGTTCTCCTTGCTGTCACATGATTGTGAGCGAGCTGAGCCAAATGTTGACTGATTGGACAAGGCGGCGCACTGACCTGCGCCACAGGCTTTTGACCAGGGGATGTTTTACGCGAGTACTCGGGCGACAGTCCCCGGATGCGTCGGCTCTGTTTCTGCGGTTCTATATCTGCTGGCGCGGGGTACACGGTCAGTACACACGTCTGTTGGCCTGCTCCCGGCGATCGTACACACCGGCACGTTTGGTAAGAGCCGTCTTAGCGGGCTTCGGAGCAGTGGGCTTGGTAGGAGCGGTCTTGATATCCTTCGCAGCGGCGGGTTTCGTAGCGACGCTCTTGGCGGGCTTCGAAGCGGGCGGTTTGGCAGCGGCCTTCTTGGCGGCCTTGGAACCGGCAACGACTTGTTTTCGCGGCCTCTGACGCTTTCGCGGACCCATGGTGGGCGAGCGAGTGAAATGGGCGGGGAGAAGAGAGGCTCTTCGCTGCAAACAACCGCCGAGGGAGAAGCTGCCACGCTTACGTATGGGCCTGAGCGTCGTGGGTTCTGGCCCTCGCTACCCCATGTCTCCGCCAAAGCCGCGGAGGGGTTGTTCCGCTCGTTATTGGTGGAAGGAGGCTCCGCTCGGCCGGCGGCCCGTCCCTTTGAGGCTCGTCACGCGAAGATCGACACCATCATGGGCCAATCCGCTCTCTTTTAAGCTACGCGCTCACCGTAATTTCGCCCACGCATGTCCGATCCGATACATTTGGATGGGTCGAGGAGAGACTGAACCAATTGCGCGGTAACAACACTGAAAATCGTCGCTGTATAGGTTTCTGTGCCGCACACGTCAGTGAATGAGAACAAGGTAGGAGATAAGGAGTTACTCGTTAGGATACAGTCAACTGCACGAGCAACTGCGTCGGCATCATCCAGCTGGACTTGCGTGATAGAGTGGGGAGAAAGACGATTGCGGGCGAGGTGTCACGAATCAATCGTGGACGCAAAGCGGAAAACCGAGATTATTGAAAAGCGACAGGCCCGAAACACATGCAACATTGCTCTGGCGGCCGACGTTAGAGCGCGAACCCAGCATCAAGTGTCGCAGTGGTCGGAAAGAAAATCTGGAAACATTTACAGACTTCGCAGCACTTAGCAAGAGAAAATAGTCTTTATAAACGCAAGGAGCGGAACGGGCCGAAGATCTTCGTCAGCCGATGGATGAAAGAGAAGTCCATGCTACTTACGGTGGACGTGCACTTGTAGCCCCAAAGGATATAGCGCGGCCAAGCGCCAATTTAATTCGTACTCGTTCACCTCGCAGGTCACTTTCCTCCGGAGCTGTTGCCAATTTGGTCCCAGATTGGGGTCTTCGGACAACGCCACGAGCATGTGGATGAGAGCACAGCTTTTGCCTACACACGCGTGCCGCAAGCCCACCTTCCTGTAAGTTATATATCTCATGAAGGCGTGTTCGTAGTCATATAAGAGCTGGATGCCCAACGTGTCGGCACCCACCTTCTCGAGAAACGTGAACTTATTAGTCGTGAAAGCAACCCCCTAATTATCCGCGATGAAGAATAAGTCCATAATCGTATTGCTTGCCCAACAAGCCTGATGTAAAGAAGATAGAATATATAGAATTAGCCGCTAAGTTCTATTCCAAGACCATCTTTGAAAGCCGTGTCTTTTACAGTCCTCTCGTAATCATATACAGCGTTCCGAAACAACATACCACTCCTCCAGCAGCCGCACAGATGCCCTCACTTTCAATGAGCGCGACACTCGCCGCAAACTTACACACCGCAGCCGCCACCAAGCCCACCCAAACCGAAACACAAACGAACGGCGCCCACGTCCTCCACTCTCCTAACACCCTCTTAACCCTCCACCCCTCGCCCCCATCACCCCCGCCATCCCTCCTCCCCTCATTCCCCCAACTCCCATCCAAGACCGTCGCGCACGCCCAAAACACCACCGGCGGCTGCGGGAACTGCAAAAAGACCTGACTCGCACACAACCACAACCACCCGCGCCACCCCCCAGCGTCCCCCGCCCCTCCCCTCCCCCTCGCCGCCGCATACACCGAGCACACCACCAACCGCGCGGCGATATCCCGCGGACTCGTCACCGCCACCCCCTTCCCCCGCGCCAGGTACCGCACCACGACCCACGCCTGCAGCCACGGGCCGACGATGCGCCGCAGCGCGTACGCCGCGAGCACGGGGCTCCGCGCCGCCAGCACGCGCGGATGCGCCGCCGTCTCCAGCGCGATCGCGCGGCTCCACCGCACCTGCTGGACGACCCACGCCGCGGGCGTCGCCGGCGCGGCCGTCAGGACGACCGCGCGCGGGTGGAACGACGTCTGCCACCCGCGCGCGAGGAGGAGCGTCGTCAGGTGCCGGTCTTCGTTGACGAGGGGCCGCGCGCCGAGGAAGGTTTGCGCGTACCACGGCGCGAGGATGGCGGCGAGGGCGGGCGTGGCGAAGGCGGCGCAAGGGCCGGGCTGGCAGTCGGTCACGTCGAAGGCGGAGTTTTGCGAGGACGTGAGGGCCAGGTCGGCGGCGTAGGCGGCGGAGACGAGGCGCGTTGTGGGGGTCGCGTGGCTGTTGTGGATGCGGAGGGCGCCGCAGGAGCCGGCGATGAGGGGGGAGGCGGCCATGGTGGTGAGGACGCGGTGGATGGGAGAGGCGGTGGTCCGGGAGGGGGACGGGGACGGGGACAGGGAGTAGTAGGAGTCGGAGTCGGACGACCAGATAAAGGGGATGGAGTGGAGGCGGGCGAGGGCGAGAGTGAAGAGGAAGGCGCTGAACATGATGTCCTTTTTCGAGATGTGCGGTTGCGTGATGCAGATGGCTTTGGCGGCGGCGTCGGTGCTCAGGTTGTCGAGCAGATTGAGGTCCTGGAGGATTGTTGCGGCGCGCCGGACTAGGACGTCGAAGACGTGCTCGAGGAATTCGTCTTTTTCGAGCTGGTGGGTTTTGTCGCCGATTGACTGCTGCGCCTTCCAGGCGTCGATCATCTGTGTCGCGAGTGCACCGAAGGGCTCGTCCAGCTTGATCACTGTTAGGTTGGCGGCGCCGTAGACCTGCGCCGTGTGTCAGTTCTCAGAAGCGAGAGGGTTGTTTAGAAAACGTACATTTTCGGCCACGTCCACCATCTGCTGATCCTCCGGCCCGTTGCCATCAATGCCAATGACAAGCGCTCTGATTGTTTGGATGCTGTCGTTGCGGTAGCTCTCCAGGCACTTTCGGAAGAGACATGGATCTTCTCGATATCCAATCACCGTAGCCACACACTCGATGCGAGCAACACCTTTCTCGCCTAAATCATCTTGATTTTGAACGCGTTGGTACCGGCGTTCTTGTTTGTAGTCATTTACCTCAGAGCATATTATCTGAAAGATGCCTTCGATAAGCAGTGGAAAGCCAAATGTATAGTGGAGTGCGACGTGGTAGATAAACGAAATAGTAAGAATCAACAACAGTGCTTGCAACACCGGCGTCAAGGCTCTGTGAAGCTGACGGAAGTTTAATATCATGGCCGGCTATTGTGACGGAGATGGACTGAGAAAGTGCAAGGGAAACCGCGGTGAGCGGAGCGCAATAAGTAAGACAGCAGAGGCATGGACAATTGAAGGTAACGAACGATATTCCACCGGAAAATCTCAATACTAGCTAGATCTCCGAGTATGAGTGGGTCGCTGGAGAATTTCTTCTCACGTGGCGACTTGCAGGTGTGTTGTGGCGCTTGGGTATGGTGTCGCGAGTAAGTTCTAGTCCGGCCCTGCACGAAACTTAGCTAGCTCATACGCCAAGGCCGTGCTTTCCTGAGTGATTGGCCAATTTAGAGGAAGGAGGCTGCTTTGACATAAAATGGGATCATGCCACAGCATGTCATCGGATGACCATGTCCCGCAAACTACCACTATCACCCATTTCCAGTCTCCTACTACATCGTCAGCCTATTGATTTTTGAAAACATGTTCTCCATGACTGCAAAGAACGCTCTTAACCTATGGCGAGGATTCTGTGGGCTAGCTATCTTAACTTCCCTGATGTAAGCTGCGAACCTCGAAGACGGGGAGATGGAAGCTCACAACCCCAGACACCTCTCAATCAGTCGCGCGAAAAGCCCAGAACTTTTCCCCCACTATCAGAACCCCCGGCATCTTATCTCGCGTGAGTTTTTCCCATCTTGCCAAGTCCGAAACCCCGTGTACCCATTCGAGACTGACGCATCGGTGAGAGAATACAGACAGATGCCGAGTCCCCGGCGTAGCCGCCCTGACATTCGACGACTTCCCCAGCGAGCGGATCGACAAGCTCCTCGGGCTTCTCGCCGAGTGGAACGCCACGGCGACTTTCTTCGTCAACGGGCCATACGACTCGAGCGAGCCGATGCTGCAGGAAGCCAATTTAGCCCCTCGACTGAAGAAGATCCACGGCGCCGGCCACCAGATAGCCTCGCATACGTAGGTTCCAGACCCCGCTGTCAGGACCCCGCGCCTCTCAATTGGCCGGACGATCTGGGGGTGCCCGAGTCAGGACCGCTGACCGACGTTTGCGTGCATGCAGGTACGATCATGTCAGCCTCGACACTACGGACGCGGCTACTCTTTCGAACACGATGGTGAGCAAGATTTCCAAATCCCTCCCCCACCTTGGCTCAGATGGAAGGGATCTGTTGATGTGGCCGGACCGGTCTTTTTTTTTTTTTTTCGCGAGCGAGCGAACGACGAGGCTGACAAGTCTCCTTCCATACCCAGACGCGACTCGACCGCTGGCTATCGTCCCACCTCGGCATCCCGCCGCCGCGATTCATGCGCGCCCCGTACGGAGAATGCAACACCACGTGCGCCCGCACGCTCTCGCTCGCGGGGTACAAAGTCGTCGGGTGGGGCTTCGACACCGAGGACTGGAAGCACCAGACGCCGCAGACGGTGCACCGCAGCGTCGTCAGGATGCAGGAGTATATCGAAGAACTGAAAGAGCGGCAGCAGCACGACGGCGGGGCGGACATCGTGCTCATGCACGCTTTTCCCGACACGACTGTCGCGACGGTGGCGCCGGCGGTGTTGGAGGCGTTTGGGCGCGAGGAGTTCCGGTTCGTGTCGGTGGCTGAGTGCTTGGGGTATTCGCGCGACATGTGGTACCGGTAGTACTAGCTGGTATTGGTAGTGGCTAGTGTTGAAGAGGCAGGCGGATTCCAGGCTTTTTGCCGCTGTTGGTGCCCGAGAAGCGGGTATCTGCCGACTGTTGTTCGTATCTGTTAACCTTATTTTCCGGGGCGAATCTCACCGCTGTTCGTGAGGCGACCGTTTTTTGCCGCCGGAGTGCCGGAGTTGCATCCGTCAAATGCCAACACCACGAAACCTTAAAAGTCAATAAAGACGACGCACGGACGTACTTCCTCCTCCGCCTCATCCCATTCTTAAAGTTCTAGTCTTTCTGATTGTTTTGTTCTGCCGTGGAGATAATCCACCAGCAGTCCCCCATGAATGCCCCATCTCAGCCATGGAGACCTCACTTCCCCAACACAACAAGCCCCAAGCATCGGAGCCGAGGCGCCGTCCCTCATCCACAGCCTGGCTCAACGGCCTTCGCGGCACCGCCTCCGTCATCGTCGCGCTGAACCACTACCTATACGGCGAGATGGCGGCGCCGTGGCTGGGCTACGGCAGCGATCCGTCGAACCGTTACGTGCACCAGCTGCCCTTCCTGCGCACCATTTGGTGCGGGCACGCGATGCCGCCCATCTTCTTCGTCGTCTCGGGCTACTGCGCCTGCCACACCGCCATCCGACTGCGCGACAGCGCCTCTCAAGGCGGCGGGGCAGCGGCGATGGCGACGCACCTCTCGCGCTCCGCGTTCCGCCGCGCGTTCCGGCTCTACCTGCCCGTGTTCTTCATGAGCGCGCTATCCCAACTGCTCCTCTTCTGCGGGCTGTACAACTGGCGCTTCACCGAAACCGGCACGCTCCGACCGTGGCGCGCGCCGGGGCAGCATCTGAAGTACCTCGCGACGTACCTCCTCGACATCACGAACCCGCTGTACGTCACCGAGAACCCCGGCTTGAACGAACAGTTCTGGGTCATCCCCGTCGAGTACGCCGGGTCGCTGGCCGTCTACGTCACCGCGCTGGCGCTGGCCGGCGTTGGATCTCGGACGCGGCCGGCGGTGCTGGCGGCGCTAATCGCGCCGCTCGTGTGGCGCGGGGGCTGCAACACGTACACGTTCCTCGCGGGGTACCTGATCGCCGAGCTGAGCATCTTGCAATCCGCGGGCGGGGAAGGGGGATGGCGGCCTGGCCGGCGCGTCAACGCTGCGCTGTTCGTCGTGGCGTGGTACTTCCTCTGCGTGCCGAACAACTACGCTGAGACACCAGGCTACGCATTTCTTGCTGCCCTGCAGCCGGCGCCGTGGGGCGCGTACGCGGAGCACAACTGGCGCGCGCTGGCGGCCATCCTGTTGGTGTTTAGTATGAGCAACGATCTGCAGCTGCAGTGGCTGCCGAACTGCCGCGTGCCGCAGTACCTGAGCACCGTGTCGTGGGAGATTTATCTGTGTCATATGATGGTGTATCGGCTGTGGCGGAATCCGCTGGTTGACTTTGGGATGAGCTGGTTTGAGTATGCCAGTGCGGCGGGGTTTTGGTGCAGCTTCGTGGCAAGCGGGGTGGTGATCGCGACGGTGGTGCAGTGGTGCGTGGGGCCGCTGAAGAGGGTGAATGGGAAGTTGGTGGAGTTGGAAATGGTGTTTACGGCGTTTGTCACGAAGCGACCATAGATATGTAGTCTTTGATCGTATACTCGAACGGCCGTATAAAAGTCAACGTAGCTTTGGAAGACGACGTAGCCGAAAAGAGCTGTCTTAGTAAGTGTTAGACGCCTTTCTTCTCGACTGGTCGTTTTCTACAGCCGAAAATCAAAGCTTGCGCTACTTGGCGCACACCGTCTTAGAGTGCGTTCCGATGCTTGACACCGCTCATTTCCAGGGTGCTAGACTTGGTAGGTTCCGGTACCTGAGACGGGATCGCGCCAGTAATTGAGGTTCACTTACCACGGCTCGGATTTGTTTTCAGTTCTTCATCGCTATTCGACGAAGTGCGGGGTGCGGCCCATCCCGACGCTAATACATACCGCGGTGTCGTGTCACGCTCGAGTCATCGGTAGTTGTGGCCGCCTCATCCAATGCGTCGAAACGGATCTTACCCCGGATCTCGTATTCAACGGAGACACCGACGTGGCATATCTCAAGCCTGCCACCCGGTCAGGACCCACTTTGCCCCCGCTAGTTATCAGGACTGTCAAATATTCCACGATAGATAGAGCCAACTTGAGGAAAATATCCCGCTGGCCATGATGGGTAGTCTTTTTTCGTTGATGCATGGCAGCAGCTGGCCGTGCATTGCGGGTTGGCGTGTCGCCAGCTTTGCCTACCTACTTGGACGCACTTTCGTGGATGACGTTTCGAATCGGCGGCCCCAGCATAATCCAAATTCCAGTTTTCTTGGTGCCGCACCCGTCGCAAACCCGTTCTTGGTATGGCTGTTTTGGATCGCATCGATCGCACCATCGTGCTTATACGTCCAGTCTATACGGGTCGTGCGAAGAGAGTGCACGAGCTCATGGTGATTGCGACGTGTAGGATGGAAGGCACGCCGCCGTTTTTCTCGTTTTACCTTTTTTGGGACGGGAATATTGACGATCAAGTAATTTCTGGTATCCGTGGAGGTAATCCGGGGGGTAAGGTCTGGTACTGGAATGCAGAAGCACTGGAGAAGTGCAGCGGCGGGCAGTGGACAGCAACGTTATAAAACACAAATAATCCCAGGCGGCTGATAGTTCTTCTTGCTCTGGTGAGAGTAACTTTTGGTTCTGGTCATATCATGACCACCAAAAACTTCGCCTCTCGATATCGAATGAGCCGCGCTCCCGCCAACGAGCAAAGCTAGCCGCCCTCTTCGTTGATCTCAGCTCTGTGGGTCTCACTAACAAGGATTTCGATGGCGATAGTGCTGCGGTAGCTCGAAGTTCGTGCTCCACCCACACTTGAGTCTGTTCGCTCACCGCTATCCTAGAGCACGTCGTGGTTCTTGTCGGCGACGCCGTCCCCAACGCTAGTTCCGACGTCATTAAGATTATCATCAGTCACCTCGTTGCCTTAGTGCCTGGGAATATCGAGACTAAGTACGTCAGGCGCCCAAGCAGCAGCATCTTGTCTTTCAGAAACCCGCCGCTGCTGCTGTTGTGGATTGGCATTGTAGTGACAACGCTGTCTTGCTGCGTGGTGGCCGACTTAGATTGCGGTGCCAGAGGGATCCAGGACTCACGGAAGGCAGCGGGGTGACAAAAAAAGACGATGGCGTTGGAATGGCGAAGCAGCGGGTGGCGCGAACGCGGAAGATAGTCTCAAGGGCGAAAGTGCGCCCAGGCTGCCAGAGACGGCGACGGCGTGGTCCGCTTGTTTATCATCATGGCCAGCGGGGAATAGATAGCGATCGGCAGGCTCGGAGTGCGGAACGGCGCAGTGGCGAGTAGTGAGGTGTTGGACGGCTGCCAGAGAGTCTGGAAGGCGAAGGAAGCCGGCCAGGTCAAGATGCGCTAGGCTTCATCGGGCGCAAGGGCCTGCCGACGTCACCACAGGCAGCCATGTCTCACCTCATCGAGGATCACAGCACTGGCCTCGACCTGGGAATCAGGGCACCAGCCGCTTTCCAACCTCTTCAAGCTCACTTGCTTAGTATCCGCTGGTGTTGGGGCTGGATGTTTCGTCGACGCTGCCGCGACTGCGGCGGTGTCTCGTGCTGTGGCGGCGGCTCGCGCTTTGGCAGGAGCAGCGAAACAGTTGACTAACCCGCCTGACGGATGGCCGGTACGGTTATTGCCAAGGCGGAATGGTTGGACGGCGGACAGCGGAGTCGGAGGGTGATGATGGTCATGGGCAGCTGAAGATGAGAGGCGGCTGTCGCGGTTGTGTTGGGTAGATAGCGAGGTGTTTGGAGAACGTTGGGATGTCGGAGAGTGTGGAAGACAATCGCGTCCGGCGCACCAGAAAAGGCGCTTGCCTCAATCAGGCCCGCCGACGTCATCGCAGGCAGCCATGCAATCTCAAATGGCGAACCCTTATCGATAGAATGCCACATTCCCACGCATTCTGCATAGGATCTCTGCTCTTCACAACCTCGCTTCCTTCAACACTCTCGAACCTCCAATGCCTCTCACCACCTATCCGCCGCCACCCACCCAGCACGCCTGACCAGCCTCTCGCGGTGCACACGCACCCCGCAAAGATCAGCTTTCTTCTCTCCTTCTCTCCCACACACCCACACAACGGCGCCAATGAGGCAACCACGTTGCAAGGCTAAAGCTGCGGCACGGCATGGCACGGGGACGAGGGAGCGAGCGAGCCGAGCACGTGCCCGCAGACCAGCCAACCTACCTATTGGCGCGCCATGCTGTCGCACACACGCATCCATGCACGACCATCGCAGTACGTCAATCGGGCCGTGCGCGGAGCGCGGGCGGCACGTGCGTCCTGGCTTTAGTGACATCCTGTCTGCCGGGTCCCGTCAAGGCCGGGATGGCGGAGATCGCGGAGTTAGTCGATCGGGTGGGTCAAGCAGAGTAATGGAAGTGCGGGGTGACGCGTTTCATGACCATGCAGGTACCTGATCGAGGTCTTAGAGCGCTTCAATTTGATCACGAAACCCACAATGGACGTTGAGGGCCGTTCGAGTACCCTGGGCGGTGTGATCATGAAAAGAAGGTTGTTGTGCACCTGGTCTGTTTTCTTTTGCGGATATACATGGCTGATGCTGATGCTGATGTAATAAGAGGCAGCGACGAGATATGTGAAGATAGTTGATGAGATCCAGAATCGAAGTGACCGACGGCAGAAACATGCTTGGCAATTTTGTCCATCAGAAAGTCAGCAAACAACCCTTCCAACGTATGTCTGTTCTCGGTTTGGCGCATGTTGTTTCGTCTCTGACTCGCACAGTACGTGCTTCTACTAGAAATAAATAGTTCGAACATTAAGATTGCGCCGACGTCGTACGCCAAGCCACCAACTTCCCGTTCTGGCGTATTGGTCGCCTTAGAACAAAACAAAGTCACACACCGTTCGTCAAAGTAGCTGGGCTCTACATGCTTCTTTGCATTATGCGTGGAAATATGTACGGCCTGTTGGTTTGTAATACAACAAAATTTGGAGAATGCAGGCACGACTTGGAAATGCTTGCAGCAATTTCATTACGAGCTTACCTGACTCTTAAATACAACTTCGCCGTCATAAGCCGCGGCGAGCAAACCTAAAATGCCCGTATCCGTATACATACCATCATCTTCACCGTTCGACAGCCAACTATAAAATCGCCACATACCATCTTCCACGTTTCCAACAGCAACCTGCATTCTGTCATTCATTAGCAAATCTCTTTTTTTTCACTCCTTACCTCCAGCCTCACCACCCCCGCCACAATGAAGTTTTCGACTCTCCTCGGCTCCGGCCTTCTGATGGGGTGCGCAGCTCCCTCCCTCCCCCCCTCGCCTATCCCCACGTCACGAGATTTCCATAAGATGGACTGACCTGACGCTAATCAAAACACGCACCAGCGCCGCCCTCGCCGCCCCCACCGCCGCGCCCGCCGACACGGACGGCAACCCGAACAGCCCCGACTACTGCCGCTGCGCGCTCCCGCAGAGAGTCGGCGCCTACCGCTACGATGGCAAGAGCATCTGCGGTTTCCCTGGCAGCTCGTGGGAGAGCCAAGGCGGTGTGGTACGCTCATTTTCCCCGTTTCCCTCTGGTGTCGATTTTGTTGTGCTTGTGTGTTGACGAGTGTCGATGCAGTGCGCCATGCCCAGCTCGATTGCCTACTGGTCGCGCGCCAAGTGCCAGGGTGCGTACGGAGACAACTGGATTGCGCAGTGCTACTCGTGCGCACAAGCGAACAGCATGTTCTGGGGTATGTTGTTGCGTTGCTGGTTTCTGTGTGTGTTTTGGTCAATGGTGTGCTGACGGTGTTATAGGCAACAAGCGTGTCTGCCCGAAGTAATTGCATCGCATGTAGGCTCGGATCAAGGATATTCTTACTTTTGTTTGGCTTTATGGACCGTAATAATGGTATATGGTCCGTAAATATCAAGTACTATTTCTACATCATCCTGAAAAAGCAATTGCTTCCCGACTTGAACAAAAATTTCACAGAAATCCGTCAATCAATGCTGCTGGTGTTCTTCAATGCATCGTCTCGACAGTTGTGACATGTAGTCTTAATAAGTCGTATTTCAGGACCACTGTTTATCCATTCTTGTTTGTTACGTCCTGCCCGGTGATTGCTTGCAGCCATTGTCAGATCGTGACTTCAATGACTTCCTACTGCGCCAAGCAAAAGAGAAGCAACCCATTGTAAAATAATTTCTTTGCAGGCAACATTAAGTCTGCTATTATTTGTCTCTTCCATTGTCGATCAGTGCCCAGCCATCAGAGTCTTGGAAGGATTCTGTCTTTAAATTTGTCAGCAACGGACACGAGGACATCTGTTCTGCAGTCTCCCCAGCTGCCATAGCAACGTAAGCGTGGATGGGTCAGACCCGGGTGCCTCCACTGCCCCGGCCCATGCAAATAGCCGTGGCCAACAAAAGAAGATTAAGTTTCGATCAACTACACACACGTCATGTCGCTGGCTGCAGATATACAATCCGCAGACGACATCATGTCTAGTCTTTTCTCACGCATTCTCACCTCCTGCGGCCCGACATCGCCGACAAACACTTTGTCATGCTGCGGCGTTCGGCTAATAAGTAAATGTGACTCATTGCCGAACCGTGGGGGCACGTAGAGAATTTACTCACCAAAATCTTTTGCTTTGTCAGAGACGGACGCTTCCCGGCTGAATGGAACCTGACGAGGCAAGGTCTGTTTCTTCCTTGCCGGCCTCGGACAGTGGTGTCCGTGCTGCATGTTGGTCTCGCGACCTTGGTGGCATGCTTTCACATTCCACAAAAACGTTGGGGAGCCATCTGGTTCTGGCTAGGCAAAGCGGGTTAACTAACTCTTTTATATACAATGACAGGCACGAGACATCAAACCCATGTCAATTTCGACAAAAGCCATCTGAAACTTCATGCGCTAGCCGAACCCGCAGCACCGGCTCCTTGGGCGGCAATGTACGGGACCTAGCACTAAGCAGCTTCCCCGCAAATCAAAACACGGCCAGTGCACAACGCGCGGCAGGGCATCTGACCCTTTTTCTTCAGGAACAGTGAATCCACACGTAACAAAATCCCAAACGACCAGTCCAGACCTCGAGCACGCCACGTGGGCTCAAGCCAGCTTACAATTCCAGGGTCATTTTTCTTCGCACAGGCCCTCCCGGTCGATCCCGGCCCCGAGTGGGCGGTATTGCTTATAGGTTAGCGACCCGAAACGGGCGTAGTGCGGCAAATGAGGCGGTTCTGGCTGACGCAGGGACCGGCCCGACTCGGCCGCCTCCCGCCCATGGGGTCACCCCCTTTCGAACATGAGATGCAATTCCGCGAATCCGATGTCCTGATTGGGACAAAACTTCCCGCAGTCCAGTCTAGATCCCGGCTCGAATCGTGACAACTGCCGGAAATAGCTTGTGGTGGCATGCCCGCAACGACCATACACCACGCGGATGGCTTGACGATGGCTCAAGCGGTGGTTGATGTTGGGCAAGAATAGGTAGTTGTTACGTGATGGACATTTCGAGGCGCAAAGAGCTCTCATCCTCATATTCCACGATGCCACCACGAGAAGACCGCATTCATTGTCAGACAGTTCCTCGTCGTTGTTCCTTCATCCCGTACAGGCCATCCCACCTCCAAATTTTCCACGGCAGCAATGAAAAAAGACGTGGAAAACAGTGCCGGAGTGACCGTCGTGGTCACCGCCATCGCCGACGATCCCGAAGACCCGCCGCCTCCAGCATCATCCGAAGACAACCTCCGAGCCTGGCTCACCGTTCTGGGATCTGCACTCGTCTACTTTGCCTCTTTCGGCTTCACCAACAGCTTCGGCTTCTTCCAGGACTACTACCAAACGAACTACCTGCCGGACCAGTCCCCATCCACCATCGCCTTCATCGGCACACTGCAAATATCGCTCATGTACGTGGTGGCGCCGGTCGCGGGTGCCCTTTCCGATATTTACGGCCTCAAGGTATGCATATGCTCATCACTGATCTGCATATGGTGTGCACGGACTGACCGAACCGCTTCAGTGGATCTACCGCGCCGCGGCCTTGGGCTGCTGCGGCTCCGTTATCGGCCTATCCTTCGCCCAAGCGGGCAGCCTGTGGCAACCCTTCGTCTTCCAGGTATGTCGCGCATCGCCCCACGAGCGTGGTGGATCCGTCCCGTCCCAGCGCGCCTCCTTATAGCGCTCTGACAACCTTCCAGGGCGTCCTCTTCGGCCTCGTGGTCGCGTTCAACACGCAGCCCGCCCTCGCGGTCGTCGGCCAGCACTTCAAGCAGCGCCGCGCGCTCGCCATGGGCCTGGTGTCCGGTGGGAGCAGCATCAGCGGCTCCCTGCTGCCCATCATGCTGGCGGCCCTTGTGCCGAAGGTCGGGTTCGGCTGGGCGCTGCGCGCGACCGCGCTGCTGATGCTGTGCTGCTACGTCGTCGCCATGGCGATCTCGTGGACGAAAGAGCCGGCTCCCGCACCGGCCAAGGAACCGCATACGCCGACCAAGGAGGAGGCCCCCCAGCAGCACCAGCCGTCCCACAAGAAGGCGGCGCTTGCGGCGTCGAGTCTGTTGGATTTTCGCGGATACAAGGACCCGCGGTATCTCGTGCTGGCGATCGGCAACTTCGTGGCCACGCTCGGCGTGTATGTGCCGAACTACTACATCGGTACGTCCCAAGTTGCTCGTTTCCTCCTTGCAGTGCTGACAGAATGGGATAAGGATCCTACGCGCTGCTCCGCTATCCTACCGCCTCTGTCCACAGCTACCTCCTCCCCGCCCTTAACGGTTCCAGTTTCTTCGGCCGCGTCCTTGGCGGCTGGATCGCCGACCGCACCGGCGCGCTGAACTTCCTTTATCCAATGACGGTGCTGTCTGGCGTGCTCTCGCTATCCCTATGGCTGCTGGAGCGGAACGTTAGCATGATCATGGTGTTCGCGTGCCTATACGGCTTCACCTCCGGCGTCTTCATCAGCGTCACGCCTGCCGCGGTGGCGCAGATCGTGCCCGATGATAAGATCGGCGCGCAGGTGGGCGCGTTCTTCACCCTCACCGCGTTTGCAACGTTGATGGGGTCGCCGATTGCGGGGACGCTGATTGATGAGAGCTCGCCGGAGGGGTACACGAATATAATACTCTTTACGGTAGGACTCTCTCTGTTGCTGATGCGTGAGGCATATGCTAATGAATGTGCGTAGGGCTTGACGCTGGTTGTTGGCGGTGCGCTGCTTTTTGCTGGACGCGTGCTTTGCGATAGGGATTTAAGAAAGAAGTTGTGATGGACTTGGGCGTAGGGAAATGATCTTTAAAAGTTTTACAGCGAAATAGCGTAAGGCGTTGGGGGAGCGGTTTTGATTGATAGTTTGTTTGATATAAAAGTTTGGGGTATTCTTCTTAGTTAAATAATTGTAATAACGCAAGCAAACTGTAATCTATATTCATAATTCATAACAGAAGCACTTACTAATCTCTTTTTCATTGCTTTCAACTTTTTCATGAAAAACTTTTGTTGTACGCCGGATTTTACGTTCAAATTTATTTGCCGATGCCAAAATACCGGGCTTGACATGGTTGACAAGGTACTAAAGCTAAGAAGTACTGTATTTAGAACTCGCTCGAGATTTTCACTGCGGTCCCCGCATTCTACTAACGTGGCGGGTTAAATGTAATGTCCGGATGTATCTATAAATTTTAAACCTAGACATTAACGTCGGTATCTCTTAGTTCTGGCCCCGATAAAGAACGTAGCTAGGAGCCATATGTAATATTATAGGATTCAGTGAATCAAAGAACCTTTGAACGCACATTATGCCGCTTGAAATTCTAAGGGGATTGTCTGTTTGAGTGCCATTGAAGCCCTCAAGCTCTGCTTGGTCTTAGGCATAGGAAATGGACACTGAGTGGAGAAGAGGAAAGAGTCTGCGATGCACCAGACATACTCGATCACGGTTACCAAATACGGTTTTGAAGGCGACCCAGTCACCCGGAGAGTCGACGCCTTGAGCTCCTCCCTCAACGCCGAGCTGCCGACCATGTCCAACTGCGCCCGACATCCACTGGTGGCACATTGCGGCTGTGAGTGCCTCCTGCAGACTACAAAATACGGGAGGACAGTCGACGGATCAGAGGACTTGGGTAAATTCACAGTGGTGACCGGACACCGAAGGCGGATGCCCTCTGTAGGACGATCGACTGCTTGAATTCACAGCAAGGCGCTCAGTTGATCTACTCATGTCTGCCCACGCGGTTTTCTGCAACCCTTTCGGTTACGGGAACCACCTATGATCATTAACGGTAGAGCCCTTGCCATAAGCCCCAGTCAATGAAGTGTGAGTGGTCAGTTGACATGATCTCCGATCTCCGCCCTCGCCTACGAGCCTCGATCGCGCGCTTCGCTTCGGTGACGGGTGGCTCGTTTGCAAGCTTTCGCACTCCCGCATACTCCGTAGCATCAGCGCCGCGCGATCCGCGCCTTGTGGCTAAGTGACAGCCTACCAGCGCGGCATCGCCCACCAAGCTCACTGCCGCCGCCTCCAGGACGCCAAACACCCCCCTGCACGCGGCAACACCCCCGCGTTCTATCGGTGCAATGGTAGGGCGGAGATGGCGAAGGTGGGGCGAGGCTGACCGATGTGGATCGCAGCGAACAAGTTTGCCATCTCATGCTGGCAGGGACGGCGGTCTGTCCTGCATGCAGTGGGAATGGGCCGTGCGCCAGGCAGCAATGGACGATCGAGACGCTAGTGCGCTGTGCCCTCGTGTTCTTTTCTTCTTCCTCTTTTCGCAATGACTCGTCCACTGGCTCGAATGGCTGTTGGATGATTTTTCGGTGGCGAGCTGGAAAGCTGCCAGCTTCTGGCCGCAGAGGTGGAATCGGACGACTCATGATGCTTTGGATGTGCATCTGTCTGTCAGATCAGATTGGGAATGCCCAAGCGGGCGGCATCGGCGCGCCAGGTGTGTGGTGGGGGGGATGGCCGAGCGCTCAGCCACGCCACGTCATGGACGGTGCCTAGTGCGGTCGACAACTCCACAGTTTGAGGCTCTTCTCTGTGGCTTCGCTGCGTTAGCCTGCAAATCAGTCCTACACCGCCTCCGATAAACGTGCAGCGCCTCGTATCGCACTTCAGCTGCGAGCGGGGAAGACCAAAGGCGGAGATGCCGGCATAGTTTCGCCTTTGAGCTGAGCTGACGATGGTATATAGCCAGAGTTTTCCCTCTCAGTCACTGTCGCTCATCTGGCCCGCCAGTGGAACAACCCCCCCCCTGGGACCATGGAGTCAACCCAATCCCCCGCCCCGGCTGGTGCGGCCGGCTTGAGCGGCGTTCCCCCGGACGAGGAACAACGGACAACGCAGACGGACACTCATGCAAGAGCCACGACGGTGTCAACCCCAGATGCAACAATCCGACGGACAACAACTCGACGCATCATAAGCCGTTGGGCAACAACTCCAGCAAGAGACGATGATAGCCTCGCTTCGGGGTCAAGGAAAGCTATTCGACCGGCAACGTCTCCCGTTCCAGACGAGGATGGCTTCGATTTAAACCCATACTCAGACGATGAAGAGAATTCTCAAAGTCGGGAAAATCAATCGCACCTTTGCAGTAGGTGTCGCAAGATTGACTTTGACGAAGTACTATCTCAGGACGTGGTGAAAGCAAGTGGTGATTCGATCCTTTGGTTTAATCCCGGGCAAAAAGTGCTTCAAGATCCCGAGTGTGCATTTTGCCAGGCAATGCAGTTCATATATCCGTCTTTGGATATACAGCCAAATAGGAAATCGAGGACCCAGCTGGTTGTGGCACCCGCTCACCTCAGTCAATTACACTGGGCTGAGACTGTACGAGTGGACAGCACCTTCTTGACCTTCAGATATGACACGGAGCCTCCAAGCAAACTCGAAAGGACAAGCCAAGAATTCGAATACACAGGCCAGGAACTCGACAGATGGACAAGATATAACATCCAGAACAGTGATCATACTCGCTGTTCTTATGTCCATGACATGATCGGCTGTCTTGCACAAGGGCGGGTCATTGAGGAGGGTTTTGGTGCATTCCCTGCAGCCTCGATTAGCCCCCACGTTGATTTCGCCATGGTGAGGAGGATGCTGAAGGAATGTCGGTATATGCACAAACAGTGCAGTATTGGATACCACGTACATGCACTAACGGTTCCCGGTTTGCGATTGATTGACTACAAGACTCGGACTGTGGTTGCTGCTCCTGAAGCAGAGACCCCGCATGCGGCTCTTTCTTACGTCTGGGGTACCTTGGAGGACCCGTGCATGAATGCATTAGTCTCGAGAGACGGCTACGATGAGCTGCCAGCCGAACTGCCCAGAACCATCTCCGATGCGATGTTAGTGGCTTTGGAATTGGACATACGGTACCTCTGGTGCGACCGATACTGTATCAAGCAGGTTCCTCGGACTAAAGAAGAGAAGGATGAGAAGCACGGACAAATTGCGCGAATGCACCAGATTTACACCGGAGCATCAATAACCATCATAGCTGCCGCCGGTGATGGGCCACAACATGGGTTGCCAGGAGTAACGAACATACGCCAACCTCCCCCTTGTGTGCGTATCGGCTCCCGCACACTCTTTGCAACTCTTCCAGACCCAAAGCTGTTGCTAGATTTCTCCAAATGGTCGACCAGAGGTTGGACTTTCCAAGAAGGCCTGTTGGCGAGGCGATGTCTTGTTTTCACGGACCAGCAAATCTACTTCCAGTGCGGTAAAACGGCTCATACCGAGGCATGGGAGGAAGGTCACAAACGGTTCATCCTCGGCAAATCCGGCGAGTTCAACACCCCGCCCCTCTATCCTCACTTCTCCCTTCTTGGTGAAGGAAGTGGGGGCTCATCGGCTTGGCCATTGATACATGAGTACGTCAAACGTACTCTGGGAGACCCGCAAGATATTCTGAACGGGATTATGGGCGTTATGACGTACCACGAGAAAATATCCTGGGACAGGCATATTGCAGGGCTTCCGTTCCAGAGACTGGCGTCAGATGAGCCATCACGCTCCTCAGCGCTTTCATTCGCTTTGGCCTGGAGGTGCGGTGATCCAGCAGAGCGGCGTAACGGCTTTCCAAGCTGGTCATGGACTGGATGGTTTTGCAAAGATTTTGGTCCGAATATTGGAAGGAAGTTCCCCGAGCCATACAACAAAGACAGAAGGTGGCGCATTTCGATTGAAAGACCCGAGATGGAGCCAATTGGACAGGTCGATCTCGCGGGGCTCTTTGAGGGCAACCACGACCTTTCTCGAGAAACGTGTCTTAGCCTCAGCGGACCATTCCTAGAGGGTGAAATCGTACGCTGGGGTTCAATCCCGGACGACAACCTTCAGTGGGCCGCTCCGGGGCCATGGAGTGATGTCGAATCCTTGGACAACACTGAGAAGACTATCGGTGTGAGATACTTTGGCATTGATAGAGTTTTCTCCATAAACTTAACCGACTCCGGTTTGCTGAAACCACATCCATTTTCTGGAAAAGTTCGCTACATTAGTATCATAGCGGAAGAGCTAGAGAGACAGAAGGTACGGGACCATCCAAACGCCTATGCCACTACACTTATAGTGGTTAAAAAAGACAACTGGTTCGAACGAATTGGGATTCCAGAGATTGATCGTTACAGCCTTAGTCACATGCGCTCAACAGTTCAAGAATTCAGACTCATGTAAAGTAGCCAAGAACTTGCGTAAATTCAAGATCCGTTCGCAGAAAGTCATGAGCTTCCGGTTTCTCCCGTAGGTTCCAAGCCCACGTCATATCAGCGGGTTCTTAAAATATCTTCGTGCGAAGAAATGGTGCTGTCAGCATGCTGACAACCAAGTGACAGGGTCCATTCGCTGGACTCGGCGGCCACTTCGTCACTGGCAGCGAGCACAAAAACGCGCCCAGCACCCACCGCGAGCCTTCTAGGATCCCGGGGTAGCGTGGACTTGGTTTAGCCCGACAGCCCGGTCGCAGCATAAAGCTGTCAGGACAAAGCCTCTGTATGTGCCCGACATCCGATACCCGATACCCCCACCAGCTACACAGGCGGCCAGTATCAGTGGTACACGAGGAGAACCCGTAGAGCTTTTCACTGTGTCGGGGATCCGAGAGTATGCGAAGGGCCCAGTCTCTCAAAGTACCGCGCGATCCGCCGCACACCAAACGTCCCCGTCCCGAAACCCACCTCCACTGAGATCCTTTCCCCATCGACGACGACCCCCCGATCCCGCGGAACAACGAGCCGCCGAAGCCCATTTGCGGGCGCCGGCGAGACGTGAGGAAGGCTTGTACAAGAGACAGAAGAGGGTGCGCTGGATAGGGTAGTGGAGAGGGTGTTGGTGGTTTCGAGGGGGGCTGGAAGCGGCGGACAATGGCAGTGATTGTATGCAGCTGTCAGGCTTTGACGGGGGTAGAAGAGACGGGGGTTTTTACGAATACGAGTGTGGCGCTGGCTTTTGGAGAGGATGCGGTATCTTTCTTAGTCCAGGAACGGTTTAGTGGCACAAGGTTTGAGCTTCGCGTATCTAGGACCTTGTGCCGCTATTTTCTATTCCCCTTCATTGACCGATTCCTATGAAGATCAATACCCGCAGCTTCTGTCATTGTTAACATTGTGTATAGAAGGCAGTGCATACAGCGGTTACGAGGCAAGTCACCACTATTATCGGGCTAAATGTTGAGGCAACAAGCAGTTGAGATCTTAAGGTGGCTGTGAGAGCGGCTTGGAGGATCGCACGTGACGATGGCTTGATGATGACTGCCGTGAGTGGTGCAAACGCGGCGGTGGAGTGGTGAAGTGACTAGGTGAACGAAAAATGGTTGCATCCTGGCCGGAACTGGGCATTCAATGGTGGCGCTGAGGCGGAGGACCAATCCATCGATGTTTGTAAATACGCGTAGTGGGATTCGTACTCCAACTTGCGAAGCTGATGAGAGAAAGCCAACCTTTGCTACCGAAAGGTCGGGGAATCGACCTTGGTCCGTGAGACTTTAGCTCACAGCGTAGATATTCTCTCAGCTGAAAGCCTTTGCCATGTCAGCATTAGCTTACTGATCCTATCGTCTGTAGTTCTGTGGCTTTGCTGCTTGTGTGCGTGTGGGGTTTGAGATGGTGATTGGTTGCCTTGAATCTAAGTGGCGTTGGGCGAGGCCAATACGTCTTAGCAGGACTGTGTCACGTTGCCCAAAGCTGCCCATGAGGCTAAAGCATCCGGCAAAATAGCGCAGTCAGATCATATGCGGGTGATGAGGCCATCAATCACAACGAAGCCCAATACGCTGCTCTGGCAATCATTGAATGCTCTACTGCTCCTTGAGCATGCACGCACTTGATTTTCAAGATTTCTGCTATTTTTGAAGCATGGTCTGTTTCCTGGTATGCACTTGTCCCATCTCCTGGAGCTATACAGCCGCGAGTCTGTTGTTGTGGACGGATTGCACCTGTAAGGCTGGCCTATGATGTATTGCAGTGCCTGCAGCAATGCTCTGCTGACGGCGTCTTACTTGTAAGCCTTGCAGAAAGTCGGATAAGAAACAAGAATCTCAGTGAATCCAGACCGTAGTGTGCTTTAATCGACGAATTGTGATTCACTACGTTATCGAAACAGGTAGTTTGACTGAGGTATGGAATGTAGACTTGTTTGAAGCTTAAGCCCCATTCTCTTAGTCGATTTCGAAGTACGTCTGGCTATAAATTCTTCTGTTACGATCAAGATTCCTCTCTATTCTACTACTACGCGATCGTCATCTTTTCGACCATCTGATCTCCAGCCTGACTTATGGAGCAACCTTAATGTCACGACGTCTCCTCTGACTAGCCGTGGACAACTGGACGGACGAAGCAGCTTCCATGGCAAGGATTCCTCGCTATCTTCATTGCCGTGCTTGCCGTGATCAGTGCGATTACTGTCGTTAAGAGTTCAGACGACATCGAAATTAACGAGTGGCCGAACCACCGATACAACATGCAACCTGGAGTTGTGCTGGCTATACTCTCGGCTGTTGCAAACATGGCACTTCGATATTCGCTGTCAGAAGGGGCCAAGTTTGCATGGTGGAACAAAGCCTTGACAGGTTCCACCTTGGAAGAGCTACACGAATATTGGTCGTGAGGGGTGAGCCGCTGGGATACCTTGCTGATAGGGCGAGATTTTAACATAGTCGCCTTAGCTTCTATCCTTACGTCTGTCGTTACAGCTGATGGTTCTCTACTACAACGATCGGTGTCGAGTTCTTCCAAAACCGAGTCCAAAGCTGGATCACTCTTAGTTCCCATCTTTGCCGGTCCTTTCCCATGGGGATTCTCTGCTCTATACCTATCGAGAACTTCGGACATCAGTATGCTCAGTCAGAATTTCTCTCAAGTCCTCCGACAATACACCGCGAGGGAAGACATGATGCTCCAGGCCGGCTGCGTAGGTCCCTGTACTACCGAACTTATTACTTCTAGGTTCGATGTTTCGTATTCTCAGACACCAGAGCACTACGATATCAAGTGGAACATCAGTTCATCCGGAAGTGTCACCGTGGCTGGCTATGACATCGGAATGATGAGCTTTTACTTTGACGCGAGAACAGACGCTGGGACCATCGGGTTTATTGTGAAGTACAAAGGAGATGCACGTTGCACCGGCTCCTATACCACTAGAAACTGCACCCTACGATCCGGTACCGTTAGGCATCCAGTTATTTTCTAGAACGACACCGTTGCCCTTGTCTCTAATGAAAGGCACAACGTTACCGTTCAACTGGATCACCTGTGGATGGATAGTGTCAGACTTGGAGGCCACTTAACACTGGGCGGACTCTTCAAAGCCATGGATACAATGTTTTCCAGCAAAGTCAGCTTGTTTAGCACGCTCGGCATCTGGGGAATCTTAGGGAGTGGAGCCCTAAAAGACAGCTATATCAGCTCGAACCAGGACGACTGGGACAACTGCACCGTAGCGTGGTCCGACCCGACTCCCGACATCCTAAGCACGATGCGAGAGCTCATTTTCCGGTCCGCACTCATCCTCTCCAACAGCTCCACTACCCAGAACGTGAGTGCATCGCGCGAGTACAATCGAACAGCGTATCAAGCACACTATCCCTCCCTCACTGGCGCACTGGCTCTAATACTGGGGAACACGGTCGTCATCATTCCGCTCTTTCTTAGGTGGTGGCGCATGGGTCGCTCGTTCTCTATGAGTCCCCTCGAGCTCGCCAAGGCCTTTCGCAGCCCGCTCCTTACTATAAGCAGCAGCAACCAAGACGCGGACGGACTACTCCGCTCTGCCAGTCAGAAGAGAGTTCGGTATAGCGAGCTCACCGATCGTCCTCTACCGACAACCATGACGGCAGCACAAGGCATGGATTTAGAGAGTTAGGAAGGGCTGATCATGGAGATACACGATATGATAGAGGCAGTAGACGATGGCGCGGGGAGGAAGATTCTCGGGATGAGTGACTTCGGATCGACATCTCCACCGCTGCAGGGTACGAGATACAATTAGGGGTGCAATTCATTCTGACTGCCCAGGCTTAATCGAGCAAGACCTGCAAGTCCGCTGGGCCTCGCTTGTTACTTAAGTAGAAAAGACTCTTATACAACCGTGTGAGGGGCGGGCCCGAGGTGGGCGATCGATATTACCGGGTGTATCCTCTAGCTCGGGGGGATGTCGACCTCGTACGCTAGGTTTCCTACCTTTCGCTTAATAAGGAACGGGCCTACCCGCTAGTAGGAAAACTTACGATCCGCGTAGCCGAGCGCTTTATAGCCTTAGTATAGCTTAACGAAGACCTTGTCGCCGGCCCGCAGTCGCAGGGGCTTGTGCTTCGCGTTATACCTGGCCTTCCAGTCGATCGCGGCGAACGCTACGGCCTCCTGGGCCTCTCTCCGTGCGGTATGTCCCCGTACCAGTCGGATGACCTAGCCGATGGCCACTACTCATCTTGTCATTACCGCGACCACCCGGCCACTATGGATGGCAACAGAGTTTACCTCTCCCGGCTTCGCAGAGGGCGCTTTATTATTATCCCATATAGGTAGTTGAATCCTATATCTAGGCATAAATTTGTGTTTTAAATATGAACATCTGCGGCCAGGCTTTGGATTCAACTGCCTACAAGTTGGACATAGCATCTCCGCCGGGAAGTCTGGTTCGCCTGACCTCAAAGTTTTCTCAGAACTGCGCTGGGGAAGCTTCAATCTTGCAAGAGAACATGTGTCAGTCCCAGATTCGAAATTTTACGAATACTCAAAGCCCTCGACTCAGGCGTATACCCGTCCCGCCCTCACTAAAAGCATATGACAAGACCAGAACGGTCGTCCCATCCCAGCTCGTTCCGGTGCGTCGGAGCCCCGTCGAGGTTGAGCTTGGCCCTGCAATCGAACCCTCCCATAGCGACAAGTCGAAAGAGACTGACGTCACCACTACTACACCGCGAAGCAAGAAGACCATTTGGGAGAAGGCAGCGGACCATTACGGGTACCATCTGCAATCCCTGCGGCTAGGTCCTCTTGCGCCTCTCATCCAAGCCAACAAGGCCGGAATCGACATCAGCTTTGGGAACCCCACCGCACGGCCGTCACTGCTGCGCTGGGAGCTCAATACCGCATACCAACTGGCTAGACTTCACGAGTCTGGCGCCGTGCACGGCCAGATCTGTCTCCAAGCACTTTAACTACGGCCAGACCTCTCAGTTACGCTGGTGAGGCCGTGGGATGGCATATCACCGAGCATCAGCAGTGGTAGCGTACGGGACGACCTGCAGGCGTGGGATCTCACCAAGTACCACTTGTTAGCGAAGGGAGACTGCCGTATGTGCCAGTTCGATGGACTTTCGGGTTTGATGGCGGCGATGCAGGAAGGCTGGGAGCCAGATATTGCTAGCGAGAGGCTACTCAGGATCCTGACGAAGGTTTGAGAGGAGGGATACCAAAGTGCGTCAGCACTTACGGAGGATATGACGGAATGGTTGCGTGAGATGGACTACATTGTCGTGCGTGACGATGTCGTAGTGAGAGACAATGACTGACCAGTCATTCGGAGGGGTTATTAGAGTTGAAAAGCATTTCGTAGTAATGCGAGATTAGAAATGATTATACCTTATGAAGCGTCGCCGCCATTGAGATAAACAAAGGCCAGGCTGCAAACACATCTGGCATCTTTCCCTGCCATCCTTTGCAGTGCGTTTGCTGCAAAAAACTCTTCGAAGTCGACTCCCCAGAAGTTGCGGAAGCATAGACACCCGCCCGACATCGCCATATGCCAACCAGCCAAATAAACAAAAGGTGTATTTCTCATCCCAATTTCTGGATTGGTTCCACGCGAAGAGTCACCCTCGGTCTGCGCCGGTGTTCTGGCCTTACCCGATACAGCACCGTGGATTTCTGCTCGTTTTTTTCTCCCCATTCCTTCCGTCTCGAGAGCAGTTCCAAGATTGTTACCAACGAACCACTGACAGGTATTCGTTTGGACGACTACACTTCCGATTACATACCGAGCATCGTTAAAGCTACATCTTCCAAGCTGCCATGTACGAAGCCGGGACCATCGACGAAGCGGACAATTTCCCCATGGCCGACTACATGGACGACGATGGCTTCCGTCGGATCGAAGGTCACCGTATACCGCACCGTCGTCGCGCAGACCGCAAACCAGATTACCCGTGTGCCCTTCGACAGTCCCGCCTGCCACCATCAACGGCACCCTCCTGCATTCCCAAGCCTACCGCCTCAAGCAAAACGCCATCTCCACCCGCATCCTCGACGGCCTCCTCATCGCCATCGCGCGGTGGAGGAGTGAGGGGTTTGTTGGCTGCTGCTCGGTAACGGGGTGTTGCGCGAATGCGGTGGTGAGAGGCAACTTCGCCAGCTGCCTCTTGACGGGGTTGAGGGTGCCAGTTGGGATCAGGCGTCGGAGGCTGGCCATCGAGATTACTGCAAAAATGGGCGCGGAAGGGCATTTCTTGATTTCTTTCGCGCTTGCGGTCAACCGGGGCCTCGAAAGAAGCGGTTGAGGTGCTTACGTTGTAGACTGCTGTGGGGTCTTGTTTTTGTTTTGCTTTGTTGACGGTTTCGTGACTTGTATGTCATGTACTGACACCGTTGTACCTGTTTGATTGATCTTGTCTTGTTATGACCTACGCAGTGGCCGTGTAGTCTACGTTGAGTTTTTATTCTTATACAGAACCGAAGGTTTACAAATATCCACAGTTGTGAGCACGACAAGAAATCTATGCCATACTGCGGCGGTGCATACAACTCTCTGGGTTCCCCGCTCTGCGGCTGCTTCGGGCGGCACGATGCTGCGTCTGACATGTATGTATACATGCACACATTCGACACCCTGGGACGAAACAACGTGAGTGGTCGCATCAAGGATGCAGAGATCAATTCGGCAAGTATGTGAAGCACCTCCCGCTCGTCGATTTCATTGCAACATCTACCACTGCCGTCATTTTAAAGCAGCGCGGATTTCTTGCACACTGTGGGATGAAACGGATCTCGGAAGCGACAAAAGATGATACATTCTGAACCAAGCCCAACTCAATGTGTACGCATGCCCCAAACTAACGAGCCGAAACAGATGATGTCTAGCCTCATTACATACAACGCCACGTTTCCAAAACTCTCCTCCCCCAGCGCAATGAGTGACCAGCACTACCGAACGGATCTCTTCGTTGTTTTCGGCGTCTCTGGGAACATCGTGGAGGTCGGCTGCTCGCCCGCGCGCCAAACGGCAGGCAGTCAGACGCATAGGCGTCCAAAATGGTCGAAACAATCATACTAGTGGTTCTCTAAGCGGTGGCGTGTATCCCAAACCATCCCGTCGTCTGCCTACCCGCCTTCGCCGAGGTGTTGATGCCACGGCGGCTGGTCGCCGCGACCGCGCCTTGCTGGGGCTGCCAGCTCATTTGGATGTTGTCCGTTTGAGGGTGAAGGGCACCGATGTGCAGATTGCGGAGATTCTCATGGCGGAGCGGGACTCTTACTCTAAGACGGTCGTGCAGAACTGACGGTCGGCTTCTTTCCAACAATCCATGTAGACCTCACCAATTCCTAGGCGGCGTGCCACGCCCTCGTGCCGACTGATAAGCATGACATAGATTTTTGCTTTATCAAACCTCCGAGGGGATGGGATTGACAGTGCCAATACGTCCACGCTGTGCCGACACTCTGAAGATACGAGTTCCTGGAAAGATCTGGCGGCTGTGGGTGTGTCAAGCAAGAATTTACCAGCCGTGGTCCCATTAGTTGAGAAGGTTCCGGAAACGTGCGTCAGCCTAAGCATTCCCACAAACTGTACCTCCAACCGGGCAGTCTGAGTGAACACAAGAAGCCGACCGGGCTTGGCGAAGGCCTTGGCTCTATCCTCGGGTAAGAACTCTTCCAGAAAGGTGGCATGCTGCTTCTTAGCATGGCGAATCCCTTTCTCGATGATGATGTCCCTATTCCATGGCCGGAGAAATTCATTTCCTTGCATCTGATCGATAACCAGATCAATCTCCTCCTCGTATAGATCATTCATTTGATTGGTGAAATGCTCCTCTTTCCAGAATCCTGCGTCCCAAGCGAATTTCATAGTAGCTACCTCCAGCTCAAACATTCCTCCATCCCCCGCTTCAGGGATGTTCTCGGAATAATGCTCCTTGAGGAACGGTTGAAAGGGTACAGGCACCAGTGTTTCGGCATCGCCAGTGGGGGAAGGAAGTGGAACGGCCCAGGAGGCAAGAGACCCAATGAGCCCATTGTGATCGTAGATGATTGGGCCGGTCGTTGAACACCAAGACCAACTAGGAAAATCTTCAAGATGGCCTTGCATCATTCCAGACGACCATCCAGCGCGGCGCAAACGACCGAAAGAGAATAGTTTGTAGTTCGATTTGGATTCCTCCGTCCGCTTGGGTGGTCGCAAAAGGGTTGGTGGGGAAGATAGCTTATGTGGCTGCCAAAGAATTGCTGCGTCAAAAAGCCCCAGTGGCATCCCGTACATATGCGCATAGCCACATTGGGGTTCGAGCCAATTGGCCACGCCTATGAACGCCTCCAAAATGTCGGTATGGTCAGTAAAAGTCCGCCCAGTATACTGAGATACTGCAGAGAAATATTCAGTAGGAGTGAGGAAGCGGGTGCGGAATGTCCCTCGTTCCCAAATTGCGGAAGGCATGTTGTTGTTCTTCTTGTTGGTCCGAAAAACTCCATGATCGGTGAAATAAAGGGTTTCCACCGCGCAGATTCCCTCTTGAAATGTCCAGCCTCTCTTAGCCCATGTAGAGTGCTCCAAAATTCTTTTCAAATTGGGTTGCAGTGGGACTAGCTCAAGTCCCTCCCAGTTTGAGACCATGTGAGGGACTTTTCGGCTTTGACTGATACCAGATAGCCCATTTCTCGCGTCCTCTCCAGTAGCATCCACAATGGTGAAGGCTGACGAGGCATAAATGAGGTCCATCTTGCTAATCTGGTTGTGTTTATGTGCTCCGTCATCCTGTAGGATACAAAGCCGATCGGCCCAGAGGTATCGATAGCCAAGCTCTTCACACACAGCCATGGCATCAATGATAACCGCCGGAATGGTTGAGCGAGATAGACTTCCGTCCACCTCTAAAGACTGAATGTTCGATTTCGTTGCTTCCAGTTCCTCTGCGACGCGCTGGCCCCAGACATAGCTTAGGGCAGCGTAACAACAAGGTGCCGATGGTTCGATAACGCATCTTCGAGCCACGTTAATGACTCTGAATCCGGGCGGTAGAACTGAAGTTCCACTCGACACCGATATCCAGCTTCTGACCACATCCCAATCAACCTGTCCGTATGGTATGAATTCTGCGTTTCTCACTTGCGCTACTTCGAGCTTACTGATTAGCCAATGCTTGTCGTCTTCTTGCAGAATCAAGTCGAACATTACGCGCCTGTGCCGAGATCGTCGAATAAATTTCTGATATGGGAAAGAGTATCCTTCTTCTGTCATTAGGTGAAATTTGTACTTTTCGCGGTCGGGAACTGGAAGTTGGACACGACTGGACTTCGCAAGTTCACCTTTGACCAGCTGACACAGGCCGCAATCCTCTTGTTCGGGTTCACTTTTCATGTACCACTCGAGATTGATTGATACCGGGGTGTCATCGGATAAAGTGAATGCCGGATGGAAGTGTGGCAGAACACAGTTGGCCAGGTGACCAAGCCGGAGGTGCCGACAGAATGAGCATGAGGGACAAGAGCTCTCATCGATGGTTGCGCATTCTTCACAAGGCCCGTGAAACCATTCTGTGATGACCCTCTTTTGGGCCTGACGATGGTATCCATTGATGCCGAAGATCAGGTCGTTGCAGAATGCGCACTCGTTGGTGTTCTCCGAGTTTTTCGATGCCGAGTCTGGAGCTGGCTCGTCCTTCGATAGTCCGGGATCAGAACCAGCATCCGGGCTTTTTTCTGCTTCGACGGGTTGATCTATCGCTTGGTCGTTCGCTGAACAAAGTAGCCGGTAAGCATTGGCAGCTAAAGTTCTCCAGAATTTCATGGTTAAATCGTTCAGCGTAAAGATGTTTCGAACGGTAAGGCGACGCGCAAGTTGGATGTGTAAGAATAGGGCGTGAGCGGGGCAGCCGGCTGGCAAAGTAAAGGCAAGGCTTTATCAAACATGTGTCCGCTAGGCAACAGTATGCCAGCACTGCACTCATTGGTGCCAGTATGCACAAGGATCTGAGTGGCCACTACCCTTTCCGAGGCTCTCTTTCGTCTGCAGGTAAGGCTGATCTCCGCCCGCACTATGCCAGGCGCTCTGTATGGGGTCTTGGCTTGCATGTAATACGAGAGAGAGCCCGTGCTGTCCGCGTCATCAGCCTGCGAAATGCAGCAAATGGTTCCGCCAGTATGTTTCCTCTGCGAGAAAAAGCGCCTGGCCTCAATCAATCACCTACGAGGCTTACCGCACTCATGCGCCCGATGACCAGGCGTTTCAGCTGGTGCAATGCGGGATCAGCCCTCGCAAAATCCAGTCGCGCTTTCACGCGTATACTTAACCTCCCTCGCCGCCAATCGCCACGCCCATCATCTGCACCTCATTGGCGATGGGACATGCCGGTCGTAGGTCGCTGCTCAATCCGTGGTCATGACGCGGCTTCAGTCAGCAGCGATCGGCAGCTGGTAAGCCTGGGCGCGCGCAGTGCTGACTGCATGCATGGGTCGCGCAGCCTCATGGTGGGCTGCTGCCCCGCCACAACGGATCCCGCGACCGTCGGAATTGCCACGCCCATTTTACAGCAGCTGCTAGTGCGTGGTGGCATGGTCGGCCGTATCTGCAGTCGCGATTGGCTGGTTGATGGCATAACAGCACAAGCGTAAGTAGTACGGGCGCTTTTCCTGCACACAGAGCATGCATTGTAACAGATCATCGTGTTTCCCGGTTGAACAGGCTTAAAAAAGTATGTCACGGCTAAATGCGAAGAAGTAAACAAGGGTAGAGTGTGGTGATCCACTTGAAAAGGTGCTGGGAGGCCGGGTCAACTCGGATCTCTGAGAAGACGGAAAACAAATAGAGTGTCTCCGGGCTGAGGAGACTGTATTCCGTGCAGCCCGTTGCTGCTGTTCGTCTACAGTAGAAAGTAGTTTTCTGCTTGTCTTTAATCAGGCTTTTATGCTTTCACGTGATGATGATATTTCGAAGGCATTGGCTTTTTGCTGTTGGAACATTTCTTTCGATGCTGACGTCAGATCGTATCCAAGTCTACATAAAAAGGAACATCAAACCAGTTGAAGATCCATTCGCTGCCACTGCTGCTCTCGAATCATTTGTACGAGGCTGGGCTCATATATTTTCACTCCATTTCGCTCCATGATAGGAGCTTTGTAGTCCATAGAGAGCATGTTCGTGTCCAACGTCAATCCCGCCACCCTACGATACCGCCCAGGCTCATCTTTGACGCTCTCCAGTATCATAAAGAAAACACACACATCATCTACCACGTCGATCTCCTGTAGGTTTGTGAGTTTCCTCTCGAGCACTTGCATCGCGAGGAAGTGTTGCCCTTCCCATGGCCGATGCTTTTCGGCGAATTCGAACGTCCTCCCCCACTGATAGCCGTAATCGGGCGCCGCTCCTTCGTTTCCGTCGTCGTGGGCGAATTGGTCGAATATGACTTTCTCAAGCGCTGCCTGCGCCAAATCATCGATGTCCGCCAAGTCTTTCCCGGAGTACCAGGAGGTCGATAAAAGGCGGCAAGAAGCAGAGACTTGCAAGACAAGCGGGCTCCTTGGGATGAAACGTTCCTCGTCGCTTGTGGCCTCGAGGGTTTGAATTGTCATCTGGCTCTCGACACAGAATCTGGACTGATCATCGTCGTGAAGACGACAATAAACGCCGCCGACCGTGCTAGCCCAACTCCACGACGGCACTGCTATAGCGTCTGTTCCCACATTGACGTGAGACTCGTGTTCGAGAGGAGACTCTGGAGCATCCATCCACACTTCCCACCAGAGGCCGGCGACGAAGTCACTTTCCCAAAGACCCGCAAAGTAACGATCGGTCCCCAAAGTCCGATTCTCGAGCGTTTTGGCAAGGCCGGCCACAGCCGGCAGCCTATCCGATTCGCTGCTCAGAGATCGTATCTGGTAGTTTTTGACGACGTAGTACCAGAACTTGGCCACGGGCAACTCGCCCACGTGCAGCCCTTGCAGTCTGGTCAACGCGTTCCATCGCAAGGCGAGAGACGTCATCAACGCCGACGCAGTCGCTCCCCCGACGTACTCCGTCATGTCGCCCTGGCGCGACCCGTACTCCTGTCCCAGCCCGTTCTCTCGCACTTCGCACGTCAGGCAGTTCCACGTCATCTGGAGCTCGGTGTAGCTGAGCCCGCGAAGAGGGGACAGGCGTTCCTGCAATGTCCATCCGCGGCGGCCCCACCGGCTTCTGTCGTATTCGTCGTCGCCGTGGTGGCCTGGGTGATCGAAGCGAAGGAACAATTTTTCAGCGTCTTCGGCCTGAACACCGTAATCAAGCGTCGTGCGGTTTGATGCCAGCTCCGCATAGGGCACGCAGAGCTGCACATGGTTTCTGCGTCGTCCTAAGAAACCGCTGGCGGCAGACTCGGCGTTCGTGGCAAAGAGCCCGAGCGTGGCGTTGCTGTATACCTCGTTCATTCGTCCGGCTTCGTCCATCCAGTCTTCCTCCGAGTCTTGAATGATGCAAATGGCATCGATCCACACGTACGGAATCCCCAGCCATCTCGCCACGTGTACCGCATCCTGAAGGGTCCTCGGGAGTGACGTCAGTGGTATGCCTTGTTGGAATTGTGCCAATGTTTCCTTGGTTAACATGACGCTGTGGGAGCTTTTCCCGCCCCAGCAGTAGCTGAAGGCAACGTACCTCCCCACCGCGTGACCCGGCACGACGAGCTTGGGATCCTGGCACTCACTGCCAACGTCAATCACTCGCGTCGGTAGCTTTTGCTCGGCTGCAGCCGATTCCCTGCATCGAGGGTGGTTTTCAAGGCATTCCCGAAGCCAACCACGTGCGACGTCAATACACTCCGGTGACGCGGGATCTTCGTGGATGTTGCGCAGTGAGACGTTGTTGTGCAGAGGACTGCCGCTTTCCGGTATGGCAGCTGCCAGTATTAGCATGTCAACATGGCATCAAGGCTTAGCGTCCTACTCCTGTCCAGGCTGAACTTCGCGTAGCCTATCGTCTCGTCCGAAAGCTCCTTCTCGCTTTCTTCTTTCATCCATAGTCCGACACCGGGTATGGGATCCCTTACTACAAACCATAGATCATCGTCGCGGTATCCAGCGTAGAGAGGACGGTGGCTCAGGTGTGGTAGCATTTCCAGATATTTCGCCGCTTTCGCCTTGCACGTCAGTTCCTCAAAAGTCGTGAAGAACTCTCGGTTGGCGAGAGGATTCTCTTCGATCGATACCATCCACGAGATGACGAATATCTCGCAAAGCCGGCAACCGCCTTCGGGCGCAAAGGCGCATTGTTGCAACTCCGTCATATCATTGTGATGTTCGATGCATCCCGTGGTCTCCGTTCGCTCTGAGCTTTTGATCTGTGGTTGGCTCAGGGCCATCACCAAGAAATCTAGCTTAGCGCAACATTCGCAAAGAGGCATTGTTTTAAGCGGGGAAAAATATTTGACCAGATGATGTAGGGGGAAGGGGTTGAGAAATGTGAAGCGAAACGTTTCAGCAACAAGTAAAACGAATGATTCGGATCTGTGGAACTATTGCGGAAGGTGTCAACTACTTATGACGGCTTGCAAGTACCCCACTCTACCCGCCTGTGAGCAGCTCGTCCATCGACGATGCTTATTGGCGAAAGGCACACGCAAAGCTGACACCTCCCAACCGAAATGCCAGGGGTGCGTGCAGCGTTACGCCTGTCGTCAGGTCGACTGATACTGGCCCAGCATCAGCAACCTCGATTCCCGTGTCATCGTGAAGAGCCTTGAGTCTCCTCTCCATCCTCAGGCGTTTGCAAGACACCACCGAGCTCTGGACAGCAGCAAGCTGCTCGAGGCTAGCTGCACCGTCCTCGATATAGGTGGCGTGCGCCCACAGGGAACATGTCCATGATCGCTGTTGGCACATCAGCTCGGTGGGGCGATGGCATTCGCCATTGGTTCGGATTGTGTGCTCGACCAGGAAGGCAGGATTCTTCCCCACTTAGCCACGCGTTCAGCCCCCTCGCTGAAGGTTTATTCTAGGAAACATGTCACCCGTGCTTGCACGTCCAAATGCGGACCCAGAGGATCCCCGAGCTGTTGGCGAGCCGCGCGAGTGACTCCTGGGGGTTTTGGAATCGTCGCTCGTCCAAGTCGTGGATGAAGGGCTGCCTGAGGTCCAGCACGGACAAGTTGTCCTGATGCCGTCGAGAGTGCACCTGTCGATTTCGTAGCTATCCTCGCGGAGGTAGCGCTCGACCTCTTGAAGCTGCGGTTGGCTCCCGTCTTTGTGGAGCAGAGTGATTCGTGGCTGCGGCGGCTGCAGTACGTTTGCAAAATTGTACTTTCGTTTGAGGGGGCGGCTGCGAGAAGACATCAGGCGTTTTGGTGAAATAGGCGTGGGGGCGGTCGCTGGTGGGATTGGAGTTGGGAACATTGTTTCGGGTGAGTGTGAGTTGCCGGGGAGACGGAAGGCGGTTGCACTGGCGTCGCTCGGCAAAAGTTGCGCAGCTCATCTCACCCGCAACACCAACGACAACAACATCATCACCAGCTCACCCGCCCACGATCCGCCCATGCAGCCCCGCGACCCCTACAATCCGCCGTCGCACCCCGATGGCGCCAAAACTCTGCCTCGGCGGCCTGAGCAGGTGCGCGACATCATCTTCCGCCACCCTGCCTATGACGACAGGTGCAACGTTATTCTCATGCTACCTGCGCTCGACCATACCGACGGCGCCCTAGACTACGACACGGCCCTTGTCGCCTACGCCATTGTTGCGAACAACTCGTGGGATGGTTACTTCACCCTCGATCGCCGCGGCGAAGACCGCGTAGCCCCGCCCGACGGCCTACTACGCGAAAAGAGCTACTATTTCCGCACCTCCAACTATGACTACGACATGGAAAGATACCCCATAGTCCTTGGCTTCCAGCACTGGGCCTTCCCCATGCGCCTGCCGCGCCCTGGTGCGCCCCAGACCTGATCGACGCCCTCCCGCCCGACCGGCCCATGCCTCGCCAGACCAGCCTGCAAGAAGCCCTGCTCGCCCGTGACGTTTCCTGCCGCCTTACCAACGCCCTCGAAGGCACCGAACATGCCCACCTCGTGCCGCCCAGCGAAGCAGCCTGGTTCAACGCCAACGCCATGTTCTGCCACGCCCGCGCCGACCGTCCCGGCATCGCCGCCATCGACGTCCCGCAGAACGCCCTGCTGCTGCGCTCCGACGTCCGCACCGTCTTCGACCAGAAGCGCATCGTCTTCACGCCAAAATCCTGGCGCTTCGTCGCCCACGTCCTGGCCCCCGGCTCATCGACCGAGCTCACCCGCCTCTACCACAATGTCGCCCTGCAGCCCCTCACCGGCATCGCCGTCGAGTTCCTGTTTGCCCGCTTCGCCTGGGCCGTCTTCGCCTACCTCAAGTTCTTCCTCTCCGCCCCGACCGCCCGCACCGTCTGCATCGTCGAGAACGGGTGGACCGTGGTGCGCGACCTCGACCCCGGGCAGCTGTCAGCAATGATGATGGCATCATCGCCGACGAGCAGCAAGTCGCGCAGCGCCAGCCCGCGGAAGCGAAAGCACGAATCGGACCCGCAGGACGATGCCGAGTAGCACGAGCGCGGTCGCCGCCGTCGTAGGTCCGTCGTCGTCGCCTCGTTCTCCGCCTCGGCTTCTTCGTCCGCTTAGTCCTTCCTCGTTTGACGGCGCCGCGTGGCGTACCGATAACGTTGCTGGTGCTGCTGACTGCTGTGACACCGATGCATTCTCGGATGTAGACTATGACTTCTCCACCGACTGCGCTGCCAAGCCTGTGGGTAGTGTTTGAGAGGCTCTGGATTGAGGAGTGATGATACTCACTAGCAGCTGCGGATGCTTTTTCCGCCAACCTTCTCTGATACAAGCCGTGTGCTGCGGTTTCGCTTCCTGCCGTGCGAGGTCCAACAGCGTGGTCCCTATTCAACGTCGCTCTGGGCTTTTTTCTCGACCCACTCGGCTAACGAAGAGCTCAGAACCGAATCCCGCCTCTCTTAGTCTTGCCTGATTCCGAAGCCCATCTTCAGTCAGTCAAGCGTGCTTCAGGCTCTACGCAGGCGGTTGAGCAAATTCTTGATTGCTCTTCGCACCCGAGAGCAACCACACTCTCATGTCACGGCTCGAGGCAGGCACTGCACAGCGAATTGACGACATGACACGCAATGGTTCCCTTCAGTCGTCCGCCACCCCTGCCACGGTCACGAAAATCCACCACGCACTCCTCGGCCACCGCGATCCCCTATTTAGCGCCAAGCGTCCACTTGCAAGGTGCTGCATTAACACTACAATGCTCGCAGGCATACGAATATCGAAGGCTGGCAAGTACGCAGAAAGATGCAGTGGGAGCTGGTGGGCCGCCCAACATGCTCTTTATTCGCGGCGATGGATGCTGAAGACGAGCTGATGCATCAATGCCGTGCAGTGTGCAGGTGCGAGTGCGACATGTCGACTCGTATCCCGCAATGTGGAGAAGACCATAGATGGCAATAGAAGGGGTGGCTGAGCAGCGGCTTTCAGTGCAAAGGCCGTGCATGTATTGGAAAAGACGGTTCTATAGAAGGCGGGAAGCTGCTTGATATGCCTGCTCTTTGTGCGAGCAATCTCTCACGGAAGGCTGAAGAAGTCAGGCAACTTCGAGTGTAACGGTGCCGGCAAGACCGAGTTTCTCTCATCCAGTGCGTTCTCTTGCATCATTCATTCACCACGTCAGTCCATTCACCATGTGTCTTCCCTTCAATCACCACATGGTCCCATTCATACTATTTAGAGTGCGCATCTCCACTTGGTTCCACCACTTAACTCACTCATCCACTCTTTCTGCACTCAGTGCAACCCGCGTTTTCAGCACTCTACATCCCCCGATTCCAACACATAACTCGCACACCATCACCACCGCAACGCCTTGAACCCCATCGAAGATTCCCAGAGTCGTTTTATCTCCCGCAGCGAAGACCACAAACTGGCACGCTCATATCCCCCTCCCAAAGCCCCCAACCACCTTCCACCTTCAACCCACCTCATCCAACGGCAAACGCAAACGCAAATGCCAACCACCCATCCGTCCACCATGATCCCTCTTCGCCCCCACCGCCGCCACCACCGCACAAACATCGCTGCCACCTCCAGCAACCCGCCGACCGACACCTTCCCCGCTGCCACCTCCACCACCCGTCCACCCCCGCCGCTGTTCTCCAGCGGCAGCGGCAGCAGCAGGAGCGGCAGCAGCAACCGCCCCCCCTCCCACCGCACCTGGGCCGTGGTCGCCGCCCGGGAGGAGGGGATGGAGGAGGAGTCGAACGGAGCTACAACCACCGCTACCGGTGCTGTCGGCGCCGGGGAGGGTGTTGCTGCCGCCGGCTGCTGCTGCAACGATGGCGATGGTGGCCATAGCAGCGATGGCATCGATGATGACAGCGGGCTGGTGTTGGAAAATGGCAGTGATGGCGGCAGTGGTAATGGCTGCGATCGTGGCATTCGCAGTGTTGACGGCGGCGTCGGCATCGGCATTGGCATCGGCAGCCCCGTCGCGGATCGAGCGGCACATGAGGACGCAGCAAAACACGTGGACGAGGAAGGAGACGAGGGCTACTACGGCGGCGACGACGACGACGGGGAGAATGATGATACGTACCCCGGCGATGATGGATACGACGACGGCTGCGACTCCGATTACCACAGCGCTGAGGACGATGGCTGTTGTGATTGCCCCCGCGATGGCGGAGACGATGATGGCGAAGACGAGCACGCCGCCGCTACTATGAACGTTGGCCTGTGCGAGGTGTTTCCCAGGCGGAGGGGGGCGCAGGTCTGGGCGTGGATGTAGGCGAATGGTGGTTTGTGGTGGTGGTGGTGGTAGTGGGTGTTTTGGGACGGCGGCTCGTTTCGTTCTAGGCTGAGGATGGGGAGATGATGGGAGATGTTCCGACGCCGGCTACCCGGCTGGCTGGGGTTGCTGGCCGGCTTTTTTTTTTTTTTTTTAGCTTGGGTTGGTTGGTGGGTGTGTCTCAGTCGTTCTTTGTTTTGGTCGGCGCTTTATTTGTTTTCTGCGTTTGCGCGTGCGTCAGTGGGTGGCTGGCCGACTTCTCTAGGGATATTGGTTTGCTAGCACGGTCGAGCCTTCTCGATTGCTGAGTGTTTTGGTCTTTGCTAGCTGTGCAGGCGGGTTTAGTGTTGGAGAATGTTTTACGTAGTACGTTTGTGCAGATGTGCTGTCGTTCTCTATAAAGCCAAGAGGGTCAAATTCTTTTGCCAGCCCCGCCCAATGATTGGGCGAAATACCCACGAGCGGCAGCCATGAAATATCACTCTCGCTCAATACGCAGTGGCTGCAAGAAAGCCTTCCGCAGTCGTCGCCGGTGTCGCGTCCTTGCCTCGTTGGCAGGGCGCAAGAAAGCGAGGGGTTCGAGGTATAGGGGAACGATGGAGAGATTGGCGGAAGGCACGGGCTGCCGCATGGGATCGGAGTATGGTTGTTGCCGCGTGGCGTGGTGCGGCTTGATGCATACCAGGTTCGTAATAGCGGGAGTGGGGGGGCTTGGAGGAGCGAGCCGCCGCACGGTCACTATGTCTGCGTGACCACCGGTGTGTCGATGGCGAGAAAGAGGGTCTGAAATACAGGTTCCTGTTGTCAAGATGGCCCGGCGATTTCTGGGAAACGCCGCGGCGTTCAGGGGTTGAGACAAGTCTTGTAAGCCACAGGGCCCTCTCATGGCGACTATCGTCGTCGTCGTCGTCGTCGTCGTCGTCGTCGTGGGCAGCAGCAACATGGCGGTGGGGATGGCAGAGGATCATGAGGGAAGATACGCACGCCCTTCTCAGTTCAGCAAGTAGGCGAGAAAATAGTATCGTGTGTTCTGTCCCTCTCATCTTGGCTTATTGGCGGTCAGGGGGAGTGAAACCAATAACGAACGCGCTAGCAGCGAGCGACGGCTGCCCGCATGGTGGCGAGACCAGATCGCCAACAGTCAGCTGAATCGCGTTCACAGAAAAGAGACCGCCAGCCCTCCTCGTCTCCGCCTTCTCTTTGCAACCCTCAGCGTTCACTCCCATCGTCAGCACCACCACCTCTACTTCCACCACTATCGCAATACTATACCGTCGCATCACCGGACGCGCGCCCGCACTCGCCCACCCTCGTCTCCATGTCCTACACCTTCATCGCCACGGGTCTGGTCTCCGTTGCCATCATCATCGATTGGGTCAGGATGAAGTGAGTGTGACTCAAGGACTTACCATTGCGAAAAAGCGGGCGTCTAACAGTATGATACGATGGGCAGGATCAAGCCCTCCCAGCAGCGCGCCGATGAGGCCGACAGGGAGTTCGACAGGAAGATCGCCTGGGTCAAAGACGAACTCGCCAAGCACCGTCAGCGTTGCATCGAAGGTCTGAGGAGCAACAACACTGGCGAGGACGTCTCTGGTAGCGAGGAAGTCCCAGGTCGCGATAGCGATGGCGACGACGTCTCGCATGGCGAGTACGATCATGTCGAAGACGGAGTAACGGTCAAGGATCGTGACTCTGAGTAAATGCCGTTAGTAGTCCATGATACCTCACGACTGAAGAATTTTGCTAACGGCGACAGGATCTGCGAAGCGGCGTGATCTGGCGCGTGGCATACGACGCCTGCCAGTGTCGACCTAAGCCATGATGGTGATGAGGGATCCGCTATGTGGAATGGTTCATCAGTGTCTCTTGTCGGCTACGAGTCGTCAAGGCAATTTGTACCGGCACTTTTGTAGTCCATCAGCAGAAGAAGCATTCACGTAACAGATATCTGGCAGAATTAATTCAGATGGATTTCGGATTTCGAATTTCGGTAAATGGCGACAGTGTACAGTGACATTGCTCTCCGAGTGACTTCCCAACTCTGTGCTTCATGGCTCATGCCAAAGGATGGCCGAAAGCTTTCCCTCCCCGGTTCCAGGCTCTCTCCCCTCCGATGAAATAATCAACTTTCCCGCTTCAACGCCCTACACAGCACGCTTGCCGCGTGCCTGCCCGGAAAGTCGCCCTTACCTTCGGCGTCAAAACGTCACTGGCTTCTTCCATCGCTGGGACATCACTCTCGCTCATCACCTTCAAGACATCACCCTCACTCACCACCTTCAAAATCATCCTTGCCTTTCAGTCCACAAGGATCACTCTCACCAACTACCTCGAGCGCATTGACATCGCTATCCGTCTCGAATACCCTCACCACCATCATCCAACACAGAGCGCACTACTACCTTCCGTCTCTGAACCATCACGTCACTCACTTTGCCCTTCAGTAGCGTCATACCCGCCTTTCACCGCAACTGGATCACCCTCACCTCGGTCTTTGAATGAGTCTTCTCCATCCATCAACTTGAAGTAATTTCTCTCACATTTGACCCTGACGAGATCATCAACACCACTCACCTCAAATTGGGTGCTGTCACCGTACCTCGAAGCAATCGCTATTTTTCAAAAAAGAAAAAATCGGACCCGGCTTCAACCTTCAGACATTTCACCTCGAGACTTGCGAAAGTAGCGGAGCACTCGGAGAAGCCAAGGCCGTGCAGCTAGCACCGCCTCCGTCCCAGTCCGTCGACGACGAAGCAGCAACAGCAGCATCTCCAGCACCAGCACAGCGCCAAGCCACCTCTCTCTACCCAAAACATGTCCTCGGGCTATGTTTACATCCTCCACTCAGCATCTCGCCCGGAATTGGTCAAGGTCGGCTGGTCTGCGCACCCACGGCGCCGCCTCGCGGAGCTCCGAAGGATGTGCCGCCTGCCGGACCTGAAAATCGCGTACACTTCGCGGTTGCTCGCCGATCCGTTGTTGCTGGAGGATGCGGTGCACCGGCGCCTGCGCGCGTACAGGGTGCCGATGGAGGTCGTTCGCGATGGGAGGACTTCGATGCAGAGGGAGTGGTTCCGCGTCAGCGTGCGCGAGGCGAGGCGCTGCGTGAGGACCACGAGGCGCGAACAAGAGATCCGGTGGCGCAGATTTGGATGGTAGTTTACGTTACCACCGTAGAGGGGTTGTGAAGGGGGCTTGCTGGTCGAAAAGGCGTTTGCGAGAATATTTGCGAGGCACTGATGTTGAGAGAGCAAGTTTCATCAGGACTGGGTGGTTTTTGGCTAGCGAGAGGGTGCGTGGAAAAGGTTATTGGAGGTGCATATCAGCATACTGAGCACTTAAAAGTTTTGGGCAGAAGCGGCGAAGGAACTCATGGTGCGACTAAAGATGCTTCGCCAGGAGGTGCGTGGCGTTGCGGAGAGCCTCTTTATTTTTCAACGTACGATGGACTCTCTCTATAGACGAGGACAGTTTTTCTTAAAGCCACACTAGTGGTTGCCATCTTATCGGTCGTTTGAAAGTTCTCGAAAGTGATGAGAATTATTAGTTCCTCGTCCCAAATCTCCGTACACGAGGCGACGAGGCCGTACTACGAGCAGATTAACAGAAGCATCGATAGGAGGTCCCAAACCACTCCCCCCCAGCGGCTTTACATCTAAAACGCCATTCCCTACACGTTCAACTCACTGTACGTGCCGCGACGTTTACTACTATACTAACGGCGCCATTTCCGGCTGGCAAAGTAAGAGATGGAGAGATTGTGGGCCTTCCTTTCGCCTCAAGCGAGTGTGTCGTCGTGCGGCTCCTACATGTTTGACTTATTCGTGCGCGTGTTATAGTCTGCGTGGTTGGAGCGTTCTTCAACGATAGTTGCCGTATTTTATGGCAATGTGAGGATAAAGTAACCGGGAGACAGGGGGGCTTCACATGCTACTACAACGCTTTAAGCCTAAAAACCATTTCACGCTTCAGTTTGAAGAACGCGAATGTTTAACAAACGTGGGGGTGGATATATTGCGTGATGCGGAGATGTAATGAGGCCATCGAAGCGAACAAAACGAAAATCCAACCAGACGACTGAGGGGACACAAATTAACTCCTGATAAGCGTAAACCCCGTTTTGTGACGTGAATAGGCGAGCCGTATCCAGTAGAGAGGGGTTGCTCGCGCCGGCGCCCGCAGCTTATCTCCGAGCGCTGTTCCTTGCCCCGCCACGGCGTGCTTGAAAGGAAGGATGACAACATCTGCTCAGGTATGATAAAAGTCTAAACACCCATCGAGATGTAGTCCCACTGTCAAGCTCCTATGCTTGACACTATTTCTTTGCTCCTCATTCAGCGTGCACAAAGACCTCCAACCACAATGAGCTCCACCACGGGACTATCCGAATTCCAGATCGCCGCACCATCCCCCGCAGCGATCGACCTCCCAGCGCCATATCCCCCGCAAACGACCTTCCCCCTAACCCTCACGCCCTCCAAGCCAGACACACCGCTACCGGCTCTCCTCTCCGAGCTCCAGCGCCTCTCAGCCTCCGGCGCGATCCGCTCACTGCTCACCACGCACGGCGGCGCGATCCACTTCCGCGCCCTCCCCCTCTCGACCGCGGACCACTTCTCCCAATTCGCCCACGCCTTCAACTGGGCCGCGCACGAAGACATCGGCAACCCGGTGCGGCGCACCGTCCTCGCGCCCAACGTCGCCACCGCCAACGAAGGGCCGCCCTCGCTGCCCATCTACCCGCACAACGAGTTCGGGCTGTCGCCGCACCACCCCGCGTACGTGCTCTTCTTCTGCCTGTGCGCGCCGGCCAGCGGCGGCAAGACGCCCGTCAACAGCTCGGTCGTGCTGTACGAAAGGCTGGCGGAGCGGCATCCGGAATTCCTCGCGGAGCTGGAGAGGAGGGGCGGCGTGAGGTATCAGCTGTTCTTCCGGGACGCGCCGCGGGGCCAGACGGACTCGCCGGGGAGCTCGGTGCTGCAGGCGTGGGGGAGGCGGGTGGTGGATGGCGATGATGTGGAGACGGTGAGGGGGAAGGTCGAGGCGGAGATACGGCGGCTGCCGACGGCGACGTGGGAGTGGGAGGGGGGAGGCGAGGACGGGGGGAGGAGGCTGGGGGATCTGAGGGTGTGGCAGCGGCTGCCGGCGGTGCGGAAACATCCGCACACGGGGCAGTTGTCGTTTTTTAACAATACCGTGTCGAGGTATCTGAATGCGTTGGCGGCGGGGACGCTGCTGCCGCCGCATGTGAGCGAGGGTGCTGGGGACGGCGATCATCCGCCTATCTATGGGAGCGGCGCGTACCAGCCTCCGGCTTTCTATGGTGATGGCAGTTTGATACCGAGGGAGTACTTCGATTCTGCTGTTCAGATCATCAATGAGACGCGGTCTCTGGTGGAGTGGACGGAAGGGGATGTGTTGTTGCTGGACGTAAGTCGCTATCCGTACTGAGAGTGTAGCCGATCGCGCGTTAACTGACATGCGTCCAGAACTTTGCCGTCCAACACGGGCGAGAGCCATGGACAGGGGAGCGGAAGCTTCTAGCTAGCCTTTGGGATGAGCCATGAGATTGTCAATGGTGGGGCGCAGAGCGGGATATTAGAAAGACACTTCCATTTGCACGGCGTATTTTCAAATGAAGACGGAAAAGGAGAGAGGATATCGTGCCTAACATTGACACTGCCGTGCTCTTTCTACAGTCGCCATAGACATATAACAAAGGAGGATTCACTTATAATTGGAAAGTATACGTTTCATGGGAAAAAATCATTCTACACGTCAGATATCATGTTCGCAACGGCAAAGAGGAACACAACTCATCTACCACTTCCCACCATCAATTCTTCCATCTGCCGGACCCCCACGCGGTTGCCCATCTCAATCTGGTAGAACACAACAGCCTGTCATCCACCCGTTTCCTCGAGCCCGTCTCTCCGTGTGGAGCTTCTCTTCCTCGGGGCCAATTTTCCAAACCACCCTAAAGCTATCCGAGTCTGAGATGCTTCTTCGTTTCGCTGCTGACTGCAACGCCATCCATCCAATCCATTTCCAACCGAACATGTCCGTGAGGCTCGAACGCATCAGCGCCGACCCTCGGTAAGCAGCGCGCTCCTCGATGAAGCGTCGCGACAGGCTAGTAGAAGCGGGTCATATCGAAGAACTTGAAAAGCGAAAAGGCGAGCTGTTGGTTGCGCAGAAGGAAGTCGACGAGGTTTTCGGCGACGGGGTGGCCGCGAAGGATATGGCCAGGGAGGATGATGTTGATGAATACCGCGACACAGACGGCGAAAACCCAGATCGACACCATAAAGTCGAGAGTAAGGCGCACGACTTGTAGAATGATGAGCACGACGTCAAGAATGAAGTGCATGACTCTTAGAATGAAGTGCATGGTTGTATCGAGGTGTAGAGTTTGCTTGCTGTTTTGATTTGTGCGGAGGAGAAGGGGATGTACAAGGTGGGTCTTTTGATGACAGATATTGAGTGGGATGAGGGGAAGCTGAAAAGTAAGAGTAGGTGGAGGTGTTGATTTTAAACAAGCGTAGATGTCAAACGACGTATGTGCTATTTTTAGAACTAGTGAATTACGATAAAGAATTGTTTAAGTCATCTCCAAGTGGTCTGAAACCCTCCAAGCGTTGCTGCATAGAATGCTGAGACCATGCGAGAATCGCGACGAGCACGTCTTTGTCTTACGATCTGTTGGCCAGGTTTGGTCGTCGCATGACACAGGAGGAAGCACGAGGAGGAGGGGCGGGAAGATGGTAGATGTGTTTGCGAAATGGCCTTTGTTACTTTACTGATTCCGAGACATGCATTTGAAAGTCAACGCGTCGGTGCAGGCCACACAAACGCGGTTCCGTCGGTTTGGATCCCGCTACGTGGCCAGCACGGCGGCGAGGTGATGGAAGACAAAAGTTGGAGATTGAAAGAGTGGCCGAAAGTAGCAATTCCGCAGGAAACGGTATGCGTCCATGTGTAAGGCGAAGACAACCTATGTCTAATCTTTGCCTATCACCCACACTTATCACTGCCAAGTGTTTGGGGCGTCCGCCACCGTCTACTAGTCTCTCGCAGTGTCTCTCGCCTCCGACCGCTCACCGGGCGGGAGAAGCTGCCCGAATGTCTGCGCTTTGTGGAAAAAATGACAGGAAAGTGTGGCGGGGCGACTTAAGTTACTGGCGCGCTCGCGTGCATGTCTCTCATCACCTCATCATGTGCGCACCTTCTCTCCATTCACACACTGGACCTCCGCGTATAAGGCGAACACAATATTCCCGGCTCAGCCTTTTACAATCCGCAAGAAACCATCCACCTACCTTATACCCTGTCACGACACAACCCACACTCTTTCACTACTCATCGCCACCACACATCCTATACTCACTTCAATACACTCTGCCGGTCAGAGCTCTCCAAATCATACAACCCAGTCCCCACAACCACAACCCCATACAACCCAACCTAACCCATTCGCCCGGCATGTCCCAAATCGGCCCCTCAGCCTCCTCCGTCCCGCCAGTCGGCGGCCCCGGCGGACACGACAGCAGCAGCAGCAACAGCAGCCCATCTGCCAGCGCCTGCAGCCGCAGCCCGCCTCCATCTTCCACGACGGCCGCCGACGACAACAACACCGGCCCACCATCGTCCAGGTGCAACAGCCCGTCGCCATCGTCGACCATCTTCTTCTGCACACCCAACCGCCGCTACTCTGCAGGCGACAACCCCCCACTGCCGCTACTCATCGAGCCCGCTTCTCGCTCATGGGCCGAAGCCGCCGCTTCGCCTCCCTCTCCCCCTCCTTCCCATCCCCATCCTCGCCCTGGACCCGTCTCTGCCGCGTTCCGCCGCCGCCGCCCCGGCAACGTGCAGACCGAGGACACCGTCGCCGGCCCCGGATGGAGCGCCGGCCCCGACGTCATCGACGTCGGCTTCTGCGTCGTCCGTCGTCCGCCTCCCGCTGCTATTACCGACGACAACAACAACAACGGCTGCTGCTGCTGCGGCGCCGGTGCCGATCCGTCTTCGTCCGGCGACGAGGACGACGACGTGGATGGCTGCCGCGTCTACTGCTGCGACTGCGATGACGGACTGAGGAGTTGTCGTAGTGGTGAGTTTTCCTCGTCGTCGTCGTCGGCGTCGTCCGTTGTTATGAACCAGCGCCTGCTGGAGATGTGGAGGAAGGGCTCCAAGGGTGGTTCGGTGAACTGGAGGGATGACTGGGGTTAGAAATTTTGATTCATGTGTGTTCATGGGCCGGGAGGTAGATGTGTGTGTTTGAGTGAGTGAGTGAGAGAGAGAGAGAGAGAGAGAGAGAGAGAGAAAGAGAGAGAGAGCAGCAGCTTCTATCCCATCGCCGCGTCCTGTTCACTGTCCAGTCTGATATGTCTGGAATGAACTTTTGTTTTTGTCTGGTAGGGCTGGTTTTTCTTCAGGTCTTGCCATGGTCGTGTTTGCTTTCCATGGGGTCACAGTCTGAGTTGTTGAGGCTTGGTATTTGGTTTGGACATTTTTGGATATGCGGGTCTTTGCTTCTGGAGATCACTCGTGTGTTGACGGACCCTTTGTTCTTCGCTTCTTGTCTGTTTGGTCTTGAATAAAACCGGTATACTCATTGCTTTTCTCTGCTTCGTGACAGTGACTAGCGATACTGCGCCACTCCAAAATGCATTCGCCAGAGTGTTGGTGAATGAAAGTTGAAGGTGGAACTGTGTGCAAATTGGACTGGATCAGGCGTCGAGCTAAGATTGTTTCTTCGTTGTCCGTACTACAGCCGCCCGCGTCCGCACGAGCGCAGTCACTATGTGACAAGCTTGTCATAAAACGATAAGCCCATGATGAAAGACAAGCGAGTCAGATTCCGCTCAATATTGATCCCCGATGCGGCTTCGTTCCTCGACAAGGGACTCTGGATCATTTGGTGATGACCTACATACCATCAATCACTACCGCCGATCGAAAGAAGCTGTCTGCGTCTAATCTCGCATCAGGCCCACTACGAGCTTCTTATCTTCAGAGATAGGGCTTAGAGCACAATTGATTGGTGGGCCGTTCAGCCGGGATGTGTCGTGGATGGTTTTCGTGACGAATGAATGCCACGTCACAGCTGCGAGAATGCGGCACAGCACCTCCACCACTGTGGGTCCCAGGATTCAGCTAACTCATCTTTGGTATAGACTTCATGCTGCGCCGCTCTCAGCTATTGAACTCATAAGTTGAATTTCCGGCGCTCGTTTTCAAATTTTGTTCCGCTATTCTCGTCTTCTCGCAATGGACTCCACCTTCTTCGCCTCCCATACAGAGCCCGACAGGTCTCGCGCTTCGCCAAAACACATTTCTACCACCCTGAAAAAAGCCATCAAGGACCTTAAAACCGCAAACGCAGGTTCTAAATTTCCGTGTTACGCAATGGTAGCGGATGCCAAGTCTCCTTGCGATGCCACGTTCCGTATTCCCCCTCATGAGATCCTAAAGCTCGTTGACATGGGAACGTCGCCATATACCGCACGACAAGCAATAGCCATCAGCCGGCTTCTGCTCTGCTCCGAACATTATGAGCAAACAAAGTATTCATCAAGCATCATTATCGGCCTCACGGAAAAAGAAGCCCCGACGGCACCTCCTGGCTTTCTTCAGATACGTCTCCCGGAACAGCGTTTGCGAAAAATCAACGTCAGGCTTCCGAAAGCAACCCAAGAGCAGAGGTGCAGGCCTTCATCAGAGCGACACGACTCCGTCACCTCTGGATACCCGACACATCCCTCTGCACCTGTCGCACGCACTTCACCGGTCGCCATACATCCACGCCTGGAGTTCTTCGACGCCAAGTGGGAAGTTTTCTTATCGATTGAGTTTCGATGCATCGCATACGCCACAGAGCACACCCGCTGCCAGTTCGAAATCCAGGAGCGGGCCAGGACAGCGATCAAAGACGCGCTGGACCACCGGATTCTCAAAAAGCCACCGATGGGAATACTGCGGCCGCTGCTCCAGCAAATGCTATGCCAGAAGCATAGCTCTTCCCAGTGGGTGGATGCTTATCATCAAAAGTGGGCCGAACACTTCTTGCCCATGTATACCTTCGGCAGCGGCGAGCGGACTCCGCCCGCGGAGGCTTTTGACCCCAATGGTCCCGATGCGCCTGAGGACCCTCGTTTGAATGACGTAAACTCGAAAAACGGTGAGGAGAGCGCAGAAAGCGGCCAGGAGCCGATCTTTGATAAGGCAGCTGGCGATCTTTTGGCCGCCCTGCCCAAAGCCGAGATACATGAGAAGCCCGACGACGACAATCGTCGTGACCGTGCCACCCCGGCACAGCTTGCGAGGCGGAAGTAAGTTCCCACATGCGTTTTTACTTTACCTATGATATATGTTTGGAGTGAGGGTGGGACAGGTATCAGCCGGAATTGAGGGCTTTGAGAATTTGTAAAATTCTTGAATCTGTCACTGACACTTGTTGCCTTTGAAGATTGAAGCCTTTGAAGGGCAGCGGTCTGAAAACATCGGCATCAGGCGAATCGGGTCAACACCTTTTCCGGCGTATCCCTTCCAGCACGCCTGGCGACCAGGAACAATCTGCGAAACGACCGAGCCCTCAGTCTTCGTCCACAAGCGATGCTGGTAGCAGCAAGAATGCCAAAACTGCTTCGGAAGGGCCGTCTCTCAAGCGGCACGCTCCGAACGAGAGAGCCTCGCTGGACCAGTCGTCCAAACAAATGGCTATCCACCCCCAACCGGTTGCACCCGAGCAACAAAAGCGCAACAAGGTAGAAACCACAACAGCCATCTGTGAAGCTTCCACCGCCGTAGCTTGGCCGTCACCATCGCCCTCCTCTACCAGCCTCGAAGATCGCCTGAGCCGACTCCGCGCCTTCGGCACTAGATAATCACCAAATATCAGTACCTGTCAGCCCTCGCCACCATGGCCTTTGCCTGTGCTTCGACACGCAGTCTACACAACAGTCGTCTTTGTAGTCTATGCTATCAGCTCCTGATAATTCACCCCCTCGACACGTTGGCGCCCAGTAATGGCTGAGTATATTGTCTCGTAGTTTATTCGTCATTCAATGAATCAGCAGTATTTATCAACGTCTACGATAACCCACTCAACACCTGTCCCTGTATGTTTCCACAATCCTCGGAAGCTCGTCCGTGACGCCCGCCGCTGTCATCAGCTCCCCTCGCGCTGAGCAACACGCTTTTCCTCGAAGTCGAAGTTTCTTGTCTTAACTAATCGGCCGAATAAACTTTACTTCTCCCTTCTTTTCACATCATTGTTCAAGTTAGCATACTTTTACTTCTATTGACTTGTTCGGATTTAGTCGTAACTTACTTTTCTAAATCTATTTAATTCCCAAATGAGATGCACCGTCCGTGACCTCGGTCCTCCTTCCCGTTAGATACCTTCACGGCCATCCGGTGCCGCTTGCTACGACAGCAGACCAGGTCTCGCGACAGCTATCGTGGATGGGTGTCGTCCATTGTGTGTGTGTGTGTGTGTGTGTGTGTGCGGGGGGGGGGGGGGGGGGGGGGGGGGGGTTGAGAAGGCCCCCCCCCCCTACCCCCGGTGTGTGCCCCCCTCCGGGGGGGGCCCAAAACCACAATACTGCTGGGTGGGGG
>JAFISB010000134.1:0-106060 GCA_022560015.1 Diplodia mutila | reverse complement strand
CCCCCCCCCACACCAACCGGCCCCCCCCCCCCCCCCCCAGGCGCCCCCCCCCTTTCTGGGGGCCCCCCCCCCCCCCCCCTCCCCCCCCCCCGCCCCCCCCCCCCCCCCCCCAACCCCCCCAACCCCACCGAAGCCCCCTTCCATGTTTCATCCCTCTTCGCCCTGAAACTCTTAGCATGCGTCAACGAAACAATAGCAGCCGCCTTCCTTGGCGTCCCCCAGCCGGGAGAGAAAGGCACATGTCCTGCTAACTGACGACGACAACGACAACGACAACGACAGAAATTCCCCATCCCATCTTCTCCCCTCCTTCAGTTCTCCCCTCACCCCGCCCCCCCCTTCCAATTGCCCAAGGCGGGGCGGGGCGGGGGCGATTTGTATCCGATCTCGAAAGTGCTCGAACCGCCAAAAAAAGCTACGGGCCAAAAGCGAGATGCTAGATGCACCCGCGTCAACCGCCGTTGGTTGCGCCGGCGGCGGGCCCCGTCATCGTCATCGTCATCGTCATCGCCACCACCGCCCGCCTCTCTTTTTGCGTGTCGTGCTTCGAATGTCCCGATCGCTGCACGCACGCACGCACGCACGCACGAGATTCATGCACACATGCTCAAAGCAACGCAAGGCAAAGGAAAGAAGGGAATGGAAGGGAAGGCAGCCATGCACTCTCACTCGCACCCACGCCAACACCCTCACCACCACCGAGAAGGATAGATAAGAAGAAGAAGGAGGCAGAAATCAGCTCGTTCTCCAATCCCTCATCAAAGGCCTCAACGACAACTCAGCAGCAGCAGCAGCAGCAGCAGCAGCAGCAGCAGAAGCGGAAGCAGAATCAACCAAGCAAAAGGAAAGGAGAAGATATAGTTCGTTTTTCTCTTTGTACAGGTAGCATGGCTCCCTTTGACTTTCTCGTTTCTCACAAGGAAAGCCACTTTTCATTTTCGTGCTTGCATCGTTTTCACACCCTTCTTCCCCCTCCTCCTTCCCACGTCATATTTGCATACGTAACACGCCATTGAGAGAGAGAGAGCAGAAGAAGAAGAAGAAACAGGGGTGCCCCTCAAGTAGCTTTTCTTTTGTGTGGAACAAGGCAACTAAGTAAGTAACTTGTTTATCATAAAAAAGAAGAAAGAAAAAACCGTAGTTTAAAACTAGACCCATTTCATGACTTTAGTGCACATTTCAGGACTTTCGGATAAGAAGCCAAAACAGAAGACGGAATCATGAAAAAAAGCCGTGGGGAAAATAAAGAAGTCGAAACTAAAGAGGTGAGGTGTGGAAAAGGGGGCGAACTAAAAGGGTTCTAATGGGAGTAAGTCGGTTCGGGGTGTTGTGATTGAGAAGTATCCGAAAGAAGCGTGTAACCAGCCCGCGCAGAGATGAAAAGTGACAAGATGATTTGGATCGGTCGTTAATGGCATAGCGAAAGGAAGAAGCACTGGCTCCTCCCCATCCGCCCCATTTTTTGGCTGTCAATTTCCTGAAAAAACTTCGTTCTCTTTGTCGTCCTCTTGCCCACGCAGAAAATCAAGATAGGAAGAAAGCAGAACATCTGGAGAAAGCGAATTGGCCAGAATGACTGGATTCCTGATTCGTCATGAAGAAACCGAGGCACTCCAACCATTTGCACGTGCTAGACAACAAACTCCAAGATATTGCTCCACCGGGTGCACGCTCGAGAGTGGGTAGGCGAGGTAAGGGAAAGGATTTGCGGGGGTTACATCGTTCATTTGGGGAATCGCTCGTCCGCTTAGTTGTGGCCCGCCTTGCGGAGCGAGTTGCTCAGCCACTCCAGACCCTCGTAGAGACCGTCACCGGAGGTGGCGCAGGTGGATTGGATGTACTGCATGCATCGTCAGCCTTTGTCTGCTCGTGTCGCGTGTTCTTTGTCTGGCGCGACTTACCCAAGCGCGTTGCCTGAGGCTGTGGAGGCCAAGCTTGTCGGTGATTTCAGCGGCGTTCATGGCGTTCTGGAAAGCAGCGTCAGTAGATGTTCAGCAAGTGGCGTGTGCGGGGTAACGTACGGGCAGATCCTGCTTGTTGGCGAAGACGAGGAGCAGGGCATCCCTCAGCTCGTCCTCGTTGAGCATGCGCTGCAGCTCCTCGCGGGCCTCCACCACACGGTCACGATCGTTGCTGTCGACGACGAAGATGATACCCTGGGTGTTCTGGAAGTAATGCCTCCACAGGGGGCGGATCTTGTCCTGTCCACCGACATCCCACACGGTGAACTGGATGTTCTTGTACTCGACGGTCTCGACGTTGAAGCCTGGAAAGCAGCCAATGGGTCAGCGAGGCGGGCGGCGGGCGCGTGGGCGCAGGCGAAACTCACCGATGGTGGGGATGGTGGTGACGATTTCACCGAGCTTGAGCTTGTACAGAATGGTGGTCTTTCCTGCGGCGTCAAGACCGACCATCAGGATACGCATCTCCTTCTTGCCCCATAGCTTGTCGAACAGCTTCGAGAATGTGAGACCCATGGTTGCGACGATGTGGTGGGAGGTGGGTGTCTAAGGGGGCTGCAGAAAGAAGCGGTGTATTGCGAGCCGAGAGCTGCAGTAGGAAATTCGGGTCAGCAGGCGGCTCGCGAGGCGATGGCAGTCTCGTTCGCTCGTGATGGGGGTCGCGGACGATGACGAGCGGCCGCGGCGTCGAGCGGTCGGGCTGGACGCTGGGCGGCGGCGGGTCGGGAGAGCATGCGGCAGGGAGAAAGCAGAGGGCCAGACACGAGGAAAGCGGGGCGCAGAGGAGAGCAGCAGGATGCGACGGGTTGAGACTTACCTGGAGGCTTGGGCTCTGGGGGAGTTGGGTGGTGTGTTGCGGAGAGAGAGTCTGGGTGTATGGGGCGTATCGCAGCGATAGACGTCGTTGAAATGTCCACGGTGTTTCCTGTTGCTGGGCGCTCGCACGGGCCGCGCCTTTCCCAATCCAGGTGGGGCGGCGAAATCCTCTCCACAGGCGGGCTCAAGTTGTCTGGATGCTGACGCGCGTGACTGCAACGCTGGAGATCGCGGCTTTGGGACTGCTGCTGGCCTTCTTCCGGCCGCGACTGCTTGCTTTTAAATGCCTTGATTCCTTCCGCCTGTTGCGTGCCGGCCACAGCCACTTCCGTCCTGCCACGGTTTCCTCTTCCCAAGTCTCGCGCCTGGCAAGGCAGCAGCAATGAAAAGGAGATCGCTGTCATTGCGACATACGCAGTAGGGCTGACCGCCGCCCGCCGCACTGCCGCCTCCTGCTGCTCCTCTGCTCCAATTGCCCGCACCACACCAGCGAGAGAGCCGGTTGCGGCATCGCGAGTCGATTCAATCGGCAATCAGTCACGGTATCACGTTTACCTTTACAGGCCCAGTGGAGATGGTCAAAGTCATGTCATGCTATAGTACATAGAATTGCCCGTGTGACGCCATCCTTCCTTCCCGGTGAATGCGCCGTCCGATCGCCTTAGTCCCTGATCTAGCAGAAAATGAGATGTGGCTCCAAGTAATGCAAAGAAGCCTGCGAACCCCACGCCAGCGCGCCGCAGTAGAACCAATGGCACTGCCACGATTATCTCTGCCTGGTTCGTTGTTCATTTAACCTGTTACCGAACGCATCCGTGCCGTGGCCCGGGCCAAAGCCCTCCCACCCACCGCCGTCGAGCATCTGTGCCCATGCGCTCTCAGGCAGAGGCGTCAACCCCGTCATGCCAGTACCGCCACTCATGTCCCACTCCGCCACCCCCGAAGTCGACGTGTAGAAGAGTTGGTCAAACTCGTCGCCTGCCGAGCTAAAGTTGTAATTGTCGTTGGGTGCGCTCGACACGTTGTCGCCCATGACCGACGACAATCCAGCGCCCCCACCCCCATAGCGTTGCCCATGAGCCTTCCTCTGCCCATCAGAAGTCGCTGAATATGAAGAGCGTGAAGACGCAACGTGTTGCGAATTACCCGAATCAGCCGGAGAAGGGTGCTCGCCGCCGGCGTCGGGCGACAGGTCCATGTCGGATGCGTCCCTTTCCGCTCGCCCAAAGCTTCTCGAGAACTGCGTTTGCATTTCTCTTGGTGTGACCGCACCGGGCGTTCTTTGTCTGCTTGGAAGCTCGAAGACGTGCCGGTCTTTCGGTGAGTACGTGAAAGGCATTGATTCCGTGTCCATGTTGACTTGTTGCGCCATATTGAAAGGCGGACCAGGCTGAGCCTCTGTGCCCGTCGAGTTGGAAAGATGGCTCTTGAATGGAAGGCCAGGCGCAGTCTCTGTGCCCGCAGAATTGGAGACATGGCTTCTCGAACCCGTGGCATCGCTACTCTTGTGGAACGTGTTCATCGGCGCAGCATCCGACTGTGACTCGCTCAGATTAAATAAAGGGGCGCAACCCACGCTGTCGGTGTTTACCGGAATCGTTGCCTGGATCACTTTGTCAGCGGTAGCCCCGAAGCATGAGCATAGTATGGCTTACAGGAGCTTTGGGGTCTGTGTTTACACTTTGTGAGCCCCCAAATGGAGACATGATCCCAGAACCCGAGAGGTCCAGATCAAGCTGGACGAGGAAGGATTCTGTCAGAGGATTCCTCTTCTTGAGAGCGTGCATGGCTTGAAGGAGGAACTGGAGGTGGTTGTTCATTTGCCCGTCACCAGGGCGGTTTTTCAGATACTGTACGAAGACCCGCGCCGCAACGTAGACACAAAAAGAAATGAAGGGATTCATCTAAGCGCAACATCAGCACACCATTGTCTAGGTCCAGCTTAGGGTGACCTACCGTTGAGGTGTCCATGTGAGCAATTAACCTCATTACGCTTGCAATTTCGGACGCAGCAGTGACGCATCTGATTTTGCTTTCTTGGGCAATGTGAGCAGGCATCCTGTTTTTGTCTGCCTTGAAGATTGCCGCCTGATGCAAACATATAACCGAGGTGTGTATCTTCATGGTCATGAACACCACGTTGGGGTTGCTGATGCCTGCAGGAAGCCTCATCTCTTCTGGAAGAGCCAAAGCCAGGTTCAAGAGCATGTTGTCCAATCGGCGATGTCTCTCCCAGAATTCGCCATTGAGATCGCCCTCACGTTCATTGTTTGTCGGCCGGTGGAGGTGGAGGAGGTTGCGACCGAACATGGCTGCCATGACAGCGCATCCCGCGAAGGGTGTCAGCTTCGAGGCACCCCCTATCGACATGGCCTGCTCCAATGATATGGACGCTTCGGGTCTGCTCTTCTCGAACGCCTCGTCGGACGCAGGCAGGTTCGTTAGAACCTATCAACAGTCAGCACGCCAATCCGAGCCCGCACGTTCAAACCCCTTACATCTTGCTCTTCGATAGCCATTGGCCAGCCGGTGCCGATGCTCGCATAGCGATCAACGTTGAAGCACATCCAGAACGTCCTCCTTCTCTCCTCCCTCTCGGTCCAATCCTTGGGCGGAGCGATGCACTGCTTGACATCCAGTCCGGAGCCATCCATCTTGTGCAAGTTCATCATCTGAGCCATTCTCACAGCCCGCCCTGCGCTGATCCACGCTCTCGGAAAGTACATGGACTTGAACTCGTAGCTGCAAATGAGAGCCCAGGCCTGGCAGTGAGCGAGAGTCAGCATCGACTCGCCGTGCCCCTTCATCTCGTCCATTTGGATGTATTTTCTGGCGCGGTGGTAGAAATGTTCCTGCAAGGATGAGTATTTGTCGGAGGTCGAAGCGGCAAGCGTCCACATAATGTATCTCAAACAGATTGGAGGTCGCATGTGCGGAGCGAGGTTCATGGCGGCGAGAAAGCGGGGACGGTGTATCATTGGCACAACAACATTGAATTTGTCGAAGTACATTTGCGTTCTGTACACAATCACGGTAAGCACTCGGGAATCACATGGGCGCACAGAATGTAGCGTGGGGGACTGACAGTTCGTTCACGATGTCCTGATTTGGCAGGGGTTCGTCCAAGCCTAGGCCGATCATTTCCCAAGAGAAAGGATCGGAGCTCGAGCTGTTGTCGGCGGAACCAGTTGGCACGGCGGAGGGCATGTCTCCTGGCGAGATGCCACTGGGCGGCTGGAAGACATTGTCCATGACCTGGGCCACGTTGTCCATCACAATGTTCTGGCCTTGGAAATCAGAGGGTTGGATGTCTTGTGGGAAAGCATTTGAATTTGAATTTTTCTGCTGATTCGCCTCGGATCCTTCCTGGGACTTGAGGAGCGTCTCGACTTGTTCTGTCGGCGGGCATTGTTCAGCGGCAGTTCTACCTGGGGTCGCGCAGCAACGGCGAACATACGCAGTCTAGCTTCCAGGGCTTTCACGTAGCCTCTCTTGGGCCCGCTCTTCTTGCGCACCTCATCATAGGCGCAGTCGTGGGCCAGTCTCTTGCAGGTGCCGCAGCTTGGGCGCTGGCCGTCACATTTCAACTTCCTCTTGCGACACAGTATACACGCGATGCGCTTCGCCTTGGGCGGCAGGGAGTCGGGAGCGGAGGCGCCATTGCTGTCCCGGCGACCGGGCTGTTGGGAGAGGTCGTTGAAGTCGAATCCTTCGTCGCCAGCGTCGGGGGCGGGCATGGCGATGCCGTCTTAGACGCGACAAGGCAGCAGCTTGGAGCGGGGAGCGGGGAGCGGGGAGCGGGGCGGGGAGAGGATCACTGGCGAGGCAGCTGCGTTCACGCCGGACTGAGGAATCTGTCTCTAAGCTCGGACATCAGTAGGAGGAGCGGAGGGTTGTTTAGCAGTGTTCAGGCTCAGGCGGCAGCAAAGCAACGCGCGATAGACGTCACGAATGTGGTTAGGCGTAGGATTACCCATCAAGGCTATGGTTGCGACGCCGAATCAGCTTGTGTCAGAGTCCGCCCCACGCCCGCCCACTGCCGCCAACTGAAAAGTCCTGGCCACCTCTCGCGCAAATCTTTCTCGAACCAGCAACCACGTCTTTTACAACACCGCTCTCAGCCACCTGCGCCTCGTCTTCTACCAATCAGCCCCCGTGCACCCGTCAGCTGGGGCCACCGCAGGGTCCATTTGCTGATTCAGGATCTCTGCATTGCCGGTTTCGCGAAATACGCTGCCTCTCATCCACTCAAGCAACTACGTGTCTGACATGTGGCTGATCACCCGATAATTATTACTGCAGCCCGTCACCTTTGCAATCAGGCATCAACAATATGCGGTCAGCACCTGGCCCGTACATGTGTCATCTTGTTCGCCGGAAGATGGTTTACGCTAAAGGTTAGCACCATACACTACCGCCAACGGCGCCGTCCCTGATTGGTCAGCAACTTTACCACTGCTCAACCACCACCTGTGGCGTAAAGTCCATGATGATATCTCCAGGCCCACCTACGTATTCATCCGTTCTTGAGCCAGACTCGTTCTGCAGTGATCTTCCGGAAGGATTGCTGACGATACAGAAATATCATTTGCTAGCTAACACGAACCATGTACTGATCACTTACAAATACCGTGCCACAGCAGGCAGCAAGATTTAAGCCTTCTGAGGATCCTGCACTCTTCTTACAGGGGTAATTGAATCCAATCTCCGGACGTATATGCGAGTCTTGAACCCGAACAAGTCCGTCTGGAGATTGGATTCAACTACATGCAATATCTCCGAGAGGCAGAGAGTTGTTTTGGAATCCGCTGACCACCAACTTACTTGGTCTTTTCATCATCTCTGCGCCTGATGACTGTAACCTTCCTCCTTGGAAGAGCCGACTACGAGGCCCCAGATTGGGATCTTGCAACTCGAGGAGAACTTGTCGGTGAGGATTCGGATTGAGGCGTCGTTCTTTGAGGCAAGCTTGACTCCGGGACTGGGCTGACACCCCTTTCTGGGGGGCTCGCTATTGACTTTGGCGGTGGGTGCTCTGAGGAACCGTCGTTACGATCAATGTCCATCTCGTCTCCGCCATGCTCAGAGGTACTGGCCTTCATCTTGGACTTTCCAGGCGATTCCGGCGATATTTTCAATCTTTTGTTCGAGCCTCCTTGAGAGTCGGACTCGTCACTGCTTCCAGTCCGTTCCTTGGCTGACGTGCTTTCCTTTAGCCGTTCCGCCAGTACCCTCCCTTCATACGCTCCGCGTACCTCATCTTGCCCTCCTCCCACCTCGTGAGGGGCATCTCCCGTCTGCCTCTCCTCCACGAGATCCAGCGCGTCCTTTACAGTCTTCAACCGCAGATCCCTCATCCAGTCCTTTATCCCGTCGCAGATCACCCTCATCTTCTGCACCTGCTCCTCATCCTCCATAAGGCAGGCGTACACGAGGTCCTGGAGGAACCGAATCCGCACCCCATTGCCGCTCCTGTCCACCCAGTGCACGAACAGCCTGCACACCTCGGGGCTCACGACCATGGAAAACGACGTCGAGTCGGTCGCATCGGCCCCGTCCCACCGGCACTCGCCCCGGTAGAACCGGTACATGGCCCTGCACATGGCGGCGCCGGCCCGGCCCATCTCCACCTCGGCCTCGCGCCTGCTGTCGCTGTCGCTGACCCACTTCTGCGCGAGGAACGGGAACAGCGGCGGCCGCCCCGCCGCCATCACCCGCGCCGCCTCGCCCAGCCCGTCCGCCGCCGCCTTCTGCGCCGCCGTGAACGCCCCCGGCGTGAAGCCGTACGTGAAGCTCGGCCGCACCGGCCGCACCGGCCGCTGCGCCGCCGCCGTCGCCGTCGCCGTCGCCACCGCCCACCGCTCGTCCAGCGCCTTGTCCATCAGCGGCTCCGCGTGCGGCCCCGGCGCGTACTGCGACGCCCACCCCAGCAGCGCCCCGCAGTGGTGCGCCCGCTCCGGCACGTCGGAGTACTGCGAGTAGCGCCAGTGCCGGATGAGCTCGCGCGTCGCCTCGAGCGACACCCCGTTGTTGTTGATGTTGTTGTTGCCGTTGCCGTTGTTGCCGTTTCGGGACGGCGCCCGCGAGGAGACGAGGTATTCGAGGAGGTTCCCCAGCACCTCCGGCTTGGGGTGCGAGCGCGCGAGGTGGATGTGGTTGGGCGAGAACCGCACCGAGAGGGCGCTGCTGCTGCTGCTGCTGCTGCTGCTGCTGTTGGTGCTGCTGGTGCTGCTGGTGTTGCTGCGGGAGTTGCTGCGGGAGTGGCTGCGGGAGTGGCTGCTCCTGTCGTCGTCGCCGTCGTCGTCGTCGCTGTCGGAGAGGGCGGCGGAGCTCGAGCGGGAGCGGAGGCAGCGGCCCGAGTCTCTGCGGCGGACGTTGAGGGCGGCGGCGGCGGCAGGCTTGGGCGTGGATGGGCGCGCTCGAGGGGTTTCGTCGCCGCCGCCGCCGCCGCCGCCGGGGGTGTCTTTGTCGGAGCTGGAGCTGCTGCGGCCGGGAGCCGCGCGTGGAAGGGGCGGAGGGTCGTTTGTAGCAGGTTGTGGACTACCCGAGAAACCGCGTGGCGGGACGGCTTGATAGGGGGAAGGGAGGTCTAGGTTGGGGATATCCTGATCAGACATGATTGGCGTGGAGGCTCTGTCGTTGATCCGGAAGTGTGGTTATTAAACGCTAACCCACTGAAATACGCTGCAGTGCACAGCTGATTAAGGGCAAAAGTATTGGTATGAGGTTTGAGTGAAGAGTTCATGGGCGTGTGCAGTATATATACGTTATTTCCGTGATAATATTTCTCCTCTCAGCACTGTGTTCGTCCCCAAACACGAGATGAAGCCCGGATATCCGCCGTGTTGAGACGCGTTCACTGGAACAAAGGGATGCTCGTAATATCTAAGCGGGGGACTAACCCACATTGTTAGAAATTCCAAATGACTCAATACTAGCTTTTAAATCTGGTCTCGAAAGCCGGTTTGCAAGTCAAGCTTTATTTTCTACTGCCATGCTGTCGAAACGCTTGATTGGACAGCTCCGCTCAACACTTCCCGATACATTCGATTTGTTCTAAGGACTGCGATTACTTATTGTTCGGAGTGGTTGGGATAATATGACCTCACATTTGAACCTCTGAGCTTAACCGAGTATGTGTAGTCGAGTTCGATATCTGGATGCGTTCATCCGTGTTCGAGGCTCACATCTGTGTCCAGATATTGGATTCAACTGCCGCTCACAAGTACCGTCTAACAGGCAGGTGGGTTCACAGCGGGTTGCAAGAGAATGAAACCTACCCCCATCTTCGAATACATCAGACGAGCCTCAATCGGGGATCTTCAGGGCTCATGCACGTAGCCCAAAACGGCAGCAGATCACTTGCAAACTCGAACGTCTGCATGCGGATTTCTCCAAGAATACTATCAAATTGGGGGGGTTATCTGGGCGGAGCAATTGCGCGGGGGGTGACGTTGGGTAGAGTGCCTGTGGCGTTATGTGGATCACCGCCTCCGTTTCTCAACTTCACTTTCGGCAACCCGGCTTCCGCCAAACCCCCGGCGTTCGAAACCCGTAGCCAGTTTCTGTAGTTTCCGTTTGTAATCGCTACAGGGGACCCATTTTGGTATCCATTGGTCCCGCAGTGCCTTTACCCAGATACCATTTCTCATTTTCCGGATCCATTGCTCTGACCCACTACGCCCGTGGCACACTGCTCGCATACTGTCGTCATCCTCCGACCACCGTTGCATGTTGGCTTTGGCAAGGCTCTCCCGACGTCTTAGTCACGCAGCATATCGAATAATCATCTCTTGCACGGAAAGCCGTTGCCGAACATATGCCGGTCATATTCTTGTGTAAAAAGTAGCACACCCACTCACTCCGCCCAATGCTAATGCCACAGGATGCAATACCTTATCCGAAACGAACCACAGTAACCGAGACTCAAGGAACCGACCATCTCTCTACGCCAGCTCATCAATGTCATCATCCCATCCCAGAGCGTTATAAATATCTTCCGTACCCTCCTCCTCCTCCTCAACCCGCTCCAAGCCGCCTTCTTCCTCTTCCTCTTCCTCAACCTCCCCTACCACCTCCTTCCCCTTACCCTTACTCTCCCGCACTCCCTCCTCCCCATCCACCGCCGCGTTCTTCACCGGCGTCTCCCCCACCACAGCCCCAGCCCCAGTCATGACCCCAGCCCTCTTCACCGGCGTCTCTAACACCTGGCCGCTACTGCGTCCTGGCTTCGTCGGCGTCCCCATCAACGCCGGCACGCCCCTGTACTCATCATCATCATCCTCGCTCCCCTCACTCCCCTCGCTATCCTCCACCTCCCCCCTCCCCAAAGCACCACCCACCCTCCTCGACACCGGTTCGCCCGGAAACTTGAAAGACGGCGGCGGTGGCACCTTGAACAACGACCCACTCCCCGCCGCCGCCGCCGAAGAAGAAGAAGAAGCCTTCAACCGATCCCCGAGCCTCGACACACCACTGCCCGCCTTAGTCTTCGCCTCCGGCGTCGCCCCAACGGCGGCGGCGGCGGCCGTGACAGCCCCCGCGCCGCTACCCGCCGATGGCGGGAAGAACCAATGCACCGTCTTCCCCGCGGGGCCGCGCGACGGCGTCTCCTCGACGCCTTCGCCTCCGCCTCCGCCGGCCCCTCGCGCAGCGGCTGAAGACAATGCCGCCGACAGCGAAGCATTGTTCTTGACGACCGAAGCAGGTATCGCCGGGTAGTGGTGGCCATGACCACCACCGCCGCCGGTGGAAGGAGCAGCGCCGAAATCAACGGGCCCCGGCCGCACCGCCGACGACGGTATGACCGGGTCGTCGGAGGCCATCGTCGGCGGCATGGCGTCGGCATCTTCGTCCTCGTCGCCCGGCTCGCCGGGAGCGGCGGCGGCGGCGGCAGAAGCGGCGGCGGCGGGGTTGACGAACCTGTTGTGGTTCGGCGTCGCCTGCAGGACGACGTCCTTCGTCTTCCTGCCGCGCTTGGGCGTCGCGCCGACGAGGACGTTGCTGCCACCACCACCACCAGCACTCCCCGCCCTGCGCGTTGCCGGGGCGCCGGGCTTGCTGCTGCCACCGCCGCCGCCGCCGCCGCCGCCGCGCGATGATGGCTGCGATGCCGACTGCTGGCGACGATGATGCGAGTCGGCCGAGTCGGCGACGTCCTTGAGCGCCGCGCCGCGGTTGGGCTTGCGCAGGGCGCCGATGGCCTTTTCCAGCTCGCGCTCGACGTGCGCCTTCTTCTTCAGCTTCGCCTCGTTGCTCTTGGACATGGCGTCCAGGTCGATGGTGCGGCGCGAGAAGCGCTCGAACTGCGACAGCGAGTTGCGGCTGGACGACGTCTGCGAGGCGGACGGGTCCTTTTGCTGCTGGAGCGGGATCGAGGACAGGGACGGCGGCGCGTCGCTGCCTTCGCGCTTGAGGTTCGGCGGCAGGAGGAGCGGGTCGGTCGACGATCGCGTGAGGGAGGGGGGATGCCGTTTCGGCTGCTGGTGTGTTGTTGCTGCGTTTTCTGTGGCTACGCGGGCGAGAGGACGTCGCTTCTTCTGCTGTGCGGCCCGCGGGTCTGTCCGAACGGCGGCTTCTCCGGGCTTGCTACGGTGGGTGCTCGATGTGGATCCAGGGGTCTTTGCGGGAGATGCGCTGGGTCCGCCGAGTCGTTTGTTGATCGCGGCGGCCTTCTCTGGTAATCGGCTCATGTAGCTAGAACAGATTAGTAAATGTCCAAGATTACAAAAAGTAGCTGCAAGTCTTACAAAGGCAGAATGACTTCTACACAGAAGTTCTTGAGCTTGTCTGAGGTTCCAGACTTGCCCGAGCTGGGCGTGAGAGTGTCGTTCTTCCCGCCGCCAGATTTGGGGGCTTTAACAAGCGTCTCATCTTGCTCGACAGACTGCCAGATGCAAAGCCTATCGAGAAGAAGATCAAGAAGCACATTGAGATCTTGCGGCTTCTTAGGCTTGCGTTTCTTGACAGGCGCTGCTTGTGATTCTGCTTGTGATTCATCTTGCTGCGTCTCTTCCTGTTCTATTACCTGAAAAGAAGGCGACGCTTCAAGGGCCATGATCTCCAGGACAAGGATGGCCTGAGCCATTGACTCCCTAACACGTAGATCGCCCAACCGCCGCTTTAGGACATCTGCGGGCGACTCACTATGACCGTGAGGTGAAGAGCCAGGGCGATCTTGTAACCACCATTTCTTGACATGTTCATCCTCTCCAGGGTAAAGTCCTTCCTTATTGGGCTTCAGCTTCTTGCTCTTGCTCTTTTTCTTCTTCTCCACCTTCGCCGCAACTGCGTCCTCATCATCAGACAGGCCCGGCAAGGGCATAGATTTGACGATTTCCGGCAGCTTTTCCCGGTGCTTCTTATCCATAGGCCCCGGTTGAAGCAATATCGACCGCATGAAAGCCGCCAAATCTCCCATCTTCAGACCGGTATTCTCCTTCGACATGAACGCAGCCCTAGCCCTCGACATCGGCCCTTTGACGAAGAAAGCCAGCGACGTCTTCGTCAGGTACAGCGTCTGGAGATACTGCTGCACAACCGCCTGGAAGACCTCCTCCGCCGTCTGCGGCGGCCTCTCCTCCACATCCTCGACAGGCGGCTGACCAGCAAACGGCACCTGCTCCGCCCCGTCCACGAACGGATCCGCCACCTCCAGCCCCCGCGGCGGAGGAGGCACGATCTTCGGCGCCACGGACCGACGCATGGACAGCCGCGGCGGCGCGTGGCCATCCCCTCGCGCGCCTGGCGGGGTTCTCGTCGTCGTCCCGACGGGTGGAGTGGCAACAGCAACCCGCTGCCACCAATGCCGCCCGTCCTCCCTCCTCAACGCCTTCAGTGGCTGCGCGTACGGCAGGCCGGCTGCCGCGCACGGCGACGCGCCGCCCACATCCTCCTCTTTCACCCAAGCGCCCAGCTTGCACAGCGCGTATACCCCGCGCCGCACCCTCTCGACGGCGTACAAGCTTCCGTCCGCCTCCAACCGCGTCACCAGGACCTTGGGCGTGGCAGGCGCGCCGTCATCATCTTCTTGTTCCTGCCCGTAGTCGTCGTCGTTGCGGCGGTGGTGCTCGTCGGAAGAAGAAGAAGAAGAAGCACGGCGCTCGAGCGCCTCGACGTGCGCGGAGAAGAGACGGGTGGACGGGAGGGCGGCGGAGGGACCACCGGCGACGTCGAGGAAGGAGAGAGGCAATTGCGAGCGCTCTATGAGCTTGACGGGCGTGAGGGTGATAGGTCGATCGTAGGGTAATGTTGGGCAAGGCTGCGGAGCAAAAAAAATTAAAGTCAATGTTAGCAATGGGAGATCTGAGAAGAAGCTGGAGGGTGGGGAACAAGGCAAGACGCACGCGTATAGTGATCAATTTCTGCTCCAATGCGGCCGGAGCATGGTCGCTTCTCTTGCGCTTGCGGGAATCGGCTGGCGGCTCGCGCTTCTTCGCGGCGGAGGTCGAGGACGAGGAAATAGCGGGGCGTGCGGGAGCAGGAGGGCCATGTTTATTCGCTGACACCATAATGCGCCAGACGGTTCAGCGGTGCGTGCGAGCCTGGCATGGCTCGTCGGGATACAGGGTTGTCTTCGAAGTGCTCGTGGGGTTGTTCAGTCGGACGCGCTAAGGCTTGCTGCATGTTCGGAGCGGCGCGCGTGCTGTGACGCGCTCCACGATCGGCCGATCCGCTCCACACGTCACTCTCCCACGCGACGGGAGACCGTCAACTTTATCTCGTTTTCGTGCTGCACCTTTCCTGCTTCGACTAGACCAATGGGTCCGTGAATTCTCATTCAATTCATGCTACTTTTTTGCTTTCCTTTTTACGGATGCCACATGCCAGCTTCAGTTGGCCGGTTCCATGGCTCAACCACAACCGTACGCCTAGATGTACTCCCTGTCGGCGTAGCTCTGGATCATGCCCTCCGCAGTGGCCTCATACTCCTTCAGAGCCACCTTGTCACCCTCCACCACCGTGTTGGCCTGAACGAACACCTTTCTGGGCTGCTTCTTGGCAAGCACGACAGGCCTGACCTTGTTGGCGAAGAAATCATCGACATGGGTGATGTCGCTGTACATCTTGGTGCCAGCCTCCACGTCCGCCGTTGCCTTGTAGATGTGCAGTTGTTGGAGATACTTCTCCACAGCCGCGCGACCGTGGCTAAGAATCTTGTTCCTCTCAAGGCGGATTGTGAGGTCTGACAGGTCATCCTTCGTGTACTCAAGCTCGCAGAACTCCTTGCCAGCGTTCAGGAACACGCGCAGGATCGAGTAACGCGCTTGCATGTGTGCCTGTCCCCACTTGCGCGACTTTGGGTCCCAGAACTCGAGCGCAGCGACACCCGCACGAGCCATGCTGAGATAGCCCGCGTACAGCACATCGCCTCCCTCGCCATCGATGTCCGTTTCGCCAGAGCCGAACCCGAAGATCTTGAGGATGTCAAAGTCGCAAGACAGAGCCATGGCGACGCACTCTGCACGGCACTCTTCGTAGCTGGCAGCAACTGGGCCAAACACTGATCCCCACGTCTGGCCAGGCTTGTACCAGGTGGTAATTGGCTTGTTGGTCAGGGGGCTGACCGGAGGATTCTTGATATCGAAGTTGTATTCACCAGGAGAAGTCTCCTGCAAGAGCTTACCACATCCGTGACCGAGCAGCTCGTGAAGTCCGACTTGGACCTCAAAGGCGGGGTCACGGAACTTCCTGTAGACTTCATCATCGCTGTCCTTGATGAAAGGAATTTTCTCGTTCGGCGCCTTTGCCGAAAGAACGTTGCCCAGGCTCACGTTCTTGAACCCTTCTTTCTGGCGGATGTCGTCATAGTTGGGAATGTTGATACCCGCAGGGATGCCGCTGCCGGCAAATGTGAGAACCTCGAGGGACGTAAAGTCGGGGCTGAGGAACTTGTCTTTCTCAAACTCCTCCTTCCACGGCAAGCGAGGAATGAGTTTAGGAGCAGCCTCGACCAGTGCACCAAAAGCCTTGGTCCTCTCCTTGTTGACCATGGCTACGAAGCCCTCCCATTCACCACGAATCCCGTGAGGGTCACGGTAGGTCTCGACGAAGCCGATGTCGGTCTCGACCATAGGACCCTTGTCCCTGATCCAGAACCTCTGGCTATCCTTGTACGCCTCGAGAGAGCCGGTAGTAAATGACTTCTCATAAGCATCCAACATAGACTTCTCGGTGTCATTACCGGCGTACTGTTTCGCCTTCTTGATCGCGTCGGCGATCGTAGCCATCTCCCTAGAGTAGTCGCCAAAGACGAGCTTGAGCTTCTTGCCCTTGAGCTTTCCGTCCAGCTCCCACTCAGACTCCGGGATGTCACGCTGGTCCTTCGAGGGTGAGTCCAGCGAAGATGCAATCAGGACCTCGAAGCCATCCTTGGTCTGTCTGACCCTGGTGTTCTCGGGAAGCAGTCTCTTGCTCTCCAGGAAATCACTGATGATGGTGATCTCCTCCTTGGTGATTCTTGGAGAGTCGGGGTAGTATGTAGACAAGTGACCCCCATCGGGGTATCCCAAGTGCATACTCTCAACATGCTTGTCCGCGAAGATGTCGTCCTTGAACTTTTCATACTGCTGCAACGATTCTGGGGTCAGAGTGGCGAGGGCCTTCAGTTGCCTGGTCTCAAGGCGAGGCACGAACTTGGAATCGCCAAAGCTCTTGTAGTTGCCGGCGTTGCCCAGAAACTGAGCAGCGTAGTCCAAGAAGGCGTTGAGCTCATCGTCCGACAGGCCGGCATCCTTCTGGGCCTTCTTCCAATCTCCCTTGTAATGACGGTGGAGGGTAACGATGAAGTCGTAGATGTGCTCGGACTCGGGGGAAATTTGGCGGAGGACAATGCGCGTACCGGCGAGGCAAGCACTGCTCAGCTGTTAGCAGGACACACGGATGCTGAAGTCATGCGCCGCGTCAGGAGTTCAGGGAGGATCGCCGGAGCCGAGCGTAGCACAGGCGACAGACCGAGCCAGAAGCTCACTGGTAGGAATTAACACAGCACAGGAAGTACCTGCGAGCGAAGCTGAGGCAGGTGCAGGCATTGCTTCGAGAGCGTGACATGGCCGATGAGCTCAGCTTCGCGACGCAAACATCTTCACGTGTATTATGCTGGCATCCTTGCGGTGCACTGCAGCTATGCCCAGCTTAGGCGAGCCTCCCCGCAGACAACGATAGGCAGATGTGCAAGGCGTGGGGTAGCTGACATGGAGAGGTAGTGGGAATAGAGCTTCTGCTGGTCGTTGAGAGCTTCAAAATGGGGCTTGATAGCCAGGGGCACAACCGTAGGCGGGCTATCGGCCAGATAGTGCTTGAGGGTTCCGGGATCCATGGTGGCAGTTGTGGTTGCTTGGGTGGTGTTGTGGACAGCTCGTTGCTGGTGGCGGGGTCCTAGGCAGCTGGAACGCTGCGGGGCGGCATCCACGGCTTGGCGGGCGCCCTCTCCGGTGGTACACGGCCAGGAACGAGACAAGGAGCCTCCGGCGCTGCAGATGCGTGCATATGTGCGCGCAGGCGCTTCCCCAAGCGGCTGCGATAGCTGCACGCTTCTGTGCAAAAAATCTACACGGCGGCTGCTGCCGCGGCACGCCAGCGGGCGGAAGGCCGTGAGCGCGCGCAGAGCCCGGGTCTGGGGGCTCATGGCAGCGGCGGCAGGGCTGACGGGGGCGCGGGCACTTTCGAGGCACGCGGCTCGCAGGAGAGCGAGGTAATGAAGTCCAATAATTGCCAGACTCCTTTTGCGATGCGAGATGTCGATTTGCGGCCCGGGTGTTGACTGCGGCTGGTCCGTGCGGGCGCTTTCCCACACAGACCACAACAGAGCGGGCGCCCTCGTCTTTCCCTCACCGCTGTCCTCCCATCCTGCTCCTTCTCCATCGCTTCCACCGCCCGACTACCTCCCCCTAGTCGCGTCTCCAGCTTTTCTTCGCCAGCTTCTCTCTACAACCTCATCCACAACACCCACAAACCACAGCCACCATGCGCGAGATTGTACGTTTCTGCGGCAGCCCGACTGTTTTTAACGCGTCCCCTGACAGCCCCGCGTCTTTGCCCCCGGCCGCAACAACAGCGCCAGCGCCTGGCCAACCATTGCTAACATCGCTTTTTCGCACCCATAGGTTCACCTTCAGACCGGCCAATGCGTAAGTCTCTTCCCGCCTGCTGTGTTCGCCGCATCGCGCTGACTTTTCCCAGGGTAACCAAATTGGTGCTGCCTTCTGGTTTGTTGCCAAAACACTCCCGCAGCTGCGCCCCCCGCTGACCCCAATCGACACACAGGCAGACCATCTCTGGCGAGCACGGCCTGGACGGCTCCGGCGTGTAAGTGTGCGCTGTCTTTGCCGCGCTTTGCAATCGCTGACTCTCGGCAGCTACAATGGCACCTCCGACCTCCAGCTGGAGCGCATGAACGTCTACTTCAACGAGGTACTCTCTCACTAATTAGACAAACACGTAAAGTATGGCAATCTTCTGAACGCGCAGCAGGCTTCCAACAACAAGTACGTTCCTCGTGCTGTCCTCGTCGACCTCGAGCCCGGCACCATGGATGCCGTCCGCGCCGGCCCCTTCGGCCAGCTCTTCCGTCCCGACAACTTCGTTTTCGGCCAGTCTGGTGCCGGTAACAACTGGGCTAAGGGTCACTACACCGAGGGTGCCGAGCTCGTTGACCAGGTCCTCGACGTCGTCCGTCGCGAGGCCGAGGGCTGCGACTGCCTCCAGGGTTTCCAGATCACCCACTCTCTGGGTGGTGGTACCGGTGCCGGTATGGGTACGCTCCTGATCTCTAAGATCCGCGAGGAGTTCCCCGACCGCATGATGGCGACCTTCTCCGTCGTTCCCTCCCCCAAGGTCTCGGATACCGTTGTCGAGCCTTACAACGCCACCCTGTCCGTTCACCAGCTTGTTGAGAACTCGGACGAGACCTTCTGTATTGACAACGAGGTACGTGAAATTGCCTTAGTCGGCTGGTTCGAGCGCTGAACTGACTTCTCATAGGCTCTGTACGATATCTGCATGAGGACCCTCAAGCTCACCCACCCCTCGTACGGTGACCTGAACCACCTGGTCTCCGCCGTCATGTCCGGCGTCACCACTTGCCTGCGTTTCCCTGGTCAGCTGAACTCTGACCTGCGCAAGCTGGCCGTCAACATGGTTCCCTTCCCTCGTCTCCACTTCTTCATGGTCGGCTTCTCGCCTTTGACCAGCCGTGGCGCCCACTCCTTCCGTGCCGTCACCGTTCCCGAGCTCACCCAGCAGATGTTCGACCCCAAGAACATGATGGCTGCCTCTGACTTCCGTAACGGCCGCTACCTCACCTGCTCCGCCATCTTCCGCGGTAAGGTCTCCATGAAGGAGGTCGAGGACCAGATGCGCAACGTCCAGAACAAGAACTCGTCCTACTTCGTTGAGTGGATCCCCAACAACGTCCAGACCGCTCTCTGCTCCATTCCTCCCCGTGGTCTCAAGATGTCCTCCACCTTCGTCGGCAACTCGACCTCGATCCAGGAGCTCTTCAAGCGTGTCGGTGACCAGTTCACTGCTATGTTCCGTCGCAAGGCTTTCTTGCATTGGTACACTGGCGAGGGTATGGACGAGATGGAGTTCACTGAGGCTGAGTCCAACATGAACGATCTGGTCTCCGAGTACCAGCAGTACCAGGAGGCGTCGGTCAGCGATGCCGAGGAGGAGTACGACGAGGAGGCTCCTCTCGAGGAGGAGTAGATCTCTGTCCAGCCGGATCGGTAGCTTGGGCCGGAGGAAGCCTTTCGAGCTTGGTCTTGTTTGGTCTTGAACTTCTGAGAACGTGCGAGTGGGGTGAGCTCGAACGTGTAGTTAAGCGTTTCAAAACAATAGTAGTGTTTTCGTAATCCATTTCCTGCGTTGAATATGCAGACTTCTTGCAAATTCATCCAATTGACCTCTACTTTGGTCATCCATCCATGCTACTTCCGCGACGTGAGAACTCTTTCAGACACGGACCATTGGAGCCATGCAGAGAGCTTGACAAACAACGAAATTGATAACTTTGCATTTGGTATCTCAGATGTTAAATCCCAACAACGACCACCACCCCTCCCTCTCAACCGGTTTGGCAGTTGAATACCCTGTGTGTGACTGTTAAAACGCCCTACGTAAATGCAAAAATAATGTGCTGCTTGCACGTCGTTGTCGTCGACTTCGTTATACTTCCGAACCACTCTCTCTCTCGCCTTCTCTCCATCTACTAACCCACCCCTTCCCTCATCGTCTTACCATGAAACAACAAAGCGCATTGTTGAACCGCGCACGATGTTGAAGTTGTATTCATCTCGTCTCTCGGCGTTTCTTCCCCACTCCCACTCGCCCCCTTTTTTTTTTTCCGTGCGTCCTCCCCCTTTAACCAACCAACCAACCGAATTACTACTTTCCTTTTTTCACGTGAGCGAGACCCATGTGGGTAGCCAGCCGGATAATGGAACCGAAAATCTCCGCTCTCTCGGTCCGGCCCGCATCCGTTTTCCCTTCTTTTTTTTTTCCCTTGTTCTTGTTTGATGATGTGGGCTCGTGCATAATTTTAGCTGGAGACGGCGATGGGGCCGGCCGCTTTCCCTTCCTCCCTCCCTCCCTCCCTCCCGCTCGCGCCCCCTTCCTTCCCGCCGCCACCTCCAATTCCCAACGCGGTATTTTTGTTGTTGTTTCCTTGTCCAGTCCGGCGTTGGCAATTGCAGTTCTCGCGTCGTGGATTTTACGACGACTTCTTGCCACCACCGGCCGCCCTCTCGCGATCCCTCTTGGCGTAGATCTCGCCGGTGAACGGGTCCTCGTAGCGTAGGGCGACGCTGTACGCGGCGTACACGATGGCCGTGAGGAGGAACCCGGCGGGCTTGGCGAAGAGGATGGCGGAGCCGAGGAACGACGCGGTGCTGCCCCAGTACATGGGGGCGTCGGTGACGTTGAAGGGGAACGACTCGACCTTGGCGTCCATCAGGATGCCGAAGTAGTCGCCCAGGTACGTGCCCGTGACGCCGAGCGCCCACATGGACGACAGCACGAGGATGTTGCCCGACGCGAGCAGGCCGTAGGCGATGGCGCGGAAGGTGGGCGAGAGGAGGAGCGGCAGCGTGGGTTGCGATTCGATGGCGGTTTTGTAGCTGTTGTGTGGGGTTTGTGTTAGTCTGGGTGGGCTCGGGTGAATGGGTTGCTGCTGCTGCTGCTGCTGCGTGCGGAGAGATGCGCTTTGCGGTGGAGCGGTGTCGGGGAAGCCGGGGTTTTACGAATGAAGGGGACAGGCGGACGTACATGATGTCGCGGATTATTCCCAGCGAGAAGATGGTGACGGCGAGCCCATAGCAGCCGTACAGCGAGTTGCCGCCGAAGAGCTTGGTGATGACCTTGTTGTGGTATTCTGTCGTGCCAGACACCGCGTCAATTAGCTTGTGTGTTCCACAAATGCAGCTCTGAGAGCTTCATAAGCGTCCTGCGGATGGCAGGCGCAACGTAGGAGTGCCATTGGAGGACAAGGCGAGCTCAAGCGTCTTTCACAACGCGATGCGGGGTGGAGTGGCTGCTGCGCCAGAGGTTCCCGACGCGCAGCATTGGACGAGCGGGGTATGAGGGAGTTCAGTACCTTGCCTAGCAGCGATGCTGGAAAGACAGTCAGCAGTTTGCCTCTCAATGCTTTGTCGTAGGTCCGGATGCAATTGGGCGGAGCACTTACTTCCAGAAAGTCGGGTTGAACAGAATGCTTGCAGCCGACACTGTTCAATGGACGTCAGCGCTTTGCTCATTCGCATGGTCGACATTGGCACGAGCTATGGCGGTGTTGCGCCGCGGCAGCGCAAAGGCTTGTCGTGCGGGAATAAGGCGTAGCGGGGAAAGAAGGCCATGGAAAGAGCTGGCAGTACTCACGCCAGAGAGTCGGCTGGCTGAAATCGATGTAGGCAGCCATGGTTGAGGGCGGAGAGAAGGGTGGTGTCGGAGCTCGGAGGTGAGGGGGTGAGGCGGAGCAATTGCGAGAAAGTGACTCAAGGTAGCTTTGGGGGAAAAGCGAAGAATAAGGGATTTAGCGCGGTTGACGTTGTTGACAGATGGTGTTCTTCCGCCAGCCGCGATGACGGGGCTTGCATGTGACTGCCTGAAGCGACGCGATCCATGGCGAGGGCCGGCGGGGTGGAACGGCACAAACGTCAGAGCTTCCCCCACGTTTTCGTCATCTGCCATGCCGTCGCAACGCCAACACCATAGCCTCGATCGTCGCAGCTCTCATGCAACAGGGTTCATGGTGGATACTATTATTAATGGGTATTCAGTGGCATTAAATGGATATCATTAGCGTTGCGATCGAGGCTGTCTCCTTCGTGTGAAGCCAACAGCCCGGGTTGTGTACCAAACGTAAGAACTTGAAAGAATACGCGCTTTTGTCCGTATCCATCCTGATTCAATTTTTCTTCCCTCGGGGATCCCCGGTCCCCTCGAATCTCTCACGACATTCACATCACCCTACAGAGCATTCGACGCACACGAGAACGCGCCGCCGAAGCTATCCTCCTCATATCCTTGGATGATACTCTTGACGACCGCATACGTTCCGCCGCTAAGGAATAGCAGACCAATCATGCAGAGAATGATGTTGAACGCGAAGCCGACGGGACCTTTCCAGCCGCGCTTCTTGTAGAAGTCCGGCCCATAGTCGGCCCTGCGCATGCGGATGTAGGCGACACCCCAAAAGATGAAGCCGAAGAAGGAATCAAAGAGCGAGCTCATCAAGCTGAGCAGATCCGAGAAGAATGGAATGACCTCAGCGATAATGAATGCAAAAACCCAGAGAGCCGCGAGGATAAGGCCCCAGGCCACCCAGCCGACGACGGTGTGGTTGCCCATGTGGCGCGTATCGGAGAACAGGCGGAAGAAGACAAAACGGGCGGAGACCGAGGCATACAGAACACCCAGGAAGATAATTGTCGGAATCATGAAGCTGAAGCTGACCTTCTTGTAGACCTCGTCACTGATGGACCCGAATGCTGGAGATGTGATGTAGTTGGTGCCGGTGTAGGCGTACACAATCGAGCCAACCAAGCTGAAAACAATCACCTCAGCAATCGTAACGGTCCAGAGTGCCTTGGGGAAATCCTTGGGATTCTTCATCTCCGCGATGAATGACGGAAGCGTGATCTGACCGATGAATGTATAGCTAATATTCATGAATGCGTTCATGCCAGCGATAAAAGTGGTTCCTGCGGCTGGAACTGCCAAGACGATAGGCTCACCCATACTTGGGTAGGTGGCTGGGTGATCTTCAATGGCCGAAAAGATGGTTGCCAGCAGGACGGAGATGAAAGTAAAGAATGCGGATGCCGTGGCCAGCTTGGCAAGGGTCGAGAAGGTTCTCGGGAGCGAGCAGAACCAAGAAATCACAGCGACGATGGCGGAGAATCCAATGGTGCACACGCTGTGATTAGTCATTGTGTTCAGATATTTCGCGCCAACAAGACAATGGAGACCCTGGAATCCGTAAGTGACAGCCCAAGTGCGGTGGAACGCGCTAAGACACTTACTTGAATGAAGGTATTGTTCAGCAGGAACATGACAGCGGTGAACCACCACGCCCATTTCGAGTTGAAAAACAGCATCTGGCCAATGTCACACACATCCTTGACCTCGGGGTGACGCAGGCAAAACTCCCTGGCTGGTTGTCAGCGCCAAGTCCCCAAGAAGTCTTCGGGGCTCAAACTCACCAAGTAATCAAGGACGTATACAGCACCAGTCCGGCAATCACGACGGTCAAGATCAGGCCCGGCACAAGTCCCAGGATTGAATAGGACCAGGGGAAGGACATGATGGCGAGGCAGATGTACTCGGAGAAGAGCAGGGCAGCAGTCTTGGGCCAGCTGCAGGTGCGGTATTGGATCGCATTGGATTCCTCCATGGCGATCTGCTTGCCCACGCTCACGGTGCTGTCCGAGTCGGAGCCGCCGCCCACGACGGGCTTGATGATGGGCTCGCTGATGCGGCGCATGGGGCGGTCGCCGTGCTTGCGGGTGGCCTCCGGGTCGTAGCCGGCGCCATAGTTTCCGGAGGTGTCCAGGACATTTTTGTCGTCGGAAACACCGCGCGAAGGAGAGGAGGATTTGGCGTCGACGTTGGAGCCGTCGACGCTCTTCTTGCTGCTGCCGAAACCTAGCGCCATTTCACCGACCGGATGGGCTGGACAAAGGTGATGTTGTACAAAGGATCGCGACTCGAGACCGTCGGCGGCATGAACCACCAGTTGTTTCCGGGGGACAGGCGAAAAATAAGGGCGACGCAACGAGAATCCTCACTCGGTTGCGTGCTAGGTCTCGGACGTGGACGCCGAGTTGGGAAGCGTTCGGGGGCTGGACAACCGGGATACGAAAACCAGGGAGGGGCGCACAAGAGAGATGCGGCCAGGCTGAGCGGTGGGCCAGGGTTTTATATGGAAAGATGATCTTCGAATCAGCCCGGCGGGCTAGCGCTGGAGTAGCAGTAATACGTTGCGTTGGGTGGTTTAGCGCAGAGCGTGGGAACCCAGTAAATCCACGTCTCCCATCATGGGCGAATGGGCAACGTCAGCCTGACAGGGAAAGAAGGCTAACGCGCCAGGGCAGCGGGGTGGGGTTCCAGGTCGGAAGCAACGATGGGTTAATGATGCGGCGCAACCGGGCTCACGGGCGTTGCGCAGCAACTGCCCCAGATGCGCTTCCCTGCGCCGGCCAGGATGCCCGCGCATTTGCCATCGGCGGACCCGAAGAAACGTGAAAAGAAAATCCAAGTTCCGGGCGGCTGAGAGGAGCGTTGGCCACGCGCTGCCCGCAAACGTCGGCGGCGTAGAGTCAAAATGGAGATAACGTGATAAGACGCCATCGATGCCTATTTCCCGCTAAGCATCAGCCAAGCGGCCGCCTCCGTCGCTCGTCCGCGGGTCGCAAGCCTGTTGCTAGATGCCTCGCTGCCTGACCTCTCTGCCTCGCCGTCGCCGCCGCCGTCGCCGACAAGGGAAACGCCTGCGCAGCCCACACCCCGGCCTCCGCCCGCGCGAACAGACCGCCTGCGCCCGCCACATGCATCCTTCGGACTCGCCGCGCGCCGCGCAGGACGCCTGTCTGCGCCTAAAGCCATTGAGGAAACAAGCCAGCTTACTTAGTGGTGATATCAACCGGTTGTGAGGACTGCCAGATCGTGATCTCATGGCGCACACCAAGCTACGGAGCAAAGACGAGGTCCAAGGGCTGGGCGGCTGGGCGGCAGGACAGGACCCAGCCGCAGCCGCATTAGGGGCTCGGCGGCAAAGCATGCGCGTCGACGTCACGCTGCTTTCGTATGTTTTTTCTGGAGTAGTAGTACCAGTCATCACTCGACCGGTTCCGCGGCTCTGAGGTGCCGGTCTTGAGCGGCTCGGGCCTCGACTTGCGCCCGTCAGTAAAACGCGCCTGCCCTGAACCCCTCCGCTTCTTCGCGGGTGCGCCTGCCAACGGCTCGAGAGCGCAGGGACTCAGGTCGTCATGCAGGTTGACATGGGGGGTGCCACTCTCTTCGCATCCTGGGTAACACGACGGCATGCCTTATCTGTCACCTATCAGCCCGGAAGCTGCTGTGAAACTCTGCTTGTAGGAAAGTCGAGATACCGAAGTTGCCTATCTCATGGCTGGCAGTTGATTGCTGTGATAAACATGAGACATTCGCCGATTTTCCTATCCCGCACTTACAATGCCACTATTGCTGGAGGAGACGTGGCACTTGCTCAAATGGCCAGAATTGACGGCCCTTATGCATGAAACCTCGTTTGGCAATGTCCGTTCAGAAACGGGCGCCAACTACTCGACCGCTCGAATTAGACCAAAACACCTGTTCCACCCGCTTTTTGGGAATCAGTCCTTAGATATGCAAGCTCAGAAGACCCGGCGCCAATTATGCCATTTAAAGTCCTGACTTCCCATGATGTCCATTTTTGATACTTCAGGCTCAAGGCCCCTCTACTCCTCGTCTTCATCATCCTCATCAACAACCCGTCTCCGCTTCCTGGAACTTGCCGCGACAACTTCATCGTCTTCATCGTCCTCATCCGCATGAGCCCTCTTCGGGCTGCCGTGCTTCCCTCTGCGCTGCTGTGCCTCAAGGCGCTCGTCGATGTCTTCATCGTCCTCGAATGTCTCGGGTTCCTCGTCGCTGCCAGCCAAGAAGTCGTCATCTTCGTCGTATTCGTCCTCCCTGAAGCGAGAGCGGGGACCGGCATCCTCCTCCTCATCGCTATATTCTTCACGCCTAGGACGTCTTGGCTTGGCGCCGCGGGCGCCACGGTCGTCATCGTCATATCCGCTTGACTGACCATAGCGAGAACCGCTGTATCCTGTTGACCGACCAAACCCGCTGCGGCCAAAACTCCGGTCATTCCTCATGCGTAGACGCTCCTTCTGGCGCTCTTCCAGCTTAACGTGACGCTCGCGCTCCCTCTCAGTCGCCTCCGCCTCTCTCTTCTTCTTCTCCGGATCTTCAGTCAAGCTGAAGATAGCCACAGAGCCGCCAGCACCAGAGCGTGCCTTAGCGGCAGTGGCGAGGCTCTCTGTCAAACGGTCTATCGAGTCGTCGGTTGTGCTCTTGGATGGCATAATGGAGAGACCAGCGGTGACCTTGTTGGTGACGCGCACAAGTTGCTCGCGTGTGTTGGGCGTGCAGAGATAAGTGAAAGAGTCCTTGCTCGGATCATACGGGATGGTTCCGCTTTTTCTCATATCTCGGATACTTGTGGGTGTAGGCTTGATAGGATTAATTTGCGGAGGGGCAAGAGGCTTCCCGTCAAGCTCGCACTGCTGCGTGGGGTCGGAACCGAGTTGCAGAGTAAGGGAGCCATCAGACCACCTGAGGATGCGGGCATTGGATTGAATTTTAGAGGGGTCGGAAGGAGAATGGCGCCAGCGAATGGTCGTCTGAGCGGTCTTGAAGGGCGAGAATGTCGACGATGGCTCCTTCTTGCTGTGATGGTCCGTTGTGGGCGGCTGCCACTTCTCAAGGACGAATGTTTTGGGATCGACTGCGAGGAAGCGCGGCACCCTCATAAGATAGAGCTATATTCGTGTCAGCGAGAAGCTCCTGCTGGCATAAGGTTCGTACACACCTCATTGTCGCTGGGCTCGGGAACCGCATGGCGTGGCAGCGATGCTTCAGCTATCTGGAGCTCCATGGCCTCGAACTCCTCGGCAGCTGCACTCTTGACGCGGTCCTCGCGACCAACGTCATCGCCAGAATCAAGATCCTCATCGTCGAGTGTGCGCTCGGCCCTGCAAGAATCGTCAATTGGCGTTCGAGCAAAGTGCAGCAATCAATTCCACATACGGTGCCTGCTCAGCCTCACCCTCATCCCCGCCATCGCCAAAAAGGTCATCCTCGTCGTCCAGCGGCGGTTCGTCGTCGTTGAGCTCGTCGTCACTCGCGGCGGCCCCAGCACCGGTGGTGGTGCGTCTTCCGGTGACAACATCTTCCTCATCGTCGTCGTCATTCTGGCCGGCAAGAGGTGAGGTGGAGGCGGCGGTGGCGGCGGTGGCTTCAGCGTCGTCGCCGAACATGTCGGCCATGTTGTTCTCGGAATCGGAGGCCATAGCTGGTGTTGCGATTGACGAACGGCAGGTGGAGGTGGAGGCGGGGGCGCAAGGACGGTTGACGACGGTGCCGGCGAGCGGCGGGGTGCGCGGACGGGTGGCGGAGGCGGAGGAGTTGGGCGCGTCGGATGGGCTTTGTCTTTGTGGTGAGCAGCATCACACTGAGGCAGCGGAACACGGGCGCGTCGAGCTCGGCATCCCGTCGCGGCTGGGGCGGCGCGGAGAAATGAGCGACCGGCGGCATGTTCCCCTTTCAGGAGGGGCGCAACTGAAACCGCCCGGCTACGGTAGGGAGAGGTTCAGACATCTACACTCCTCCCGTCCCTCGCTCTCCGTCTTCTTCTGCCACATCGCTCGACGGCTTGCCGCCAACCTCAGCCGCCGCCCCTATTCCCTCGCCTTAAAACCGCGTGAATTGCTGCCTAGCAGACATGGCGTCGTTCTTCTCCAGCGTGTAAGTTGCAACGGGCTTAGCATTCCTCGTGGCCTTTAGATCCCTCTGCATACCTTCTCCTTGCCCCCGCCTGCCCCGCGCATCGCTCCGTCTAGCCGCCCAGCCTGATAATTTCCCCCGATCGTCTCCCGCACGTGGCTATCATTTGCTCTTTGTTCTTATTTCTCCACCCGCTGCACACCGCCCACACGTGATTCACTCCCCACGTCTCTGTTTGCCTCTACCATCCTGCTTGCTGCCAATCTCTCCCTTTACTTCTCTTCCGTACCTGCCCTGCGCACGACCGGCTCCCTTTCATGCCACATCCCACAGACAGGGTCTAGAACGCCACCACTAACTCCATTGCTCCACTCCACAGTCGCCAAGGCTTTGGCGGACGATCCAACAAGAACAGCAATAACCAACCGCCACCGCAAGCCAAGGGCAACGCGTCACCCACCATGTCTTACCAGAACTCACCCCAGCAGTACCCCAGCCAGCCGCAGCAGCTGCCTCACTCACCCGCAATGGTTCCTGCTGCCCCCAACGAGAGCGGCCCAATCGAGGCCGACCGTTCTCAGTCGCCTCAAAACAGGAAGCCTCCGTACTTCTTCCGCGAGGAGTATTCCAACCTGATCGTCAAGGGCAACTTCATGACTCTGGCTGCGCGGCCGAAGATGGTCGACGAGGGCGAGTGGCTTGCTCACCAAGGTTTGTGACTCTTGGCTCTCCGCTTCACTCTACGCCTTCTTACCTTCGACAGTTGTCGAGCAGTACCGTCTTCTGGACGGCATGATCCAGATCATCAAAACTCTCGATGAGCGGACGGGCCGTCCAATCTGCAACCCGGACACTTGCCCCACCATGTCTGCCGCCGGGTAAGTTCACCTGATATTTGTCCATCTTGATTAGACGAGCAGCAAGTTATGCTAAGTAGTGATGGCGGTGACTTTAGCCACACCTACACCTGGTTGGACAACAACAAGAAGCCCATCAAGATCCCCGCCTACCAGTACATCCAGCTCGTTCAGAAGTGGATTGTGGGTAAGATTGGCGACCAGAACCTCTTCCCCGTGGACACGTCGATACCATCTCAACCTTCCGGCACCTCTGCCGCCACCTATGCCTCGGGAGGCCTGAACACCCCCGGCTCCAACAGTCCCATTGCTGCCGGCCCGACCTCTCTCAACGCCCCGCTTTCTCAACTTTCCGGCGACGAGTGGATGGGCAAGCCTGCTGGCTTCCCCAAGCACTTCAAGGACGACATCAAGTCCATCTACCGCCAGATGATGCGTTGCTACGCTCACTTGTACCATGGCCACTGGCTCGACCCTTTCTGGAACCTTAACGCTTACAAGGAGCTCAACACGTGCTTCATCCATTTCATCAACGTCGGTCAGCAGTACGACCTGCTCAGCGACAAGGAGATGGAGCCCATGATGCCGCTCATTCAACTGTGGCTGTCCAAGGGACTCCTCCCGGAAAAGCAGGCTGATGGAACTCAAGCACCTTCCGGGAGCCAGCAACCGGCCTCGCAGCCCCAGGAGGGCCAGCCTGCTGCGGCTTAAATTGGGGACAAGAAGAATACGATGAAACGACGTGAGGAGGATAGCTGAGAGACGAAGGAATCTATTTCATTTTCAAATGGTTGATTGAGCGGCACGAGTTCTTTTCCACGGCCGCGAGCGCTTTTCTTTCGAAGAAAGTCAAAAGGCATATTTGCGCACGCGCAAAGAAAAAGATGGCAAAGCATTCGGCGCGCTTAAGGGGAAAGGAACGGGATGGGTACTTGAACGGAAGGATGAACTGAGGCTTTTTTTCCCCCCTCTGCGCTTGCACTTGATTTCCGTGGTCATCAGTGGTGCATGCTCTGGGCGTTTTCTCTTTACATTATTGCTTGCTTGCAAAAGCGCGGAATTTGCTTGAATGATATCGATGCGGCCACTCTTCACTCCGGTTCATCATCTCACTAGCGCCATTTCTGGAATGTCGATTTTGTCATTGCAGCGAAATCGGGATGAGAACCACAGCATATGGTAGCTTGATTTTCGGTCGAGCAGGCGAACGAGGGAATAAACTATGTCAACACGAATGGTGTTACGTAATCCTCTTCACTTCTGTTCTATGCTTTGGTTCTCAATGACATTTGATCTGCTTCCTAGTTGTCGTAAGAGTTTGCAGTCAAACTTTCGGATATTCTCCCCCCTTTTCCTATGAGCATTGAATATTTCCAAGATATTCTTCGTACACCCATCCATCATACAACACACTTCCTCTATACCCAAAAAACACCCTTCTTTTCCGGACCACCCTCCCAAAAGGGCAAGACACCTCATGCAATGATGAACCAGAGAGAAACCGCCACCCCTATACCACAAAAAAAAAAAAGACAAACGCCTTTTCCACCGCCAAATAAGATGAAGCAAAAAATCCTTTGCGTGCATGACGACGACGACGACGACGACGACGACGACAGACGACCTTCTAACCCCTTCTCCAATTCCAATCGTACAGGAGGAAACGCGCGCCACGGCCGCTGTAAATGCGTGTGCATGCATATATACAAACCCCGTCATGATCTTCATCTTCTTCGTCATCAATCAAGCACTCTATCATCCGCATCCACATCCGCCTCGTCCTTCGCCCCCTTCTTTCCCGTCTCCGAGCTCGCGAACCCACCGCCACCACCACCATCACCCTTCTCCACCTCGTCCGGCCGCCACTCGAGCTGGCCATCGGGCCGCGCGACGAAATCGTCGAACATCTTCTGGAGGGCGACTTCGTCGTCGTCGACGGACGCGGGGGGGTCGGCAGCAGGAACGGCATCGCCGGGAGGAGGAGGAGGGGGAGGAGAAGGACGAGAGGAAGGAGGACCGTCCGGAGAAGACGAAGCACCACCGCCACCGCCACCGGCACCGGCAGCAGCAGCGGCGGCGGCGGCGGCGACGGCGGCGACGCGCAACCGCTCCAACACGCGCCGCTCGGCCTCGAACTTCGCCGCCATGTCGGCGCGCAGCGCGAAGTCCAGCCGGCGCTCGTCGGCGGCGTCGAACACGCCGAGCCCGCGGCGCCGCATCTTCTCGAAGTCCTTCTCGAGGGGCCCGGCGCGGTAGCCCGCGGCGCGGTCGGCCTCGGCGAGGACGCGCTCGAAGACGTCGCGGCGGTTGCAGCGCCAGCAGAGGCCGAGCATGTGCAGGTAGGTCGAGCGGTCGAGCGGGCGCGGGGGCTGGGTGACGGACGCCGCCGCCGCCGCTTGGCCGCGCAGCTCTTGGAGTTGCTGCCACACGGCGAGGCCGGCGGGCCAGTCGCGGCGCTCGGCGCAGGCGTGCAGGAAGCGCGTGAGCCCGGCGGCGTCGAAGCCCCAGCCGTCGGCGGCGAGCGTGGCGCAGATGTCGACGGCGCGCTCGAGGCCGTGGAACTTGAGCAGCCCCGCGACGATGGCGTTCATGACGCGCGGGGTGGGGTGGACCTTCTGGACGAGGCGCGACGGCAGGCGCGGGTGGCGGACGACGCGGTTCTGAAGCTTGTGGATGGTGGCGGCGCGGTCGAGGGCGAGCGTGGGGCGGGCGAGCATGAGGGCGTAGTTGGTCGTGCTGAGGCCCGTCATCAGCTGCATGAAGCGCGTGAAGCCGCGCGCGTCGTTGGTGAGGACGTGGTGCGAGAGCGCGGCCGCGCACGTGATCTCGTCCGGCCGCATGTGCACCTCGTGGATCGAGGCGATGACCAGCGAGCTGAGGGCGTGCTGCCGCAGCCGGTTGAAGCCCAGGAGCAGCGCGTTGTACGTCGTGATGTTGGGCGGCGCGGGCGAGACGAGGAGCTCCTCGCAGATGGCGCCGATGAGGCGGGGGATGGTGACTTCGCCGCGGAAGCACTGCTCGAAGCTCTCGAATATCCGCTCGTTCATGGCGTGGCAGTTGCGGTGGAACTCGCCTTCCGGGTCCTGCTGGTAGTACGGGTATTGCCAGTACACGGGCTTGAATTCTTCGACATCCTCGTCTCGTTGCGGGTATTTGGTTCGTCGGAGGAAATCGTCAATCCTCTTGAAAAAGTTCTGCTTGTTCTCCGGTGTCTTCATGGCGATATAATACACGTTCTCCGGCAGCCAGCATTCGGGAATATTGTCCCACTTTCTCCGCCGCGGATAGCGGTCCAGCTGCGCTTCATCAACCAATGCTAACACCAATTTGGCCATGGACAGGTTCATGGTCTGTATCTTCCGGCGCGTCCAGCGAGACTCCAGCCCCTCGATTTTCCGCTCATCCGTGGCGTACAACGACTGCGGAGGGAAATAATTGGGGTCAAAGGACGGCCCAGTATTTGCGGGCCATTCCGGTCGCCCTGAAGCCATCATAGTGTATCTTCTTGCTTCCTCCCACGCTTCTATTTCCCCCAAAGCTGCGTTGTCCTCTCCGAGATTATCCCCGCTGTCTTCCCTCTGGTCAAAGCCACGTTTTCTCAATTCTTCCAGCTTCTCGCGCATGATGGCCTCTGCGGCATTGGGGTCTTTAATGTCGACAACCGCCTTTTTCAGCCATTCTGCAAGGTCCTCGGCATCCTTGCCCTCGAGCCCGAGTTGTTTCATGTCTGCTTCGAACCTCCGCCGTTCGACTTTGGCCCGCACCCGATCATCCTCCCGCCGCCCCTCCGACGTTCGTGTATCTGCGTCGCCGGGACTCAATCCTTCTTTGGCGTCTTGAATGGCATGGTCCCACTTCTCCCTGCGCTGCTGCTTGGAGCGGCCGTCGGCGACGGCGGCGCAGGCGAATATGGCCGAGTAGAAGATTGTGGAGCTCGGGATCGCCGAAAGGCGCTTGCGGAAGGCGGTGGTGGAGCGGCGGGCGATGGCGGTCGAGTAGGAGAGGCATTGTTGACAGCGGCAGGTGCATTTCGTTGCCCGCAGTGTTCGCGACCAGAGGCTTTGCATTATTCGGGCTACCGTCGTGGCATTGTCCGGTCGAAATCTCTCGCAGAAATTCGGCCGTGAAGGTTGTGGAGGGAGGGGACGGCGAGTGGTGGGCGCAGTTGACGGCTGCGGACGTCAATTGCGATGGAGCAGACGCGCTGCGGCGGGCGCTGCTCGCGTGATAGAGCGGTGTGGTGGGTGCAGAGGGCGCGATGGGAGGTGGTTCACCGTTGTGCATGAGCTGATCTCTCTCTCCGCGAAAGATCCCTGCGGCGTCGACGCGCCGGCGGGCGGGCGGCCAAAGTGAAGCCCGCCCCGCCTGGAGCTTCACCTTTGCCCCTCCATCTCTCCTCCGACGCCGTCCCGCAGCCTCCGCTAGTATTTTCGAGCACCATGCTGGCCCTCACTTTGACCGCCGAACTGGAGGGGTAATACACCCCGGGAGCCCGCTATTGCAGCCGAGATTTGCTAACCAAAAAACGCAGTGTGACGGACCTGAGGCCCAACGACACCCAAGAGAACCCTTTCTACTACACCTTCAAGGTCCAATGTACCTCTTGCCGCGAGATCCACCCTAACTGGGTGAGCGTGAGTCGCTTTGTAAGTTCACCTCTCCATTTCTCAACGCTGCGAATGCTAGATTCCTAACCCTTGCACGCAGGAACAAAACGAACAGAGCGGCAGCAGAGGCGAGGCCAACTTTGTGTGGAAGTGCAAGAACTGCAAGGTAAAGAGCTTTCCATTCAACTTCGTTCTTTATCCCGGGCGCCCGCCTGCGGATTTAACGATTAGTTTGATCTTTACTTCGCTCTTGCAATCCTTGTCATGCATCAATTCCCCAATCAAGTAAGACTGACGGCGTAACAGAGAGAGCACTCTGCCAACATCACCGATGTCCCGAAGGCCTACCCGCAGCAGTCGCCGCCGAAGAGCCAGAAGATCATCACGTTTGACTGCCGTGGTCTTGAGTTCGTCGAGTTCAAGCCGGATGTAAGCACACTTTGTCTTCTGTATTCCGTTCTTACACCTCCCCGACACCCTTCTTCAACATCGCCCCTTCTATCTGCCGAGTTGCAGGATTGCTTGTGCCATATCGGTGAGCCGGTCCGCGATCGCTCCGAGGGACGACATCCATGGCATCTACAGTTCGCAACAAACCTGGCTCTTCCCTCTCAAATCCGTCCTCCTCTCCCCCGACTCATCCAACCATCCCACGAGACATGCGGAAACTTCTTGCCCCCCGGCAACTCTAACTCTCATTCTCAACAGGGCGAATGGTCCGCCACGGGCGTCGACTCGAACACCAAGTTCGACGCCATCGACCTGACCGAGGGCGACTGGTTCGACTACGACGAGAAGGCGGGCGACGAGGTCAGCATCAAGGATCAGAAGTGGGAGATCGTTCGGGCTTAGAGAGGGCGCTAGAGCTGGGGGAGACCGGCCCACCGAGGCGTTTGATAGCGGGGGGTATGAAAGGGGACCAAAGGGAAGAAAAAAAAAAGTAGTATGCGTGAACGGACTGATAGTCTGTCAAGAGGAATGCAGGTAGCTGTAGAAGATTACGGCTTTCCACGACTTTGCGATGGACACTGCACTCTCCCTGCATGGGAAGTATCCGGACGCATATGTGGGCCTTGAATACATGCAAGAAGCGTCCAAATGAAGACTTCGACCATGAGACAGGTGAGCGAAGGGTAAAATCCGTGCAGCAACCCACCGTGGAAGAGGCACGCAGCTTACGTTCATGAGAGCGCGTACACTGACTGGATCGACATTTGCAACTGCGAGCGTAACCGTATTTCACACCACACGCATCTCGAGCACAGCGGACCAGAGCTCTATTTCAAGTTCGATCGTTCGAATATATTCACAAGGAATGGGTATCGTATCTCGTCATCCTCGCCATCCAGCAACCATCCAAGCCGCCAACCAACTATGTACAAACAACACCGCCGACCTATCGGGCGGCGAAGAAGAAAGGGGGAGAAGAAGAAAAAAATTCGTAAGAAGGTAACAACACCACACCGAGTGACCCGACCCCTTACGCGCGATAAGCTTTTCCCCCGCCCGTGTCCACGACGCTTAGCATCGGCGCCACGAATCCTTCGCGGAAATATACATAAACCGTCCTCCCCAATCCAGCCAGCCCCCCCGGGTCCGGCCGGCTCCCCATCCTTGTCGGTATTAGCCGAAGGGGTGTGCTGTGCCCCCACACAACAACGGGGACTGCGCCGCGGTTGGCGAGATGAGTAGCGGTGGGGGCTGGACTGGACCCACGAAGGGGGCGAGGAGAGCGCATCGTGGCGAGGTTCGCTGATGGATGGCTGTGATTTTCGGTGGAGAACGCTGTTGGCGGCGATGTTGTTGTTGCTGTTGCCTACCAACATCGTTTTTCGGTCGGGGTCGGTCGGAAGTTGGAGTCGAGACTGACTGTTTCCTTTCGGGCGTGGTGTTGCGCGCGGAGGTCGAAAGGCGTCGTTTGCTTAACGTGCCCGTGCGTCGACGGGGTGTGTGCTCGAGGCTGGAGAGTCGTTCGTTATCGGGTCTCGGGAGGTTTCTGGCGGGACCGCATGCGCAGGTGGCGATGGGGAGAAGGACGAAGGCCGTGTCGAGACGGTCGGCGACCTAGTGTCGTTGTGACGAGGTTGTGAAAACGAAGGAAGGTGAATGGTAGACCGGGTTGTCGATAGTGGACAGGGTTTTGGTTTTGGTTTTCGATCGTTTCGCATGTTCCGTTTGTTTGTTTGGTTGATTCCGTTTCGATCACTTCACTTCAGAAGAGGAGCAGCAGCGCGGTGCCTGCGACGGTGACCATGCCCCTCAGCCACAGGTCACGAAGACATGTGCCATCGACGGTGCAGGAGTGGGCCTGTGGAAAGTCAGTGAGCTATTCGCGCTCTGAGTAGTGGACAGATATGGGTTACCTTGTGCGCCTTCTCATGCTCGGCTCCCGCGCTTTCAGCTGACTTTTGGACAACTGTTTCGGCAAGCATGATTTGGGCATCGAGCGAGTGGTCTGGTTCAAGAGTGAGGTCCTCAGTCGTGCTCGTCGAGGTGGCCTCCACGTCGGTCTTTGCACGCTCTTCGGCTGCGGCTGATGATTCGGATAGGATGGAATCGCGGCGAGGAGTGGCACCCCAAGCGTTCATGGTTTTAGAAGAGTCGAGCGTTTCCAGAAAAGATTTTACCCGGGTGTCCAGCGCTTCGCGGAGGCTGTCGGAAAGAGCCCAGGACTGGGTGGAGGGTTGTTCGTTCTGGCGTTCCATGATGACGGTGGGTTGAGTCTTGGTGCACAGGAAAGGGTTCGGAATGTCTTGGGCGTTACCCGAGTCTTAGCTGAGCTGAGGCTAGGGGTCCGTTGGCGCAATGTTCCACGGTGTATTGCGCGATAAACAGGCGAGCAATCTCGAACTTCCGTCTTTGGATGGCGTGCTTATTGGTTGGTTGCACGAAACCGTATAGCTGAGATGCGGAGGGACGATTGCGGGCTGAGCTTGCAGCGTAGATGAAGTGCTCAGAAGGCAAGACGTAACAGGATGTTGGAAGTTCTTGGTCTGCTCGAGGAGTCCTTCACGTAGGTGGTCTTGCTCGAGGCTCAAAGGGGAGGCCAGGTTACGAGGACTTGTCAAAACTTGTCGACGGCGAATTGATGACTGTGTCCGGCTTGTGGCAAGGCCTGAGCGGAACCGGCTCTTAGCGGAAGAATCGGGGCTTGAAGACGTCATGGTCAGCAATGGTGTTGGCGGCAACACGGGAAGGAACGGCTATGGGCTACCTTTCAGAGCGTTTGCAGATCGGACGGGCACAAATTTACCAGACAGTTGGCAATGATGGCTTGTAATATGGCTTTCTCCGGTGCGTAAGAGGTAGGTACCAAGCCTTTTCTTTCACAAGGAACGGGCGTGCGGAGGCTGTTATGTAGAGCAAATAGGCTTCGGCGCCAAGCATTGAGTAATGGCGAGAGGTACGGTGTGGGTAATGATGCAAGCGCAAAGCTAGCACGGTATTCGGCGCGAGGTCCGAGGCGAGGATGGACTTCCCAGTCTAGTATGTGTGGAGATGACTTTCGGGTTGTTGTGATCAAGATGTGGGATCACGCAATTGGGTGCAGTGATAGGGCACTGGGGACGTCGGCCAATAGGGACACTTGGGCCGGGTCGTATTGCTCAGAGGATGCACGATGCGCCGGCAAAGCTGCAAGGGTCCACAAGGCGGGTGAAAAGATAAAATAAAGAACACTAGCAGTTCTGAACACGAGCACCGAGAGGGCCTACCACGGTGGCTTGGGGTTTTAAAAGCGGACTAGAGCTTGAGCCGACTCCTCCTGCCTTCGGGTCGTGCTGAAGCAGCCCCTGCGTCGGCGTGTTTGCCAAGCTCGCTTGGCGAGTTTGATGCTGCGAGTGGTCCGCGGAGGCCGCGGCCTTCTGCCTATGCACTCCAGCCGCTCCCGTGGCTGGCTTTGCGAATCGAGACCGCTGCATTCCAGCTGACGGCGCTGTGAAAAAGGACCGTATAAGCACGAGCGGCGCTGGGCGGGCGGGCGGAATGGCTGATCGACGTCCAGTCATGGAGGTTTCCGCAGTGTCTGCTGATGTTCGGCGTCCTCCATGGCGCATGCCAGCAGCACAGGCAAGGAAAAGGCAGGGGACCAGCCTCACCGGAGCTGCCACCACTGCGGGGTTGAAAGTCGGTAGTTCGAGGCGGCTTTGGCCTTCCCGGCACCCTTGTCATCCGTCGCTTCGCTCATGCTATCAATAGCCTCCTAATAATCGTCCGCGTTCGGTAGTCGACGATAGTCTCTCGTGTGTTTTTAATTTGGGGCTCGTATACCAGGAAACGCCGAATCATTTCCTCTCCCTTCCGGCGCTCGCCTGCTTAGAGGAAAACTCCTTCTTGCTCGTCCTGCGCCTCACTCTCCGCATGAGCCGCACTGTTCGCTGAGGCGGCCGCAGGGCTCTCGGTGGGTTGTTGGTGGGCTTCTGTCGCACTTTGGTTTTGCGCACTGTCCTCGCTCCTCTGCTCGCCAGTGTCGCCGTTTCGCTGCGCTTCACCGGCGTCTCCGTTGACTTGCTCCTTGCTCGCATCCACCTTGGCGTCGTCGACCCAAAGCATGCCGCGATTCACCTCGACCTCCAGCTTCAGAAGCTCGATACGGTCCTCCATGCGCGCCATGACCTCTTCGTTCTCCCTGATCGCCTCGGTGCAGTCGCCGTCGCCCTCGTCCGCGAAGGGCTGCAGCTGCAGGTTTGAGCGGCGCAGATGGTAGATGGAGTTGCGCAGCTCGGCGGCTTTGGCGTGCAGCGACGGCACTGTCAGTTCCTTGATGGCTTCGGCGAAAGCGGCCGGCGTGATTGGCAGTGCCTCGGCGGACATGGTGTGTGTGGGTTGGGACGCGAGCCGTTAGTTCTAGAGAGCCGCAGTACAGGTTGTTTGGCGTGAAGTCGTGGATATTTTTTTGATGACGCGCAGCGTGGAGCCTTGTGAAGCGGTCGGGCGGCGGCGATGCCTTTTCTAATGGCCGCGCGCGTGCGTCACTTCGCGCCTGCCTACTACGTATACCCGCTTCCCCCCACGTCCACAGCAATGAACAATGCGTGGATCGTAGCATGTAGGCCGTTTTCTGGGCTACGCTCGTCCTCGCTCGCCCTTCCAGCCTGGTCAATTGCCTCGGTCGTCGCAGCGGCGCGTCCTGCTTCGTCGAGAACGCTCCCTTCACACATTTCTCGCCTCGGCACAACACCTCTCAAATGCCACAGCCTACGCCCGCCACTCCTTCGCCTGCTTGACTGTCGTCAATTCACCACGTCCACAGCCACCTTCGCCCGTAGACCGACCGCAAAAAAGAAAGTCGACCCCGTCCAGAAGTCGGAAGCCCTTAAGGCAGAATCCCAAGATGCAGAAGGGAAGGAGGACATGCAACTCCCTGGAGGAGATTTGCAGCAAGACAAGATAACTAAGATATTTGGGCCTGGTGTCTCGGCGAAAGAGGGCAATTCTTTCCTCCGTGTTCTACAGCACCGTCGTGTAACGGGAAGTTTGGCTGAAAAAGGTGTCGAGGGACCGACTCAATTCCCGAAGGAACGCGCCTTGAACGCGCTTGAATATCTCCGCAGTAAATACCCTGTCGATGAAGAAGCAGCAGCGGCAGAATGGGCTCGGAAGGAAGCTCAGCGGCTGGAAGGCGAGATGATCCAACGAGCTCAAGACCTGAGGCTGTACAAGAAAGCGGATCCGGAGCAAACGCTTGGCAGTGTATATGGACACAGCGAACTGGAAGCCTTGAGGAGAAGGAACGAGGAAGCTTACGAGCGGCAAAAAGAAGAAGAAGAGCGACGCAGAGAAATTCAAGAAAAGGAAGGCGTTCGTGGGAAGAGCGGTACTCTGGGTCCAGTCAAGGCCAAGACAGAGCTACGTAAGTGAAGCTCATGGACACTACCGTGATCTCGGGGCTGATATAGAGTGTTTAGGTAGGAAGGAAAAGTCTGAATGGGTCAAGTACTACGAAGAGCAGGCTATGATACGGAAAGAAACGGAGGCTCCCAAGATGAGCGCTGTAAGCTTCCGACACCCACACCAACTCAAATTCAGAACCTGATCGTGTTATTTCCCCAGGCCGCGCGCATCCTCCCCTCCGCCCTCGTCTCTGCCCTCATCCTCGCCGGCCTCTACCTCCTCACGGAGACCTACGTGCCCCCGCCCGCCGCCGCACGCCTCTGGCCCGACACGCCCCCGGCGCTGGCAACCTGCCTCGCGCTCCTCAACATCAACCTCCTCATCTTCCTCGCCTGGCGCTTCCCGCCGCTCTACCGGCCCTTCAACAAGTACCTGCTGCAGACGCCGGGCTACCCGACGGCGCTCTCGGTCCTGGGCAACGTCTTCTCGCACCAGGACCCGAAGCACCTCTTCATGAACATGCTGATCCTCATGGGCGCCGGCCCGCAGCTGCACGAGCTCGTCGGCCGCGCCGACTTCCTGGCCATCTACCTCGCCGGCGGCGTCCTCGGCTCGCTCGGCTCGCTCGCCGTCAGCGTCGCCGCCCGCAACTTCGCCACGTCCTCGCTCGGCGCGTCCGGCGCCCTCGCCGCCACCATCGGCGCCCTCCTGCTGCTCAAGGACGCCGACGCCTTCACCGTCCCCTTCTTCCCCGAGTACCGCGTCCCCGTCTCGTCGTACGGCCTGCTCGGCGCCTGCCTCGCCTACGAGGTCTGGGGCCTCACCCGCGGCGGCCGCACCGGCATGGACCACGTCGCCCACCTGGGCGGCTACTCGACCGGCATGGCCGCCGCCGGCCTGCTGAAGTGGCGCGTCGCCGAGAGGAGGCGGGTGGCGGAGGAGAAGAAGAAGGAGATGGGCTTCCTGCAACGCACTTTCAACGCTGGGAGGGATAAATAAATGTTCACGGACGGACGAACGAATGGAAAAGAGGTGCCGCCAAAAAAGAAGGAAAAAGATAGCCCATCGTTGGTGAGAGAGCTTACGGAAACCAAGAGCTGTATGTGGACGTCCTGGCGTACGTCCAAATGCCGCAAAAGTATGGGTAATTCACGGTTCATGGGATGATTGCGAATCGCTTGTAGACACTCCACTTCCGGTGGCATTGTCTGTTAGGTGGGGCACTGCTGCCGCCTGTGCTTGATGTGCAGGCGGTAACGCAGCGTCAGCAAAGAAATGGTATAGATCTTTACTCACGCATGCACCGTAATCTAGCACACATTGTCGTACCAGTGATCTCTTCGATTTAATAAATTTCTACTTAATCTCACTCCCGCTCGCTTTTTGCTCAATCCGACAAGCGTGAGTGGGCGGGGCCGAGAAAGCAAACAAAAGAAAAGAAAAAAAAAGCAAAGACAACAGGGGGTATGCGGTTTTTGACCTTGGACCATTCGAGAAAACACGGCTTTTGTGTTGCGTCAGGAGAAGGAGAGAGAGAGAGAAAAATGATCGTCTTTTTTTCAAAGCGTGTTGCGAAGCCGGATCTCACCCCTTTTGGAAAAGAAAATAGCACAAAAAGAACAATCTCTTTCCATCCGTCCTATGGTATGACGGAAGAATGGAAAAGGTTACCCATAAAAGCCTGCGCACGCACGCAATAGCCCCCGTCCCTGTCTCCTAACTCCATGCAATGGCCACAAATGAAAAAAAAACAAGGAAAGGGCAAATTCTAGGTCGGCTTATTCGAATGTGCTGAGATCAAGCGGCACGCTGCTACCACGGCCGGCCCTGTACTTCTTCGGCCCGGCGGAAAACTCACGCGGCTTGGGCAGCTGCGAGTCGTCCTGGAACTTCCAGCGGCCGTCGTTGATGCGAAGCATGTTCGGGCTGATGGATGCCGGGCTCTTCATAGAGCCGCCGTTCGACAGCGTGAACGCGCTGGGATCCATTGTCGCAGCTCGCGGCGGCGGCGCCGAGGAAGGAGGTGGTGGAGGCATGGCCATGGTTGGTGCTTTGATTGGATGTGCGCCGGGCGGTGGTGGCGGGGCGGATGGAGCGGACGGAGGGGCGGGGGCGGCGGACGGGGGCGGTGGGGGAGCGGATGGTAGCCTTGGCGGTGAAGCGGGCGGAGGCGGCGGAGGGGCGGCGGGAGACGAACGGCCAAAAGCATTGCGGGCGGCTTGTTCAGCCAAGGATGGTGTGTGGCCATTGGTGGGTGGTGGGGGCGGGCCGGGCGGAGGCGGTGGTGTAGCGCGGGAAGGCGGTCGCGGGGCGAAAGATGGAGGTGGAGGAGGCGCAGACGGAGGCGCGGGAGCGGAGGAGGGAGGAGGAGGCGGCGCGGGAGTCGAGGGTTTCCGTGATGACGGTGGAGGAACAGGTGGCTTCTTGCCTACCGGAGGCGGAGGCTTTGGTTTTCCGCCAAGGGCGCTGTGTGACGATGAAGGTCGCAGAGAGTTCTTGAGCGCTGCCACGCTGGGCGGAGGCGGTGGAGCACCTCCGGGAGGCCGGGGAGCTGAAGGAGGAGGTGGTGCTGTGCCAGTGGGTGGCCTTGGTGCTGTCCGGGAACGCATCGTCTCCGGATCTGACAGGTATGGCGAATCGCTCTTGTCTGCTCCTGTGTCCACCCCGCCCCTCCCGGTCTTCCGTAGCTTGGGCATGCCCCCAGCAAAGAGTCCTCCTAGCTGCGGCGCAGCGCCAGCCGCCGCTCCTCCTGAACTGTCCGCGGTCTCACTGTTGCTCCTTGCTCGGTTGCCGCCTGGAACGGGCGGTGCAAGCCCGCCGGGGGGTTTCGGTGCACCGCCGGGGATGGGCGGCGCGCCCATTGGAGGGCCGGAGGGTCCATCGAGGACCTTTCCAACTGACGGCGCGGAACGGTCGTTGACCTGGGTGACTTTCTTGAGCCTCGCGCCTGACTGAATATCACTAAGCAGTGCTCCCTGTTCGCGTCGTTAGTAGTAGCTCTCATGGCGAGAGTTTCATGGTACGAGGATACATACCCTGTTTTGACCACCGCCTGGGCGCTTCGAAGCCGATCCACCGGGCGGAGGCGGCGGAGGGGCAGGGGGACCTCCAGCAGCGCCTGGCGGCGGCGGAGGGGGAGGTGGTGGAGGCGGCGCGGGCATAGCGGAGCTGTCGTATGTGCGGTTGAACCGGGCGTGTCGAAGTGCACTGTATGTGTCAACGCGGCGAGGCGGTTGGTATATTGGCGCCCCGAAGTGCGTGAGAGCGAGGGCGAGGGATGGTAGTGTAGAAGAGTGAGCAACCTGGCGCGGGAGCGAATGATGTCGGTCGGGTCGGGCTTGGGCTGCTAAGCTGTGGCTCGCGCGCACAGCCACCCGCGCGTTGCGAGTCGCCCGCGCATCGTCATGCCGCCGGCAAACCTCTGGCCGCCGCTTTAATCCCGCAACACCCGCCATGAACTCCTCCTCGCGTCTCCTCCGCGCACGTCCTGCGCCGGCGTCGCCATGTCAGCTGTGTCAGCACATCCCGCGACAGCCTAAGTGGCAGCAGCGGCGCCCATTGAGCTCCGCTCTTGCCTCCGAGTCCCGTCCTCGAAGTCGGCTTCCCCAGCGAACCCGGCAATACCCTCGCAAGGCCCCAGCCTCAAGTGCACGCGCACCTGAATCAATCACGAGCCGACTACTTGTTCGTCCGATCAGCACTACTAATGCGGTCAAACCGGAGCCTTCTGCTGCGGATATTGAGAAGGCGCAAGAGGCTGTCCTAGCTATACTCAACAGGGAGTCTGTGCCTTCGGAAGACGCCCTTTTGGAAACCCTCAGTGCTACACAGAGAGCAGCCGTGTACTTGGTTGGACTGGATGGCCAACAAAAGCGATCGATTGGTTCTGCGAAGTCGTCAACACCGACAGCCGTACTGTTGGACCTTGAGCCGCACTCGACTGATTCTTCGGATCCAATCGAGACGCTGTCGACGCTTCTGTACAAGCTGATGAAGTATCCACCTGTCTTCATATCTCCAAAGGTTTTGGATGCCTACGTCACGACTCAGTCCGTTCTCGATCATCCCGAAAGCTTCCCGGAAGTTCTGCACCTGTATGCGAACAAGCCCGTCGCAACGCCGAATACGTCGCCCGTCAAATACAACAACCCGAGTCCGAACAATCCCACAGCTGCCGTGCCGTCCGACGTCGCGAACCGCGCACTTGATGCAGCAATCCACGCCAAAGACTTGCACTTGGCGTTGTCCATCATTGAGCTTACGTTCAGGAAGCCTGCCTACCGTCGTGCACTCATAATCCGGAAAGTGATGCCACCACTCATGGGCCTTGCTCTCGCCCCTGGAGCTGCATTCGTCCTGGCCTCCAAGTTCGCGGACTACCAGCAGGTAGTAAGCCCTCAATCGGCCACGCAAATGGCGATGATTGGCATAATGACGTACGTGGGGGCGGTGTCCACGATTGGCATCGTGGCTGTTACTACGGCAAATGACCAAATGGACAGGATTTCTTGGGCCCAGGGGATGGCACTGTCGGAGAGATATCTGAGGGAGGAGGAGCGAGCAGCTCTTGATAGGATTGCGCAAGCGTGGGGCTTCAAGGATCCCAACAGGAAGGGCGAGGAAGAGGGTGAGGAGTGGGACGAATTGAGGGAATGGGCAGGCCTGAGAGGAATGGTGCTGGACAAGGTGGAGCTCATGGAAGGCATGCAATAGCCGCATCGGCGGGGTCTTGAGAACAGTGTGAAAATGAACAAAACGGGCGGGAAGAGCATCTGTCTACACGATATGCTACATTTTTTTGCTGAACATTTGCGTTGGGGACACCTATTGCTTCATCTGATACCGTCAACTTCGCTGCTAGCTTTCGGCAGACAGCCAGCGCACTTTGCGAGCAATGGGTCAGTAGTATTTGGAAATGGACCAACCACTGTTGAACAAGTTGTGCGGAGGATAGCGACAGCAGAAAGTAGGCCGCATAAATGATTGTGCCTGGCTGAGACGTCACCGCCCGGAAACGCGCCAAGCGCATGGGCTTCCGCCGCTTGAGGCGCGCGCGTTCACCAGCTCCGGCTTCACCTGCAACAGCACCTTGCGCACCAGCACCACGACCGCAAGCTCCGCCCCGCATCGCGCCTTCCTCGACCCGCCCCCGGCCTGATTATGAGGAAGCGCTTCGAAGCGCATCGCCAACATGCACATTGTCAAGCCCGTCTGGTTGACGCATCCCGGTGAGCTCCTCCGCGCAGCTGCTGTCTTTCCCGCGCGCTGTCGCGTTTCCGATCCGCAACTAATTCGCGCGCACCCACAGGTGAGCTTAAGGATTTCGAGGTCTACAGCTGCCATGTCTCGCCCGATGGCAATAGACTCGCTACCGCCGCTGGAGGTATGTCGGCCATTCGCACCCAAGCTCGGGTAGCTCCTACTTTCACGCCCGTAGTACTGAGCATGTTGCGCAGACGGACACGTACGGGTTTGGTCGACGGAGGCTATCATGAATTCTGCGAACCCGGACTACAAGAAGCCCAGGCAGCTCGCTGCCGTGAGCAACCACTCGGGCACCATCCACACCGTGCGCTTTTCCAGCAACGGCAAGTACCTTGCCTCGGGCGCAGATGACAGGGTCGTATGCGTCTATGTCCTGGATCCTAATCCGGTTTCACACTCCACTTTCGGTACGAGAAATCACATACTGGGCATTGGTTATCTTGACTAAGATATAGTGTAGGAAGCAACGAGGAGCCGCCCGTTGAGAACTGGCGCGTCTTGCGGCGCCTGATCGGCCATGACAACGATGTCCAAGACCTAGGTTGGTCCTACGACTCCTCGGTATTGGTTTCAGTCGGCTTGGACTCGAAGATTGTGGTCTGGTCGGGACACACTTTCGAGAAGCTCAAGACAATCAACAGCCACCAGAGTCATATTAAGGGCATCACATTCGATCCGGCGAACAAGTATTTTGCAACCGCCAGTGATGACCGTACCATCAAGCTCTTCCGTTTCACCCCGCCTGCCCCGAACGCGACGTCGCAAGACTCTGTGGGCAACTTCGTCCTCGAGACCACTATCGTTGCTCCGTTCGTTACTTCACCACTCACTACGTACTTCCGGCGCTGCTCCTGGTCTCCGGACGGAAACCATATAGCTGCGGCGAATGCAACCAACGGGCCAGTGAGCTCTGTGGCCATAATCAACAGAGGATCTTGGGAGAGCGATATCAACTTGATCGGCCATGAAGGTCCCGTTGAGGTTTGCGCATTCTCTCCGAGAATGTTCTACAGGGAGCCCCTTACCGACGCCCACAAAGACGCCAACGGCAATACCAACCTCCCTTCAGTGACTGTCATTGCTTGCGCCGGACAAGACAAGACGCTGAGTATATGGAACACTAGCTTCGCGCGACCTTTCGTTATCACTCAAGAGCTCTCAAGCAAGTCCATCTCTGACCTTGCGTGGGCGCCAGATGGTGAACATCTTTATCTCACCAGCCTCGATGGGAGTATCATGGGCGCTGTGTTTGAACCGGGCGAGTTGGGCTATGTTGCGCCACTTTCAGAAAGTGACAAAGCTTTGCAGAAATTTGGTGCTGGTCGAAGGCTCGGCATGGTCGAAGGAACGGATGCGCTGCTTCTGGAGGAAGGAAGCAAGGCGGGAGAGCTGAAAGGAGTACAGGGGCGAATGGGTGAATTGATGGGAGACGGAGCTCCGGCGCCTGCAAGTGCTAACGGTGTCACGACTCCTGCTCAAACAAACGGCTCAGCTGCCTCTCAACCAAATGCTCAAACAAACGGACAGAGCTCGGCTGCCCAGGCACCAGCTGTCCCCGCATCATCTGGAGACCCCAGAATCGACAAACTCAAGCAGCGCGTAACCGTTACCAAAGACGGCAAGAAAAGAATCGCCCCTCTTCTCGTGTCTGCGTCTTCCGGTCTGGCAGAATCTTCTTTGCCACAGACTCAACTCGTTTCTGCACAACAGACGAGAAGTGGTCCAGGCGCTCGAAATGACAGCCCTCACAATATCCTGGACCTATCAAAACCGTACGATGGATTGCCGAAAGGAGGACTCGTCGGTCTCTTGCTTGGAAACAAGCGAAAGTTTGCTGAGATCGAGGGAGACTCGGAGCGTAGGACCGAGAAAAGATTTGCAAAAGCCACCGCAAATGGTGCTGCTCCCATACTGGTGAATGCTCCAGATGGGTTAATACCACCAAAGACGTCTGAGAGGCCAACGGAAGTAGACATTCCTGAGCCTCTACGACCAGCCATCGTAAATCCCAGCCTGTCTGTAAGTCAGTTGAGGCTGGCTGTGCCGATGATTCGCACCGTCATTGTTAGGACAATGGATGGAAGCGAGCCACCGCAATCTGGCGATAGCTCGAAGGAAGACCTAGTGATCCTGGAAGCCAAAAACGCAACGACACCATCAAGGACAGGAAGACCGCAAGATCGAGATCCCACACGTATTACATGCACCAAAAAGGGGCAGACCCTATGGCAAGACTTCCTTCCGAAGCCGGTCATGCTTGTGACTGGAAATCCGAACTTCTGGGCTGCAGCATCTGAGGATGGAATGGTACATGTCTGGACACCTGCTGGGCGCCGGTTGCTCAACCCATTGACGCTCGAAGCCCAGCCGGTCATCATGGACTGCAGGGGATGGTGGCTACTCTGCATCACTGCCGTGGGCACTTGCTATGTCTGGAACATCAACACCATCTCCGCCCCTCATCCTCCGGTCTCTGTCGCTCCCATACTCGACGCAGCGATACACTCACAAGGCCCCCACCTCATGGGTACTCCCGGCATTGTGTTCGCGCGTCTCAACTCACAAGGTCGTGTCATCGTGGCTCTTTCCAACGGTGACGGGTACATGTACTCGCCAATGCTCTACGTTTGGCAACGTCTCACGGAGCCTTGGTGGGCGGTGGGCTCACAGTACTGGAATACAACGGACTCATCCGTCAGCAATCTTACCTCTACCGGATCAGCCAGCAAGAACGACAAGAACAAGGACAAAGACATCGACGAGGTTTCACCCGAGAACATATCGGCCGGCATCATACCGCAGCTCGAGCGCAACACCTCGAACAACGTGCTCATCCGCGGCCGTGCATTCTACTTGCAACGCCTCATCAAGGCGTTGCTGTCGGCCGAAGGCTTCGAAAACCTGGAGTCGAGCATCAGCGTCGCGCACCTGGAGAACAGAGTCGCCGCCGCAATGACGCTAGGCGCTCGGGAGGAGTACAAGATCTACCTGCTCATGTACGCAAAGCGGCTGGGTGCCGAAGGCTTGAAGGGCAAGATCGAGGAATTGCTGAGGAGCCTCATGGGCAACATCTTCGAGGACGAAGACGAGAAGGACGGCGACGCCGAAACGAATGGGTCATCATCATCGCAAGGCGACGATCTCGTCGGCTGGAAGCGAGAGGAATTGCTGAAAGAGGTCGTGGTGGTTCTCGGTAAGTTCCCTCGATACTTGGCGGCGATGACGATGATGATGATGCGAGCGTGCACTAACGCTCTCTCTTTCAACCAGGTAAACATCGCGATCTTCAGCGCATCACGGTTCCTTATGCGCGTCTGCTGGGCGTCGTCGATCAGCTACGTCCCGCGAACGAGGATGGCGACATGGACACGGAGCTCTGAGCGGGGTAGACGCTTTTGCCTTCGTGGCAACATCCCTCGTCCCCGCAGGCGCCCGATCCTCCGGAGCTTTCTCTTCCCTCTTCTTTTCTATCGGGGCGTGTACATTAGGCTAGGCTCTCTGGTCAAAGCGGACGGTGCTGATTGCGTGGCGAGGCGTTCATACGGGGGGTGCTTGCTACATTTGCATTTTCGTGCGAGGGGGGATGGGTGTCTCCTTGTTCGGCCTCCTTTTTCTTGTTTCCCGTTCCCTTTCATTTTCTCTCTCTCTCTCTCTTGCTTTCGCCTTGCTCGGCCTCCGTGGAGGTGATTGACAGGGCGCAGGTACGGATGGAGGAATTTATGAGCGAGGTAAACTGGCTGGGGTTTAGCGCAGCTTCTTCTTTCTTCTGCCCTTCGTCGGTCGTCGGACATTATACAAAAGGTACTGCTCCTCTTGGAGATGATATAGCGGAAAAGAGAACGATTGTATGTGCATGGGTGATGTGTCGAGGGATGAGGCTGCCTGATTGTGTTTTCGTACTCTGTGAATTTTTATGTGATGCTTCAAAGTTCCGGGTAGCGTGCTGTGCTGTGCGGTGATAGTGCGAGGTATTGGGTGCTTGGGATTGGATGGCAGCGAGAGTTATTGTGGGATCAATGTGAACCAATATTCAATATTTCTCTCTTATCAGATAAGGAAGACGAAGTGGTTCCAACACTGCCTTGGGTTTTGAGTTGAGCCTTGTAGATGCTTGATGCCGGAATGGCGGAAGAGATGAGCAAAGATCGACACCTGTCGGGTAACGCACCCTGCAATTGAAATCGTTGTCCGAGCTACCCTTTGGCCGGAACATGGCTGCTGTGCAGGCAGTGGAGGTCTTTCGTTTCTGTGTGGTTTAGGGGTTGACTTTTCTTACTTGCATTCAGGACACTGTTTGGGATGCGATCTCCACCATAGACACTGGCCAGTGACGGCAGCGTGGAGGAACATTCTCCTCGATCATACTCACCGTCTTCCGTCTTTGCTGGATTTTGATAACAACGGCATCCTGTTGGTAGGTATGCGCTCCTTGCAACCATCCATTGAGAATACCTGGCTCAGAATTGTTCAAGTATACATCGTGCTCATACTTCTCACAAATGTGTTTGTTTGCTATCTGAATCTTTCCAATGATGTCTCGAAAGTTTTTATAGCGCTAAGAAGAGTATGCGTTGCCTGACACCTACTACTATAGTGATTTTTAGGTCTCGGGATCTCCTGGGTCCGTCTGTCTCGACAACCGACTGGTAAGAAATGATCAGAGGGTTGCTTTCCTAATTCATACTAATGTATCGTAAAGTTCCCTACACCCTGGTCAGGTTCATCTGCTGTGACGGTAGACGGTACAAACCTCGGAACCATGATCTTTTCGTGGGGCATGTTCAGTCATCCAGGCACTCAGATGTTGCAAAGGAATGGCGGAAGTGGATGTACCCAAATGAGATGGAACGTATACCAGACGGCCTTGAATTGACAGGCTGGATTTCCAGCTGCTCCAAATTTGTTGTTCTTTGACACATCGACGCATGATGCTGACAAAATGCATACGTGAGTCTCGTTTACTCCTACTGCTGCGCAAGCAGATATCAAGTATGCATATGCACCCTCATCTTCTTGCAGCCTGTGGCTGGAGCGAAAATCACTGCGCGTGTTCGTCCAATATAATTAGCCGAACTCGCTTGATAATGCTGCAACTGGAAACTGGCCATCGCGCAACCGTCCCAGTGAACCCAATGGCTTGCATGGTACGCTCCTCGATTTGTCAGCAGAATGGCAGTGGCCTATGATTGGGACAAGTGACCTGTAGCATGTGGCAGAGTCATGCACGCAGTCGATTCATGCTGCCGCTGCGCAAACGAATTTGTTGAGGAGAATTTTAATGGAACCTTACAATGACCATTTTCATAAGAATAAACGCGTGGAAAGTCATTTTTCTGCCTTTTGATAGACTCCTTATGTACATACTGCTGTCTAGCACGTATGAGAACAAAACCCCAATTCGGTGTAAGATACGTAGTATCTATCTAAAGAGTAATTAGAAGAAGATTAGCATCTTACCAGAATAAGTCATGGTAAGAAAATAACTTGCTCTCAAAATTGGCAAAGATAAAAGTTCGAAACTTGTCAGATTTCAAGTGTCTTGCGGTGCCTCGCTATGATTCGATGGGGAAGATTCCCAACCGATCCCACTTATAAGATGGATGCCAGCCTGATGCCGAAAGAAGACGGGCACAGATGCCACGCAAGCTCGCAGGTGCTGTAAGCAAGGCAGTCCCAGATGACGTGGGACCAATGAGATAATCCTCAATCGGGAGACCTCCACCCAGCGTCGCGCTTCGGAAACACATTGCCTCCCCATCCTGAATTCATCACAACTACTATTCACTCGCGTGAGGGCATTTGTGAAGTGTCATGGCGAGCAAGTCGGCTGGGAACTTCATTCTTAGGCGGTTCGGCCGCTGGATACCCGGCAAGTTCCATGATTCGAGTAGTGACAAGTGGACGGGTCCTACTGGTATCAAGGAAACGTACAGGCCAGCTAAAGAAAAAGAAGCCGTCTACGAGTATGTTATTCTCCTTTATTTCGTTGGAACCTGTCTTCTCCGCTTCATGTTCAACTTCACCGAACAGACTGACTGATGACATTACGTTTTGCGCAAGTATTGTCTGCGTCCATGGCCTCGGAGGCCACCAAACGCGGACATGGGACACCAAAGAGAATAAGCAATGGCCTGAGACGTCTCTGAAAGATGCGGTGCCAAAATGTCGTATCCTCGTTTATGGCTACGACAGCAGTCCAAGGACGTTGCGGGGTATCTCTCTGGAGCAGAAAATTGGTGAGCTCGCGACCAGGTTGCTAGAGGCTGTGGACGAAGATCGGAGAGAGAATACGCCAGATTGGTGTCCGGTAAGTATCCTTTCGGCATATGCTGTGGGGGTCGAGAGCTAACGGTTTAAGAGACTCGGCCGATAGTGTTCGTGGCTCATGGCCTTGGTGGCCTGATCTGCCAATATGTGAGCTCGTAGGCACAGCATATTCCAAAGGAAGGGTTTTAACAGAACTCCAGGCCGCAACAGAGAAAGGGAGTTTACGCAGCACTGCACAACTGGTCCAAGGGGTCATACTTTTGGCTACTCCTCACTCTGCCGACGGTTTGAAGCAATGGGCGACAATATCGGCCAGATCGATAGGCCTCAACAAGAAAGAAATTTCTAACGGGCTGCCGACAAATATCATAAACCCTATCGTGGGACGGCAAGGTTCGTTTTGCCGAAGGGCGGATGCGGCGAGATTCGCTTCAGAAACACCAAGGGAGCCCCAAATCAAGGTTGTCTCCTGCTTTGAGCCCAGAATCCCTGGACAATTCGGCAAGATCGTGAAGAAACGCCATGTCCGTCTAGATTTTGTTCCAAACCCAAAGAAGGCTAGCTGACTTCGACACAGCGACTTTCTCCAGAATGGGCTATTACACCACACTCAAAACACATCGGAGTCTATGGGATAAGCGATGAACGTAGAGGTCTGGCACACATGGAAAGCTATGAGGGTGCTTCTGGCTTTCCAATTCTCGAAGGAGAGCTTGTCGAGTGGTCGCAACAGATGGGAAGTGCAACCTAGCAAAACGTTGCAAGATGAAGTTCACCAACAAAAGCCACGAGCTAAGCGCTGAGCAAACACAGAACCCATCCTGCCTATGTCAAATGCGGAAGGCCACCATCGTATAGCACCTGGTCTCAATTCAGTTCAAGCTGCACGTCAGCTGCGTTTCTTTCTGATGTAAATTTGACAAGGTTAAGTAGGGAAGCCGTGACTTACGAAAGTAACGGAATGTCGGGTTTCTTCTCTATGATTGGGTTTGTTCGTTTCATAGTTTTCCATTTAGCGTTTGCTGTAATCGTAACGGCCTTCATGATCATTTCGGTTCCCTATCAATCGTTGTTGATCCGTCAAAGTCAATTGCAGTGCGCGGATAAATAAAAGAAGGGCACTTTCAAGCCTGCCACCACTGAGTCCTGACGTATGTGCGGGGTTCCAAAGCCGGTTCGGCAGTTGTGATAATCGGTGATCGACACTCCCGCATAGTACCTATTCCGCACTTTCGTTATCCGCCCTTCGAGAGGTCAGTACGAACAATCCGCACGATGCTACATCTTGCCCAAAGACTCTCTTCTACCCCTTCATTCATGCATGAGCCCAACCTCCCACCACCACCACCACCACCATGACGCCGACCCCCTTCCCAGACCGCCGCACCGTCCTCGTCATCGGCAGCGGCAACGCCGGCCATCTCCGCCGCCCAAAACCAAAACGGCGCCGAATCCGTGCTCCTCGCGGACAAAATGCCCCATCCTCCAGCGCCGGCCGGCGGCAACACCCACCGCACCGCACCGCACCGCACCGCCCACGCACGCCGGCCTCCCCACCACCCTCCTCCCGCCCGCTCGTCAACAACGCGCCTCCAGACCCCTCCCCTCCCCCTCCACCACCAGCATCTCCCTGCCCCCCTACCCCGCCGCCACCTTCACCTCCGACCTGCTTCCGCGTGACCACCCAAAACCGCGCCGACCCCGCGCTCGCCGCTATCGGGGGGAGGGGGGCCGGATTTCCGGAACCATACGTACGCGCGGGTCGGGCGGGCGGGCGGAGGGGTGCAGGGCGGAGGGGTGCAGGGCGGATCGAATCGAGGCGGGGGGAGGAGCTTGGAGGAGTTGGCGGGGAGGTGCGAGGAGCGCGGGCTGAGGGACCCCGCGCGGGCGTTCGTGCGGACGGTGAGGGGGGGGGTTTCAACGACGCGGCGGCGAGGAGGCGGCGGGAGAGGCATCCGGAGCGGGTTTTTCAATCCGGCGGTCAAGGTCGGGTGTGGCATCACGTTTACCTTTGGCGGGTTGGCGGCCGAGCCGGAGACGGCGGCGGTTGGGTCCGAGGCCCTAGGGGAACCGATTGACGGGTTGTACGCTGTGGGGTGAGATGCTGGGAGGGCTTTTCTACGGTGGCTATCCCGGTGGTAGTGGGTTTACTGCGGCGACGGTTTGGGGCAGACGAGCTGGGAGGGATGCAGCGAAGGGAGCACGGAAAGAAAAGGGTTACTGGGATTAACCTCACGCTTACAGTTCTTGTACCTGACGTATCTGGGGTGGAGAACTCTGCTTGATGAAGATGCGGGTGGCGGAGAAGAAGTATTAGGAGCAGCAGTTGTGCTTTCCACAAAAAAAAAAAAAAAGGTCGTCAGCAACGAGTCGCCGGGTAGTAGGGTCCTTGATCACCTTCAAGAGTGTGCCCCTGAGCCTCTCCGGCTCAGCGACAAAGATTGCTTGTGTGAGATCGTCTAGCATATTTCTTTTTCGTGCAAATAGGAAAAAATTGGAAGAAGAGGAAACGATGGGTTGTAAAACGCTCAAGTTGAAACCGAAAAATATCAATGTAAATAATGTGTGCGGTGTTGAGGTTGCTGCCTGCTGCCAGATCCAGGCGCTCGAACCATCGATGGAAATGATCCCAAATTCGTGGAAATTGATCAGACTCGTGCCTTCTTTGAACCGACTTTCACCTTGTGGAACCCCTTCTCACAACCTTCAGCGTCCCCCTGGAGTCTACAGCAAGTCCAGTAAAAACCTTCGGGATACTCCTCTCGGTTGTCCTCCGTGTCCGTCGGTCCAAAAACAGCCTCGTCGGTGTCGTCCCAGAAGCCGGATTCCCAGTCGACCTCACATTCACCTAAGTAATGCATCAACATCAAGTAGAGCTGGTACGGAACCTTGGGCCCCTACCGCTGTGCCAGGAACATTCGGAGGGCTGGCTGTCCGCGAATTCGAATTCTTCGCCACACTGAGCACAGCGCTCGTACCTGTTGCGTTTCTTGGAGTTCGCATCTGTGTGGTTGGATGGAATCAGAAGCTCGTCTTCCACAAGTTCCTTGCCGCGTGGATCGGCGATGATGGCCATCAGGGTCTTGCGGAGACGTTCGTTGTCCGCGGAGTTGATGACGTTGACGACTGGTGATGGTGCCATGGTGGTTTGGAGGTGCTGAGGAGAAGGTGGTATGAGGGGCGACGCGTTGTTTAAGAATTGACGGTACCCATGTCGCTCGAGTCGTTGCTACGACAAATGCCGTGTTCGAATACCCTTTTGCGGAAGCTCTTCCCGCATATCATTCGATCTACAGGCACGTCTTGCGGTGAGGTGCCAGCGCAAGATTGCTTTTTTCGTGGAAAGATGGGGAGTTGACCTGTCACAAAGTCCAGACTCCCCTGTAATTAGGTTTCGCAACCTTCGCGCCGACATGCCGCTGCAAGGGAGTGCTGTAGCCGCGAGAGCATGTGCGGCAGCATCATGAGCGGGACTTTTTCTCGGACGATATGCAAGCCTTGTGATAGCCGAATAGGCAGCCTTCAGCATCACTTTGCTCGTTGCAGCAGCTCCAGACAAAGGCCTCGGGGAACTTTTCGCGGTTCTCCCGGGTGTCGATGTTCTCTGCGGCGCCGCACCAGTAGCCCTCTTCCGAGTTGACCATAAGGTATCCTGAAAAGATGGTTAGCGTCAGGTTCGGATAAATGTGATTGGATGGTCGCATCCATATCCATACCCGAATGCCAAACGCAGTGGTCTTGCCCATTGGCAGTGACGTCGAAGTCTCGCTCGCATTGCTCGCAGCGTTCGAACCTCTTGCGTTTTGCAGATTTTGCAGGGAAGACGAAGGCTGGTTGCTGCGACATGTCCCTTCTCTCGAGGATCGCCGCTTGTTCGGCGAGGCGAAGCTCTTCCTCGAGTTCGTCCTCGACGATGCTCCTGCCGTACTCGCTGTCGAGAGTTGTCAACAGAACGAATTGCAGCCGCTCCAGGTTGGCGGCGAGCAGAGCTTGCAGCTTGTCGTCAGCGGGACCCATGTTGTTTCGTGAATTGTAGAGGAGAAAGGGATGAGAATTGCGAAGTCGGATGAGGGTGTTGCAGAGCCTTGTTCTTCTGGTGCACTTGTCTCGCTTGTTGTCGGGCCGACGAGCACGACGATTCGCAGAGCTTTTCTAGAAACCATGACTACTGCCAAGTACGTACGACATCATAGAGGAAGGAAAAGACTCAGCTGCGGCGCTTTGTGGGAGTGAATGAATCATCGGCCGTATGCTTGCTGATCTGGCAGCCTTCGGCGGTGCCCCTTGCGTTGCAACAATCCCATATGAAGCCTTCAGGGTACGTTTCCCTCATCTCCTCAGTGTCAATTTCGCCGTCATAATCGGCCCAGAAAAGTCCTTCATAGTCCGGCTCCATTTCACCTTGAGAACAGTGGTCAGCCTTGGACTTTTTGGCTGCCTGCACTTTGCATACCGTCATGCCAGATGCAATCTTCACTTTCGTTGCTGGTCGTGTCGAATTCTTCCTGACATTGGTCGCACACTTCATATCTCTTCCGCTTAGTGCTAGAAGGCGCATAGACGTCCACTTCCGGGACCGGAAGGAAATCGCTGTCGTCGTCGTCGTCGTCGCCGCCGGTGGTGGGGGCGTCCGCCGGCACCAAAAGCGACCGTTCGACCGCCTCTCGTACACTCTTGTCCGTGGTGACCAAGCCGGTCAAGGTCGTTACGAGCCGTTCATGGGTTGCAGAATGGATTGCGGTCTTGACAGCCTCAAAATCTGTTGCCATGGCGTCTGCTGTGTGTTGTGTACAGAGGAGCGGTAGGTTGGACGCGTCCCCAGAAATTCCCTGCGCGTTCGCGTCCTCGCGTCACGCGTCGTCGGCCCGATGACCTCATCGCCCTTTCCCTGGCAGAATTTCCCAATGCAGTAACCGCAGATTCTACATCTCCATCGAATCGCATTCGTCGGACGGGCACACTCTCTTATCCGAATACCCCGGCTCCGCATGATGGCCCGTCTGGCACCCCGCGTCCTTGACATCTCCCTGCATCCCGCAACAGCTCCACAGGAACCTCTCCGGGAACCTCCCGCGCGACTCCACCGAATCAATCGCCCCGTCCCGCTCTTCCCTGTGATACTTCCACGATCCAGTGCTCCAGTTGACCACCAGATTCCCTGCACATGCACACCAATCAGCGCTTACCCCCCCCGGACACGAAACGGAGAAGCAGCATCCAACATCAAAAGAACAAAAACTCACCCGGATGCCACCGACACGCCTCGCCATCGTTCTTCGTGACGTCGTACTCCCTCGCGCACCTGGCGCAGCTCTCGTAGCGCCGCCGCTTCGTCGACGAGCTGCGCGCCGCCTGGCCGGAGGCGGACGGATGGCCGTCCCAGCTCAGCCGCGAGAAGGACGACTGCACCGTCTGCACCAGGAACTCCTGCTCGACGGCCTCGCGGCACGGCCGGTCGACGAAGGCGATGCGCAGCAGGATCTCGCGGACCAGCTCCGGCGAGGCGGCGTGGATGGCGTCGACGAGAGCCCGTTGCGATGAGGGCGGCGATGACATTGTTGCTGCGGGTGTGTGATGATTGATCGAGAGGAAATAGGGCAACTTGGCGTAGAGGGATTGGTGGTGGTTGAAGTCTGACGATGATAAGTGGGTGTGTGTACGAGGCGGAACGTTGCCGGGTCAACGCGCGGTGTTCGCGGGCGGGAAAGATGTGCTGCTCTGCGGTTTCATCCACCCGCATGAAGAAGTGGGTGGAGTTCGGGAGGATGGTGATGAAAGTGTGGATACAACACTCTCCAGACGGTTCCATCTTGTGATGGATGCGACCAAGCTGGCAACCTTCGACCTTGCTTCCCACCTCATGGTCATCGTCCAAACTCTTGTCGGTTGCCGCATGGTCCGGCTCCAAAGCGTTTCTTGAAACTGGAGGAATCCGCTCTACGCACCAGTTTCATAGGTGGGTTGCTATGTTTCAAAGCCCAAAGAGGAAGGTGGTGATGGTGCACGCAGCAGCATGGAATTGGCGCTAAAGGGTGGATCATCTTTGCCGTTGAGCATGGCTGAAAGATGGTGAAATCCGGGACACACTCAGCGCCAAGCACCATTCTGGAAGCATGGCATGGGATGCGGGAAGATGAGCACGGAGAAAGAGGCGGAGAGATGGAGTTAGCGGGGGGCATGACGATGGAGCCTTGGGCGATAGGCGAACACGTGTTGCTCAGCGATCCCAGCCCCGGGGCGGCCTAGCTTGAGTGCCCTCCCTCCGTTCAGCCCAGCTTTCTGATTTGCGCGCCTTTGTTGCGCCCGCACGTGAAACTCATTCTTACTTTGTCACGCCCGCGCTTTCGTCCCATCCCGCCACCCTGCACGCAGCCCTGCCAGTGAGGCGCGACGGCAACGTGCAGACAGCCGTGAGGGCTGCATCATCCCAGGGGCAGGCAAGCAAGAAGCAAGCCGCAGGTCAGGGGTTTCAGGAAAATCAAAATCACGCGCGGCCTGGGCCTGGGTCTCCGATCCAACCCCATTGTCCGCGATCACAACCGCCCTTCTACCCCAGCCCCAGCATTCTCCGGTCCAGCGATCGCCATCACGACAGCCCCAGCCCCAGCCCCAGCCCCAGCCCCAGCCCTACGGCACCGCTCGCAACTCCCGCAACCCCGGATTTCGCCATCATTGTCTTAGCCAAAAGAAAAAGAAAAAAAAAGACATGACATCCAGGGCCCTGCGCGAAGCCATTGATTACGCAAGCCACGAGCGCCTGAAAATGACCCTCAAGGCCATCTGCGAGAAGTCGGCCGTCGCCCGCGAGCTCGTCGGCCACGAACTCATGGTCGACTCGCGCAGCAGCAGCGAGGAGCCCGTCTTCCACCATCCGCCCTCGGCCTTGCCCGCCGCGACATCGTTCCCGTCCGTGCTGCCCATGGCCGCCGCGTTGGGCAATGCGAATGGTGGTGTCGGTGTCGTCGCCTCCGCACCGCCGCCACCGCCGCCGCCAAGCCGCAAACGCCCAAGCGTCCAGTTCGTCGAGTGCACCCGCTGCAACAGGAATTTCGAGACCGTCGCCGACAACAACAATCTCGGCGACTGCGTGTGGCACGATGGTCCGTTTGCTCTCGTTTGCCCATCTTTCCTTTTCCTTCATTGATGGAGATGGCGGGATTTCCGTGATGCATCAGCTGACATCTGTTCATCCACCACCAGGACCGCTCAATGTCGACTTCAACCACGATATCTGGACCGATTGGTCCGACCGCTCGTTCGGTTCGCTCGACAGCGAAGAGAACATGAGGGCCAATTTCCGCGACAACCCCGAAGGCTTCGTCTGGACCTGCTGCGGCGCCCGAGGGAACTCGCACGGCTGCCGAAGAGGTCCTCATCAGCAACGGGAGGCCTCCATCAAACGGGTGAGGGTTTGATCTTCTCACCACTCATCTCTACCCGACGGCTGGCTGTTTCGCCGTCGGGAACTTGTACAACACATTGGGCTCACCACGCTCCCGGCGGAAAGAGCTTTTGTATTTGTTCCATTGGCGCAGGGGAACGGGAACCACTTTACATTGAGAAAAAACAATTGGTTGATGACAAACGGACTATCTACTTTGGTCTTTTGAAGATATCACGCAGGACTTTTGCATTGGGAACGGCGTCTGGGGGATGGGGAGGGCATGCCGGCAGAGCGGCTTTTCATCGTTCCGTTTATCATCATTTTGTACAATAAGCAGTTGATGGGCTGACCACCTGGCCAAAAGGACTTATTGAGAGCTGCTTTTTTTTTCTTTTCCTCTCGTAATACAGTATCGGTGGACGTGTCGGCGGTCCTGCGGATGGGAGGAGATGGCATTACTAACTACTAGGCATGTGGAGTCCACATCGAGACCACCGATCTTCTGATAGAACAACGCTGGCCCTGGTTTTCGTCGTCGATTGTTTTTTTTTTTTCCTGGATCGGCTCTCTTCTCTGCCACGAACCGCCCTCCGCGTTGGCCGATCGCATGTACTCCTCCCGGAATTCTTCCTCCCCTACTGCCAAACTCGAGCTTCACGATGTGGTTGTCGTGGGCGCGACCTCTTTTGCTTACAATCGGGGAGAGATACTCGTAGCATTGAGAGTTCACTCTGACGTGGTCAGTCAATATATTCCATGTCCGTGACAGCCCGCCAGCGACGTGCCAAAAACTTCCGCCCGGCGACCGCGGCGTTGGCCTTTTCCATGCTCGTCATCTACGAATGTCGATGGATCTCTATTATTTCCAAAACCCTACGTCTTTCCAAGAGCGGGCCTTCCTTCTCCCAGCAAGTCGAGTCCAGCAGTTCCTCGTAGACGCGGACCGCGCTCACATCGCCTCGTGCGACGGACGGATGCTTTTGGATGACATCCCAAGCCGCACTCGGGGTCAGCCTTTCGTCGCCCTCGCGCTCGCACCGGAGCAGTTTCAGCACCATCTCGTATTTCACCAGTGCTATCCTAAGCTTCTCGTTCTTGACCCGCATGCTTTGCTCCTCGGCCTCCAAATGTCGCGCGCGTTCCTCGAGTACGCGCAATCGGTTCGCCTGACGCTCGCGATGCTCCTTTTGTGCTTTGCGGTTCTGAAGTTTTCGTCGCTCCCGTGCGGGGTTGTGTTGCGCTGCTCTTTTCCGAAAGGGCGAGGTTCGCTTTTGCGTCTCCGGTGCACGGGGAATGCGGATTTCTTCCAGCGCATTGCCATGGATGGTCTGGTATGCGTCCGGAATACACGGCTTCTCTGCTGTCGATTGAGCTGTTTGCGACCATGTGGTGGTGCTCGAAATCATTGTAGAAAATTATCGGTGGAAATAAGCGTGGAGGATCCGGCGTTATGATGGTTGTTGAACAGGGGTGAAGAATACCCGAACTGGACGAGTAGGATCAACAGAGAGCGTATCTCCATATAGACTGTCTTACTACAATTTGTGCTTAGAGGTGTCGCTGTCAGTTCGTTGCGAAGATAGAGGCTTAGGTGACTTCGGCATTCGCGTGGATGCGCAGGCCGAGGGACCAGCTGATGGCTGATGCCGAGCGCCTGAGTTCGGGACAGTTCCTCTTGGCAGGTCGCTTGGGCCGTGCGTGGTTTTTCTGCCGGTCGTATTTTGTTAGCGAAACGCTAAGAAACTCAGACATGAAACTAAACCGCTTATATACTAATACTTATAAGGGTTACTACTGCTACCGCGTAGGACGCTCTAAGACGCTTAGGGGTAGTATATAACGTTACCGCGGCGTACGATACTACTAAACCTCGTCTCTTTATACTATTAGATATCCTCTTATATTATATAGGTCGTGCTATCGTAAGTCTTAGTATAGTATTAAGTCGTTTATAAGTTATTTAAATAAGCGTTCTCTACTAGTTTATTACCTATATCTACTAAGATTACTAAAGAAGTACGACTCGCGTTAATACTTTATAAAAGATAAAGATACCCCCTAGGTTTTATAATATTAAACCTCTACTACTTATAGTATTAAGCCTTAGCGGCTACTACTAAAGATTTACCCGCCTATTACGTAGTCTAATATAGCCCTATAATACCTCTATAGACGCTTCCTCCTCGCCTAAAGCGTTATATATAACCTCTAGAGCATCGTTACTAGCCTCGCTTAGTATTAAGGTTCGTTTCTAGCCGTCTAGCGGCTAATTCTTCTACTCCTTCTACTTCTTCTACTCCTCTTACGAAGGTACGATCGCCGCTAGCGTATCGTTTTATATTATATCTACGTATTCTACTACTTTGTATAGTATTACGTATATCTTAATCGGCTTATATACGTTATCCTAGGGTCTAGCGGCGGCCTACGATAAGTAATCGCTCGCTAGCGAAGAGATTAAGCTTATAGATATCGCTCGCGCTCGTTTACCTAGCGCCGCCGTACCTAGCGCCGCCGGCGCTATTAAAGACGGTAGGCCTACGATAACCTTCTCTAGAGTCTTATTTATCGTCGTATAGTATAGTCGTTCTTTCGTAGTATAGGTAACCCGCTATCGCTTTATCTATACCTTCTATACCTTCTCTCGTGCCTTCCGTATCTATAGAGTAGCTATAGCCGCCTTATACTATTTAGTAAGATATTAACGTTCGCGACCGTCGGCTTTACGTTCTACGCGCTTATAAGTAGTTTCTAGGCGGTCTATCGCCTTACGCTTACCCTCGCGGCTACTCTTACCTATCCTTATTAAAAGTTCGATAGGGTAGCGACGGTTATAAAACTCTACTAGCTAAAATCTACGTACTAGCTATCTAATATAGTCTACTAGATATCGTACTATAAGCTCCGCCTACTCGGTATTTATATACGCCGCTTAATCTATAAGCCCTTACGCCGAGCGCTTAATAAGGCTTCGCCTATTATTTTCGTAGCGGTCGCGCTCGCTAATATTATCGCTTAGTATTACTAGTATTTTAAGCGTATTATACGTCGGTTTAAAGGTCGCTTATAGCGCTAGAGGCCCGTCGATAAGCTAGCGAGGGTAAAGAATCGTAAGAGATATTAAAGTCGCTTAGAGAAGCGCTCGCTCTAGTAGATAAAGGTATAGTAGCCCGTATCTAACGATAAGCTTATAACGCTAGTAGCCGCCGCCGTGCTCGGCGATAGTATAGATAAGCGCTTTCTTATAAGTTAGAGGCCTAGTAATATACTTAGTCTCTAGTAATTTACTATATATTCTATACTTCTCTCTTAAGCGCGTCTACTCTCGTAAGACGAGGTTTATAGCGTAGCTCGTTATCTTATCGATCTAGTACTTAAACGCCTACTTATTAAGAAGTACTAAGGTTACTAATCGATCGCGTATTAGCTTAGCTTCGTAGGCGTCTAACTTACTCTCTATCGTCTTCTAAATACGTATCGCGAGCTCCGCGGGTGCTAGATTACGGTAGAGGTTATCGCGAAGAACGATATAATAGCTCTTACTTCTCTAGATCGAATAAGCTTTAAGGTTAAGATATTACTTAGTATAGTAGCGAACGAAGAAGCGCTCCTTCGACTACTAGCGCTTACGAATAACTACGCGCTAGACGTTCGTCTTTATAAAGTCTATAAGCTTAAGGCGGTTTACTTTAAGCTTCTACTCCGTCGATAATATAACGTAGTTCTAGATAAGAGGGTTATAGAAGCCCTCGCGCTTCTACTTAGAGTAGCTCTTCGCGTTCGCTAGCATCGTCTTAATATTTAAAACGATATACTACTTACATAATTAAAGCTATTTATCCTAGATACTAGGCAGTAGCATAGAGGCTATAAAGCCCTTAAACTAGTCCGCTAGGCGGACCCTCTCGCCCTTTAACCCGTTATACTAGAAGGCGTCGCGTAGTATATTCTATACGTTATTAAAGGCGTCTCTCGTCTCGCTAGTAACGAGCGATAAGACTATAGAGAAGGTCGTTTCTATATTAGTAACGCCGACGACGCTTATAAGCGTATAGCGCTTACTATTAGTATTAAATATAGTATCGACGGAGTAGTAAAAGCCGTTAACGAAGCGCCTAGCGTATTTAACTATCCTCTCGTTTTAGAAGATATACTACTTAAGGATTCTACGTACTAGAAGGCCCGTAGTATCGTTATATTAGATATAGTCGGACGTTTTATAGTAAAAGCCGGCTAGCTTAAGACTTTTAATAAGGGTAGCGAACTACTCCTACGGCGTTATCGGCGTCGCGGCGCTACCGCTCTTACGCTTAAGGTTCTAGTAATCCCTCGCTCTAATTATTACTATATTATTTTCCTTTATTACCTTCCGCGCTTAAGAAGTAGAAGTGTTTACCGCTTATAGCTAAAGCGCGAGGCTTATAGATTCGTAGTACCTAGACTAGCGCTCGCGGTAGCGTAGATAAGTAAATAGATTAGTAGTAAGATTATAAGAGTATTTAAGCTTTAGCGACGTTATAATCTAGAAGTCCTCGTCGCTTCTAGTAGCGTCTCTACGTATATAAATAGAGAGCTTATAATCGCGCTACTACGCCTTAGTATTAGGCCGACGCTTATAACGGCCCTTAGTATCTACCTTACGGCGCTATTTAGCCGTAAGACTACGAGTATTACGCGTATCTTTACCGTAGTATTTATATAGTAGCTACTAGCGAATACCTAGCTTGCCGGAGCCCTTTACGAGGTCGTAACCCTAGCTAAAGGCCTAGTTATTAAGGCGGCGAAGGGTATCGTAAAGAGAGACGAAGCGCTTATTAGGCTTAAGCGTATAAAGATAAATAGGCGGGAGGGCTATAATAGTAGCGCGAAGCGCGGTAATAACCTTCTTATCTATTAATAAGGTATAAGGAGCCTAGATAATAGGCGGGCGAGGATCGATATTATAAGAATTATTATAAGAATCGTCGCTAGAATAGAGGTCTTTATACGTAAGTAGATACTTATAGGGGGTATCGCTCTATATAGCAGCTTTAAGCGCGGCCTACTACTATAGGGGAGGAAGGTTTAAGCTTATTACGATAGGCGAGAGGCGATACGGGCGGCGATACGGCGATACGGGCTACGATTAGTACGAATTTTAGTATTATATAGAATATTATATATATAGGACGAGGAAAGTATAAAGAATGGAGATCGATACCCGATTTAGTATGGCGCTACCTAACTAAAGATGTCCGCCTCTCAGGCCCTGTTACCGCCCTGGTCGCCGCCCGTGCACGCCCCCGGTGACCTGCCAAGAGGAACTGTCCCGAACTCAGGCGGATGCCGAGCCAAAAATCGGGCCGGGGTTTGATGTCATCGGGACTGCCGAGTCAGAAAAGCTAACCCCAAAAGGCAGCTTAAATGTAAGCGGCGATCAATGCATGCTCCCCTTCCGCTTACGGTTCATGTCTGCGTGTCCTCGGCCTGTCGGACCAGGCTTACGGAATATCTCCAGTGTGTCGACGACCTCATGCTGTTGCTTTCCCATCACTGACAAATTGCTCCGAAGGGGTCGCTCTCGCACTTGGGATGACTTCATTAGCGCTGCTACCCCGCCCTGGGCACATATTTAAGATGCATCTCTCCCGGACTTTGAAGTACATACTCAACTCACTTCTTCGACTCACTTTCTCACATCACATCAACCCTCAACTTCAAAGTCACAATGTCAAAGATCATCACTGTCTTCGGCGCCACCGGCAACCAGGGCGGCTCTGTCATCAAGCACATCCTCGCCGACCCCGCCCTCTCCAAAGAATTCAAGATCCGAGGCATCACCCGCGATGTCTCCAAGCCCGCCGCCCAGGCCCTCACGAAGCAGGGCGTCGAGATGAAGAGCGTCCGTGCATCCACACAAACCCCAACCTATCCAACGCCAGACCAACTAACAAACACCAGGCCGACATGAACTCCAAGTCCTCCCTCACCGAGGCCATCCACGGCTCCCACACCGTCTTCCTCGTGACCAACTACTGGGAATCCGTCAAGTACGACGTCGAGGTCACGCAGGGCAAGAACGTCGTCGACGTCGCCAAGGAGGCCGGCGTCCAGCACATCGTCTTCTCGACGCTGCTGCACGTCACCAAGGTCACCAACGGCCGCCTCAGCCACGTCCCGCACTTCGACGGCAAGGCCGACATCGAGGAGTACATCCGCCAGAGCGGGCTGCCCGCGACGTTTTACCTGCCGGGTTACTTCATGAGCAACTTCGCGCAGATGCTGCAGAAGAACCCCGACGACGGCTCGTACAGCCTGGCGTACCCGGTCGGCAAGGACGCCAAGTTCCCGCTCGTCGACATCGCCGAGGACACGGGTGAGCAACATCCATCCCGTTCCCACTTGCCCTTTCCTCCTCCGTCTCCCCCCCAATCCCATCTCGGCAACCGCTGACCCCGAAGCAGGCAAGTTCGTCAAAGCCATCATCAAGAACCGCGACACCCTCCTCGGCGCCCACGTCTACGGCGCCGCCGACTACTACACGCCCGAGCGCATCCTGGCCGAGCTGGAGGCGGCGACGGGCAAGAAGACCAGCTACGCGCAGGTGTCGGCCGACGCGTACAAGAGCTTCCTGCCCGAGTTCATGGCCGAGGAGATGCTGGAGAACCACCTGTTCATCGAGGACCCGGGCTACTACAACGGCGCGAGCCTCGAGGAGAGCCTGGCCATCTTGGACGGGAAGCCGACGTCGTGGAAGGAGTATATCAAGAAGAGCGGCGAGTTTTGAGCGTCTGGGGTGGATGGAAGGGCAAGGCGCGGCTGGTGATAAGAGAATTTGGCCGGCCCTCTCGACCTTTTTCCCCGAATATCCGAGCTACGTAGGTAGTTGAATCTAATAACTAGGCGTAAATGTGGGTATTAAATACAAATAAATACGTCCGGACTGTAGATTCCACTACCTACGTATATTGCACGTAAAATCTTCGGCGGATTAAGGTCGAGGGGGTCAAATTCTTTTGTCACCCACCGTAAATGGTGTAGTAGCATGGTGGGAAGGGGTATCGTTGGAGCTCACATAACGACCGTAGTCAGCTACCAAACACACTCCTTCTCGCCGCCGAAAAAAAAAAAAAAGGAAACGACCCCCGTTTGTCCCATCCCATCGACATCCAGACACCCCCCTCCCCCGTGCCGTCCAGGCCAACACAACAGCTCCACGAGAGAAAAATCGAAACCAAAAAAAAATAAAATAAAACAAAGAAACGCCATCACAGCACAACCGGATACCCCCCCACGACCGCCCTCAACCCCTCCACCCAGTCACCACCGCCACCGCCGCCATCGTCTCCATCCCTCCCCACAACCCTCTCGAACACCTCCACCGCCCTCCCCCCGTACCCCCACGCCGCCCGCCCGCCCACCTCCCCCAGCCGCGCCCGAGCCCACGCCCGAACCCCCCCGTCCCGCGCCTCGAGACCGGCGACGAACGTCGGCCACGACGTCGCCTTGAACAGCGGCTCGTCCGGCGGCACGCGCGCGAGGTGCCCGAGCAGGCGGGAGAGGTGGGCGTCGATGTCGACGTCGATGTTCAAACCGCCGCCGCCGCCGTCGCCGTCGCCGTTTGCGGTGGACGAAGCTGTTGCTGTTGTTGTTGTTGTTGCTGCTGTTGCTGTTGTTGTCGTTGCTGCTGTTGCTGCTGTTGTCGTTGTTGTTGCTGCTGTTGTTGTTGCTGCTGCTGCTGTTGTCGTCGTCGTTGTTGCCGCCGCGACCCGCCCGACGTAGATGCAAAACGCCGCCTTGTGCGCCCCGGCGACGTGCGCGCGCGTCTCGACGTCGCCCGGGCACGCGGGGCCGCTGCACGTGGCGAGGTGGCGGAAGGAGTCGGCCCAGCGCCGCGCGTCGAGGGACGAAACCCTCTGCACGACGCTCGACAGGGTGTCCGGCGGCGCGGATGGGGAGGAGAGGGAGGCGGAGGAGGAGGGCGAGGAGGGGGATGAGGATGAGGAGAGGGAGGAGAGGGAGGGCGAGCGGCGCTCTCGTAGTAGCTTGCACGCCTGGAACGCGGCTCGCAGGATCTCGTGCGGGCAGGAGAGGTGCCGGGTCGCCTCGACGCCGTCGAGGATGGGGGAGAGCGAGGCGCTGAGGGAGGGGGCGAGGGGCCGTGAGGGGTGGAGGGTTAGGGCGAGGAGGTCGTATCTGTGTCGGCGGGTTGGTTCGGCTCCAGTCAGACCATGCCTGTGGCCTTGTGTGTGGGGGTGCTTTGGGTTTGCTTACAGTATGTAGTCGGACATGAGGCTGTTCCGGTACGTCCGCATCGCGTGCGTCTTCGCGTCCGCCGAGAGGCAGAGGGAGTCGAGCATCGTGCGGGCGCCTCGCAGGTGGACGTGGCTGTCGTTGGTGCCCGAGTGCATGAGCTCGAAGTTGACGAAGAGGAGGATGGAGGTGAAGGCGATGTCCCCGCCGCCGCCGCCGCCGCCGCGTCTTCCGTTGTTTGACTTGACGGCCTTGGCGAGGAGGTGTAGGGCGTTTTGCTTGGCTGCGAGGGCGTCCTGGTATGGGTCGTTGACGGGATGCCATAGCGTGGGTCGACTGAGTTGTTGTGTATTACCAAGTTCAACGTCACTGTCGTGGAACATGCGAGAGATGTACAGTGCCGAGTTGGCAATGATGATTTGACGAAGGACATCAAAGTGCATGGTGTAGGGAATGAGGCTTGTGAAGGGGTTCTGAATCGGAATGTCGTACAGAACGAGCTCCTTGCACACTTTGTTCCCAACTTGCATGCAGTGTTAGCACGGGCCAACGAGGTGTCGTGCCTTTCTTACAGTAATACAAGTAATACTGGCTGTTCTTGTCCAAGCCTTGGAGATGCGGGTCCGTTGGAACGACGTGATTCAAAGTCACGCCGTATGTGGACACAGAAGGCGGAAGATGAGCCGAGTGAGATAAAATCCCGCCTGGCGCTTGAACACCGGACACGGAGGGGGTACGATTTCCCCGATATAATTCAGAAGGAGATGTCTTGCCCTTCATCTTCCCGCGGCTTGCGATTCCCTGATTCCATTGCAACAGTGTCTGGTAGCCGAGACATTCCCGGCCGGCCTGACGACACTTTTGACAGAACGGCAGCGATTGGTCGCATTTCACCCGGTGCCGGCGACAGGTGTGGCACGGTCGCGTGGGCTTCTTCTCCATCTTGTGAATGCCGTTATCATGGAGCGAGCGTGGTCGACGCTACGGATCATCCAGTTCGTGAGCTTTAAGACACCGCCACACCGCTTCTTACCTAGCGCCGCCTGCGGGGAAATCCCCAGCACATGATCGCCCGCTTACAACTTGGCTGCCTTTTTCGCATTAGCCCTTCGGTTACTTGGTTCGTTGTGATTCGCCGAGGCGTAAGAAGGGTTCTCCACCCATGAGTTACAGGCCTAATCGGGAAATTCACAAGTGGTGTCGTGATTGTGTAGCACCTTATGAACACCCTCCGAGGGGGAATTCCGGTGGGCTCAAACATCCTTTGGCAATGGCTGTTTTCCTTGGCCAAACGCCGCACCCGTGACTATTGAACCAGTTGATCAAGCTTTGTTCAAACTCTTCAATTGGATATATTTGGTTTCTTCGGACTTGAACCTTTTGGTTCTGTAAATAGAGTGCTCTTGGAAACTTCCATTCATCCCAACCAACAAAGTAGAAATCCAGTGACCTTGAATGTGTGCGTCCATCTCCAAAGGCTCCTCAAACCTGTCAGTTCTGTACGGCTTTTCGGTTGCTCCAATAACTGCATCTGCTCTTCGGCTCATTTGCTTCGTGTTGTCCGGATGCGAGCTTCTCAACTCGTTTCCCAGGTTGGGCTGCCTCCGAGTGCCCGTCGAAATCTCCTTCAGATAGACGTCCGTCAGCAGCAGCTCATTTCTTTTGTTGCAAGGCTCCTACCTGAAACTCTCCGGCTTCCAGACTGGCGATCTGATCGTTCAGCCTTTCTTTTGCAGCAAGCAATCTTTGTGTACTGTCCATCCCCAATTTTCGCAAGCGCTTTTGCGACTCTCGTGACGTAGAATGTCCTCGGATCGACCTGGGATGCTTTTTGACATGCTTCCTCATCATGTCTGTTTCGTCCTTGAGCGCCTTTCCTGCGTCGTAGGCGATGAGAACAGCAGCGTGCCGCCGAAATCGGACGATGGCCAGCTCTGGGACCGTCTGACTAGTCATTTCTTGTTGAACTCTGGTTTCAAGCATAAGTGCTTCTTTGCTCAGTGCCGGTGTCTTATCGGACTCCATGATCCAGTACTGCTCGGCGCCGCTAATGCCTTGTTTGGTTAACGTCATCCTCGCGAGCACGTTCACTGCCTCTGAAAATTTCCGGACTATGACCTTGCAGTCATGAATGTCCTTGGCGCCATTTGCGGAATGACCGAAGTGCATTGGTCAAACAAATCTTCAGCTCATGCTCCCTTTCTTCCGGAAGCCACGGCGGCGGAGGCGCACCCCAGTAGTGAATTTGATGCTCAGCCATGCTGCACATGTGAAGATGATACAATGCTAGTAAGCTTGAAGGTCCAGCTTAAGTACAGATCTAAAAAGCTCAGAAGTTTGCGGAGGAGCCATTTCTCTTTGTCGGAACCCTGCATATCACGACAGTCTGTTTGACAAGCTTTGTCGCCCTACTCGCAAATGCAGGGAAGCTACTAGGCAAGCGCCAGCGGCCGCAAGCCTTCCATTGTCAACCATTTTCAAGCTTACTATGATAGGAACATGGTTCACTGAAGGCCAATTGGATGCGCGGATCATATGGGGTCTCGCGGCGCAGATCCATACCCACATGGCCTCGGCCTGCATCTTCTGGAAAGCGGTCAAGACAGATCTCGATGGGGCATTGTTCCCAACGTCTCATGTCTGATTCCACCTTCCGAAACTTTGTGCGGCTAAATTGACGAAGCGCTTCGCATGCGACATCGGTACTCGCGGTGTCGCATATCAGACCACACACTGGGGAACACAGCAGCGAAAAGTGTCAAAGCCTCTCAAAGCCGGTACGCAATGCCAGGCATCGGTCTGTTTGAGCGACAATAATCTTCACGTTAATGGGGAAGCGAGCCCACTGTTTCGCGGCGCAGGGGTTCCTGATACGGGGATCTCCATCACCACACGTCGCGGGTATCCACCGCCAACACCAACCGTGTTCCACAGCACCCTCGGCTCCAGGGGATGAGTATATTGATAGTTGGGCTGGCTTGTTGTTTTCCAACATGACTTGCATGCATACTCGAACTTGTCGCCTCTCACTGTAAAGCATCCATACTCCGCGCCAAACTACCTCATGACGATGATGGACCGTCAGAGCTTGGTGAAAGTTAATTATACACAGAATACCGAAGAGCTCTTCCTATTACCGAGCGTATATTCAGATCCAAACGACACAAGAAGCAAGGAAGACACTGCCAAGGAACCGGTAGAGCCGGACGAAACCCCTTCAGGACAGGAGGAGCCTCTCTCGGATTACGCGCAAGACGCAATACCTGAGAAGAAAAGGGCGCGGATCTCTTCAGGGCTCTTCCCTGCACCGCCCAGCGACGGAAACGCTGTCCAAGAACCCAGCATCAAGCGGACACCTTCGGTAAAACAGCAGTATCCAGGACGAACATCCGCCATGGAATATCGCATGAAAGCCATTGAGAACCTTTTGACTGAGTTGACGACGACATCAATAACATCCACGCCATTGCCAACTCCACCATTGCCAACCATGCCACAATCGATCGCGCCACAACCAACCGCATCGAGACCAACTACACCACCACCACCACCTTCAAACGCACCACAACCGACCACACCGCGACAAACCCCACCACTACCAGAAGCACAGGAGGAAAGAACCCTGACCCCGCCCTCGGATGAAAACACCGAACTATTGGCATTGACTGCACCGTCAACGCAAGTCATACAACTACCGCCGCCTCATTTACCGCCGCCTTTCCTACCGCCATCGAGATTTCCGTCGTCCAAGTTGCCGCCGCCTGAACTACCGCTGCCTGAACTACCGCCACCAGACGTACCGCCCCCCGCGTCACCGCCGCCGGGGTTGCCAACGCAAGCACCGCAGCTACCGCCGCCCGACCTGCCCGCACCCGAGTTGCCCCCGCCTGACTTACCTCCACCTGACTTACCTCCACCTGAGCTACCGCCGCCCGCATCGCCGCCGCCGCCGGAAGCCCGACGCCCGCCGCCATCGCGCTCGCCGTCTTCGACCCGCAAAGCGTCATCATCTCCCATCGTCCAGCAGCAGCCAACCACCGCTCCTCCCGAGGGGCGCCGGGAAGGCTTCGGCACGCCGCCGCCGCCGCCGCCGCCGTCGCACAGCAAGTCGCAGATGGCGTTCGGCGAGCTGTGCGCGCTGTTCGAAAAGTGCCAGATGGCCATCTCGCCGGACGGGAAGCAGGCGTACCGGGTGGTCGACGTGACGACGACGACGGCGGCCACGCCCGCGGGGGAAAACGAGGACCGTCGGAGCAAGCGCGGCGGCGCCCTCTCGATCGGATGCGTCCACCTGGACTACGACGGGCGGTTCGTCGGCGCGGTGCGGACGACGTTCGCGATCGGGAGGTACGGGGGCAGGCGGCGGGTGGCGTCGCTGCCGGTCCGCCCCTTCTGCATGAACGCCGACCCGGCCGGCGTGCGCGAGGCCCTCGTGGGGAGGGGCGGGGCCTTCGTCAAGGCGGCGGCGGGCAGGCACATGCACTGCCTGGGGACGGCCATCGCTCCCCGCGGGCAGCGGGTGGACGGGCAGGTCGTTGTCGACTTCCGGCGAGCCTTCGCGCGCAACCCGGAGTGGACGCCCGCCATCGTCGGGGTCGGGAGCGACGCTGACGATGACGACGATGCGTGGGAGGCGATGCAAGCGGCCGGGATACTACCCGAGTCCCTCCTGCAGCCGCGCGAGCTGGCCGACGCGCGCCAGCAGCTCACCGACGACGAGCTGATGCTGCTGCCGCCGCGCGCGGTCGGCTTCGTGCTGCGGACGCGGCGGTGGGCGGCCCTCGACGTCGGCGACCTGCACGAGGTGCACGACAAGACGGGCAGCGAGGGCTTCAAGCGGCTGGCGCTGCCGCGGCGGCACCGCGAGAAGCTGGAGCCGCTGCTGCGCCAGCACTTCCGGCAGCGGGAGGGCGCGAGGGCCGATTGTTCATCGTCCGAGATCGACTTCTTCCGCCGCGAGCGGCCCGGGCTGGCCGTCCTGCTGCACGGCGTGCCCGGCGTGGGCAAGACGCTGACGGCCGAGTGCGTGGCGAGCCACTTCTCGCGCCCGCTGTTCCCCCTGTCGTACAACGACCTCCTCCTCCTCCTCCCCGGCGGGGAAGACGTCGCCGCGCAGCTCGACGAGATCTTCGCCCTGGCCGCCGCGTGGGACGCCGTCCTGCTCGTCGAAGACGCGGAGCCGCTGCTCTTCCCCTCCGCCGCCGCCGCCGCCGACCATCACTTCACCACCAGACACAACCCGGCCGCCGCCGCCGCCGCCGCCGCCTTCCTGCGCGCCGTCGACGACTACCCCGGCCTCCTCTTCCTGACAACAACAACAACAACAACCACCGCCTTCGACGCCACCGCCGCCGCCCCTTCCCCCCTCCGCTCCCGCCTCCGCCTCTCCCTCTACTACCCGCCCCTCGACGAGCGCGCCACCCTCGACGTCTGGGACATCGCCATCTGGCAGGCGAAGCGGCAGCACCCGTCCATGCGCATCAAAGCGGACGAGGTCCTGCACTTCGCCGTCGAGCGCTGGAACAACAGCAACAGCAACAACACGCATCACCGCCATCCCTGGAGCGGCCGGCAGATCCGCAACGCCTTCTGGAACGCCATCGCGCTCGCCGAGGACGAGGCGTCGTATGGAAGTGGTACCGGCAGCGGCGGCGGGGGGAGCAGGGAGAAGAGGGAGCGCCGGAGGTCGATGCTGGCGACGGTGACGCTGCGGCGGAGGCACTTCGAGCTCGTCGCCGAGGCGGGCGAGGACTTCGAGGGCGCGGTGGCGGCGGCGGCGGCCGGGGTCGGCGGCGGTGGGAGTGGGGGGAGGGGAGGGGGCGCCGAGAGGCCGCTCCCGCCGCCTCCTTCCGCTTCTCCCTCTCCCGGCGCCGCTGCTGCGTCGCGGCAGGAGCAGGGGCAGGTGATGATGATGTCGATGTCGATGGCGAACGGCAGCACTAGCGGCAGCATCCTGCCGCCGCCGCCGCCGCCGCGCGAGGAGAGGCAGCAGCGGAGCAGGATGGCGGTGCCGATGGCAGAGCGGCCGGCGACGGCGCTCGTGCGGTCGAACACGCTGCCGACGGGCGGGTCGTCGTTCGCGGCGGGGGTGGGAGGAGGGCAGCAGCAAGTGCCGCAGCAGAGGCGGCGCGGGACGACGGTCGTGTCGAGGGCGTTCGCGCCGGGGCTGCCGCCGTTGCCGAAGCTGCCGCGGATGGAGATGCAGCAGCCGCCGCCGTTGCCGCAGTTTCCACCGTCGCAGGTGTCGTCGTCGTCGTCTGGACATGTGCGGCGCCGTTCGCAGCTGTCGATGACGCAGACGCTGACGCAGACGCAGCAGCCGCAGCCGCAGCCGCAAGAACAGCGACAGCAGCGAGAGCAACGGTTGCACAGCCGGGAGCCTTCGAGGGCGGGTACTGTCGTCGTCGCGACGACGCGGAGCGGTGGTGGTGGTGGTAGTGGCGGTGGCGGTGGCAGGTATGCTCCTCCTTCGGGGGTGAGGAATAACGCAAAGGCGAAGAGGCGGTCGAGGAACGAGAGCGAGGGAGAGGATGAGGACTGGAGCGAGACTAGGCAGGACTCGGGCGCCGAGGAATGGACGAATGCGGAGGTGGAGCGGAATCTCATTGACAATTTCACGGCGATAGCGTATAAGTAGTCAGGTGGGGTGGGTAGGTAGGTAGGTGGCTTACTGGGACGGCGGGGGAATTGATGGTTACTGTGTACAAGTTATCATGGGCTTAAGCTCCCCCTAAGCGACCATGTTTGGTGATGCGTGAAGACGACGGTTTGTCCTTTGACCTCTCTGTTCGGGCATTTTCTTCTTTTTTACTATTGGCGTTTTTATTTTTCAAATAAGACAGCCAGGAATGATGGCCCGCTCCCGGGTCACCTCGATCTCTTGGCAGGCTGATGGCTGCTGAATATGCCACGTTAGCAGTGATGAAGCGTACGTGCCTTGGGTGGTCTACCTTCTTATGGTTGAGCCAGGAGATGGTGATCACATCAATGCACAGCTTGACAGTCGACGCCACGCCAATGATGAACGGTATCAGTTGGCCCGTGTTTTTGATGGAATACACCCCAGAGATGTTGGCTGCTGTGATCGTCTTCTCGATGAAGACGATAAAACAGCACATCATGGCAAGGACCAAAGCATGGTAACAAGTGCAAATGCGGATTGCATGAGGCCTGGTCACAAATCAGCAACTCAAACGATCCGCTGGTTCTGAGATAATGTTGCCTACAGGTGGCTTTGACCGCTTGCTGATGCGCGCTGCAAGTCATCGTCAGGCCTCATGAGCAACTTGGCCATCTCCTTGACGTCCGGTCTGTCCGCTTTGTCGGCTAGAAGAAGACTCAAAAGTTTGGAGGTAGTTGCAATTGTGACAGAATAGCCAAAGTTCAGAAAAAGATCAAAAACTTCTTTCAGTCTTGCTAGAAATTGTCGTTCCGGTCCAGTCGTAGGCAATTTCTCGGTTATCATTTTGATCAAGGCATTCCAAAGTAGCTCGGTGACGGCCGCTCGTGCTCCCCCAAGGACTAACACGGCTATGACGAGCACAAAGATGCTCATAGTAGTAGTCCCAGCCTTGTAAAAGATGACGAGTCCGGAATCCAGAGGTCTTCGGCCAAAGAAGTAAACCTGCGAATGGCAGAGTTCTACTTGACCGTTGTCGTAATGAGGGACCCATGACCACCATAACCACATGGCGAAAGCGTGGAGATATGTCAGGGTCGTCGTCCTCCAAACTGTACCGGACCAGGAGAGCGATGGATACCGCATGAAGTCCACATCCTTGAATTCTACAGGCCTGACTTCGGAAGACTTGAATAATCCCGTCAACAAGTCCTGAAAAAAGATGGGGCCCAGGTCTTGACGCAGCTGCGCAGTACGAAGGTTGTCCAGGAAGGTTACCCAAGGAAAGGGCCAGATGTTCAGGCCATTTTCGGACGGTCTCGAGTTCTCGGTATTGCCTTCGAATCCTTTAACCTTGTCCAGAAGAGCAACCACAAATATGGAAAGGGAGCCCGGCCTTAAGAAGAAGATGCGGATTCCAAATACTGACAAGACTGTAAAGACAAAGCCGAAACAGATCATGATCATGATGTATGCCTCGACGGGTTCCACCGATCCGTTTGTTGTCGTGACGGTGAGAGCTACCAAGATAGCTGAGAGAAAGATGGAATTCGCATCGTGGTTCTGGCCTGCGGCAGCTGGGTGAACGGTATTCGCGAACCACGAGGAAAACCATTGCAAGTAGACTCCAAGCCGGATACCAAGACCGTAGAAATCGGAATTTCCTTCAAACCCGGGGCACGGAGATGTCCGGGGCTGGAGTGGCGCTGATTTTGAGCTCGATGGGAGGAAAAAGAGTAGATAGGTTGGGACTAAAGCCGAGGCAAGGAAGAGCATGAACTTCCAGGGCGACAACATCGTCACGCGTGAAGAATCGCGAGGCGCCGGGGATGGGAGGAGGGGGAAGGCTACGTGATGAGGCTGTGTTTTTGTAACTTGCCTCATGCAGTGTAACCACACAGCTGAATGACCTGCCCCCACAGGCTGAGAAGACGCCCAATCAACGACCGGCGAGTGTTTATGCGTTGACTGAGTAAGCGCGGGGCATGCAACGAATAGCCTTCGTAGCTAATAACGACGCCGGTCTCATAGTATTGCAACGGTCTTTAAGCAAGCATGAGGAGTTGAAGGGACCGACGAGATATTAATATTGTTGAACCCGCTGAATATACGCGTCCGGACGTTTTCTTCGACTCTACATGCCCGGAAGCAGTGATGTTGCAATAGTAATGAAACCGACCTTGGATGCCTCCAGCGTATCGGTGGTCTTGCCAATATCGGAAGCTCCATACAAGGAACAGGGATAAATGATTGAGAGAAACCATGGTGATTGTTGAATGATGGGTTTCATCCTGGTTGTCAGGCCTCAACTCTGTGATGTGAGACTGGATGAGATGCGATAGAGTTCGCAGCGAGCGAGAAATCCAGCAGAACTGGTGTTATCTGTACTCAAGTGAGCAACAAGCGAGAGGATTTTTAAGATGAGACGAGGCGCCCTCCGCTCAGACGCTGATGACGACGTGCGGGATTGCGATCTTCCCGCACCTCGGGCCTTATCGATACGCGGAGCCACGGCAGCACCCATCGCACGAGGCTCTGATGCGGGCGTGAGTCGGGGTCATGGCTGCTGCTGTCGAGTGTCGGCGAGAAAATACGTCGAAAGCGGACGATTTCGTCCGTTCTGGGCGGGTTGTCAAGAGGGTTGGGGGGTGAAGGAAGGATGGGCAGGGCAACAAGCGTGCGACAGCCCTACGTACGGGCAACGCGCCGGTTGGCCGCGCGTTTGAGCAGGAGGGGCAACGTCAAGCGCTAATCAAAAACTCCCCCAAGACCCTCTTCTCCATCCCTCCACGTCTTCCTCTCTCCTGAACCCCAGTCCACCCTCCTCCAACCTTTCAGACACCCATTGAACCAATCCACACCTCGCAATGGCTACGTACGTGCTCTCTCCCCCGCTTCCGCTTCACTGCCAACCCTCTGCTGCCCCGCTATCCGTTTCTTCACCGCGCCGTGTTTACCCTTCCACCACACGACGACACAGCCAACCAAGCTAACACACGCCCTCGCAGCAACATCACCTGGCACCCCGGTCTCACCCGCAAGGAGCGCAGCGAGTACCGCAAGCAAAAGGGCTTCACGCTCTGGTTCACCGGCCTGTCGGCGTCGGGCAAGTCGACCATCGCGACGGCGCTCGAGCAGCACCTGCTGCACCTGGGCTACGCCGCCTACCGCCTCGACGGCGACAACGTGCGCTTCGGCCTGAACAAGGACCTCGGCTTCTCCGAGAAGGACCGCAACGAGAACATCCGCAGGATAGGCGAGGTAAAACACTCCCCTCTCTCTTTTCACCCCGCGCACACACACACACACACACACACCAGCGCAGCACACCACACCACACCACACCGCACATCCGAGCTGACAACAACAATCACACCCCCCCAGGTCGCCAAGCTCTTCGCCGACAGCAGCACCATCGCCATCACCTCCTTCATCTCGCCCTACACGGCCGACCGCGCCTCCGCCCGCGCCCTGCACGCCGCCGTCCCCGAGGGCGACGCCGCCCTGCCCTTCATCGAGGTCTACGTGCAGATCGCCGTCGAGGACGCCGAGAAGCGCGACCCGAAGGGCCTGTACAAGAAGGCGCGCGCGGGCGTGATCCCCGAGTTCACGGGCATCTCGGCGCCGTACGAGGAGCCCGAGAACCCCGAGATCCTCATCAAGTCGGTCGAGACGCCCGTGGAGCAGGCGGTGCAGCAGATTGTGGATTATTTGACCAAGGAGGGGCTGTTGAGCAAGGCTTAGGTTTAGACGGAGGAGGGAGTGATAGAGAGAGAGAGAGTGAGAAAGAAAAAGATGATTGGTACAGATGATATCGGTACAGATGATGATTGTATATTGAATCAAGAGATTCTTTTTTTTTATGCCTGTCCGTTCCGTCCATTTACTCTGACTGGTCGTGTTTGCTTTGGATGGCGCGACTTGCGTGCATGACCGAGAACCGTTAACTTGGGAATGTGTGTGCGATTAGAACCAACAACCGTCGCGCAAAAAGTACAAGCGTCACAGTGTCAGAAAACATCATCGGGAGTAGTAAGTGGGGGGGGGATGTGAAAAGGACCGTCCGATTCTATCAACGCTAATACGCAAGACCAAACCCAACACAACAAGAGTGGGAAATAACGGCAGAGGGTATACGCCCTCCACGAGCAACAACACCATAAAAACAAGTAGCAAAAAAATAGAAGAGAACATGACTCGAAAACGTCAGAGTGAGGGGCCGCCCGCATTGCGCTCCCCCCAACTTCCCCGCAATTTTTGCAAAAGGCAAGAGTGGAGAAGAGCAACATCCCATCCCCTTCGCTTCCACATGTTCGAGCCTGACCGATTATTCCAATATTACTTTTCTTAGACAAACCTTACTTTTTCTTTTCGTTTTGTTTTCTCGCTCCCGTGGACATCGGCCGATGAGACATCCACCTCGGCCCCTCCTTCGCACCTTGTGAAGCTGGTCCCGTAACGAGTACGGCCCAGAACTAGGTGGAAGAAGAGAGCGCCCTCGGAGGAGGATGGCAGAACAAAAATCGACACGAGTCCCGGCAAAAGAGAATTTCTTTTGCCGTGCCAAAGCGAGCTTTGGAGAAGAAGACGGAGAGGAGGCTCCTTACAGTCCTCGGTAAGAGTTGCGAGATGTGCATGGAAGACCAATCTCGCAGAGGTATGGGTGTGGTTCCCGATATGATGGACGACATAGCCTCGAGTTTTCCCACGCGCAAAGAAACGCACGCACGCACGCACTGATACACACACTAAACATTCCAAACAAAAAGCAAGGGGGGTGGGACCAGAAACGCGAACATAACTGCGCTGCATGCTCTCAAGTAAATCAGGTCGGCCGTCCGTTGCGAAGAGATGGAGAACGGTGGAGTAGAGACAGTGACTCGTCGTCGCTCACGGGAAAAGTGAACTGACGACGTCCCGTACGTAGCTCGCGCGGCAAAGGGTCCGTCAGGCGTTTGCGTATCGCGTCCCCCCTCCTCTTCAAGGGAACGCGACGCCGGCGGGATTGATCGAATACAGCTGAGCGAGGATGTCGTCGCCCAGGCTGTCCGGGCTGTTGTGCCCCTCGCGCGCAGCGGCGCCGAAGCCGCTCCAGTCGATGTCGAACTCGCCGCCGCCGCCGCCGGCTCCGGCACCCATACCATTCCCTGGGTGATTTTGCTGCTGCTGCTGCTGCTGCTGCTGTCCCGCATTCGCAGACTGCTGTTGCTGTTGGGCAGCGGCAGCGGCAGCGGCATCCCCGCCTAGGGAACTGGCGCCGTACGTGCTTCCGCGGGGCCGCTTGGTGTCGTGCTGGGTCGCGGGCTGCGGCCGGTCCTTCAATTGGCGCTTGGAGCCGCCGGCGGCGCTGTGGCTGCGGTTCCAGCGCTGCGCTTGCTGCTGCCAGCGTTGCTGCAGGGCGACGAGGAACTCGCGGGTCCGGCGGGCGGAGTCGTACGATTGGGTGAGGTCCTCCAGGGCGCGGAAGCAGACGCTGAGTTGGGCGATGGCGTTTTCCGCCGGCGTGTTGGCGAGGCTCTTGCCGCGGGGCTTGGCGTCGCTTGATGAGTTTGTCGTGCCAGATAGCGGAGGAGGCGTGCTTCCTCGTTGTTTGGAGCAGATGATGAAGATTAGGATGAGCGAGGTTGTGAAAATAACGGAGACGGCATGGATGTTCATGCGGCGGAATGTATAGCGCTGCTCATACAGACGGAGAAGATCAACTATGGCAGTCGACGACTCGATGCACATTTGCTGAGCGTGCATGTGGCCAGGTCCTTGTGGCGGCATTGGCTGGATGTAAGTTTTCGAGACATACGGCCGGTGAATGTAAATCATCATCTGATGATAGAGCATGTGGAGCATCAAGACATGAGGTAGGTAGGCGGTTTGGGTATCGTGGTAGTTGACCTGCAGAAGAGGTGGCAAGTTCGCCTTCCAATCAAGCATTTCGCCCGTCACCCGGTAGGAAAGAAAGTGGAGTTCCTGCCTAGAGATATTTGAAACTCCGTAAAGAACGTGGCCCAAGGGCTCCATGGTCTCGCAGAGCTCCACGGATGCTTTGCTGACCAATTCCAGGGGGACCTGGTAGCACAAAGCGGGGTCCGATGCCATGGGAGAATGGGATCCATAAGGTACCCACGCACTCATCATAGCACTCGCCTGTTCCGTAGTGGGCTTCGTTACAGAAATGTCACCGTTGTTTATCCTGACAGGTCTGCCATAGTAAAATCCGGAAAGGTGGTCCACAATGTAGGTGCCCCAGAACGTAGCCCGACGGATGTCGGCTTCAACCGCAGAGATCTTGCCCTTTCTGACATAGTCCGTCATATCCAAGTGAAGACCGAGGTCAAATGCAAGCCGCATGGCCATACCGCTGTAGAGCCAGCCGCGCGCATCCCTCTTGCATGCCATTTCATGGCCTCCTAAAATAACCAGGGCCTGCACGGTAGCCAGGCAAGGACTGTCCATCTCGAGTTCCAGCAGAGCCTTTGCCCTATCTGCGAAGTAGTCCGCAAGAGACTTGGGCCATGTCACGAAGTTGGGATGGTACCGGGCGTCAAAGGCGCCACCAGCAGCGCACATGGCGTTGGTAAGCACCTCCGAATAGTATCCAACATCCCTCTTTTGAACACGCCATTCTTCCCTCCCAACCCGGTACATCTTTTCGTCGACAACGTGGAAGAACGGATCCTGCCATGCAAAATAGAGATTGATGAGATGCTCCTCAATGGCTGGTTCTACGGCCTTGTCCAAATTGTTCGCTTCCAGAACGTCCCGGCCTTCCTTGCGGACGGATCTCCTGATTTGGTGGTGGTCAGTGTCCGGGAAGTCGCAGAGGATGTTAGAAGTAGCTCCATAGTAACGCAAGTGGCCGTCCGGTGCAAGCTGCAAAGAGCCCATACGAGTAGAAATCTGCTTGATCAGCTCATCGTCGCTGTCCTCGTCAGCATCGTCCGCTGAGCTGTCGGTCAAGCCTGGATGTTGCTCAATGGTGGGGATAGCTTGGGTCTGCGACGGCGACGTGTAGGCCTGAGTCGTTGAAGGGGTAGTAAGCGGCTGGGCTGCGGGTGGCGAGGTATAGGCTTGAGTAGGCGGCGACGCAAACGGCTGACTCGCGGGAGGAGTGGTGAACGCTTGGCTCGTTGGATGAGCGGAATCTGTAACAGGCGGCCTGGAGACAGCGGACGGATCTACAGCGGTGTTGAAACCTTGGCTGACGTTGGCAGAAGCGTTGAAATGCGCGCCCCATGACTGGCCGTCGAGGAAGTTCCAGTCAAAGCCAGCGGGGGCGAAGTCCAGGCCAGTGGGTCCATGGTCCGAGGGTGGATTGGGTGCGGCGAAGGTTGCAGCTTTTAGGGCCGAAGAATTTGCAGCAGGCAGGCGCAAGACGTCGAGGATTCGTCCGAGGTTTGCAGCAGCCTCGGGATCCATGGGCGGGAGCTGAAGGCCATTGTTGAGAATATGCTGGCTCAACTGGTCCACTCTCGCGGAGAGGATCTCGATGGCATTGCGCAGCGATACTCTGGCGGGGCTCGGTCAACACAGGCGGGCGGGGCGATGAGCAGTGGGCCAAGACGTACCTCCTCTTGTCCTCATCCTGGGAGTACTTGCACTCCCTTCCCTTTGCCTTGCATTTTTCACAGCTTGGCTGGCCGCCGTCGCACTGGGAGGCGGTTAGCAAATGTCGGGGGCTTAAGCTCTGAGAGGCAAGCCTTGATCTTGGATTCACGGCATGCGAGACACGCGGTGGTGACGTGTCTGCGAGGGGCCTTCCGCTGCTGCGCCTGTTGCTTGGAGGCGGGTTGGGCGGCGGGCATGCTGAGGGCCGCGGGGAGTCGAGATCGGAGTGTCGAGACGGGGATTGTCGGAGCCTCGGCGGCGGCGGTCACCTGCGGCGAAGTGCAGCGCTGTAAGCGACTCGGTGAGGCAGGCACAGGGTAGGACGGTGATTAGCCGGGCGACGAGCGATCCATGAGCAGCGAGCGCGCAAGGAGAGGAGATGCAGACACGCAGAGCGGATTGCTGGCTGGCCAGAGAAAAGAAGCGGAGCCCCAAGCCCAAATTAGCGGCAACCTGTTTGTGCTGACGGCGCAGTGGGCGCCCCAGACAGCTCCCCGCGTTCGTGTGGCGACGCCGCAGAGCCTTTGCCCTCAAAGGCCGACGTGCGCCTCCAATCCCAGCCATCGTGGGTCGCGGCCCGATTTCGCTCGCTGCTGCACCGGCACCTGCACCCACCAGTCAGTGGCAGGGGCATGTGCGAAGGGGAAACGTGGGACAGTCTCCAACAATGCGCCCGTCACCTGCCCCGCGCCACCCCAGAAGACGCTTCATCATCAAGCGGCTCCCAACATGTTCGCGGCGAATAGGATTCTCTAGATGCCGGATTACCGCAGTGCAGCGCGCGGTGCAGCTTGGCGTCCGGCGCCCGGCCCAGCCCTTCAGTTACCGACCCCACACAATGGCCTAGGTCTGCGCGCCCGGCCTCCAATGGTATCGACAGGAGATGCATTACCTACCCAATACTTACATTAAACATATACACGTAGTCGTACATGAAGCAGAGATCCACCAAAAACGCCTACGAATGCAGCCCGTCATGTCGTGTTTCCCCCTCTCTTCCGTATCACTCGCCTGTCAGTAACGTGAACGTGCGCCAAAACCCGTCAACCCACATGACCCATCCACCAACCTAATTACGATCCATGCAACGCCTGCTCTCGACTTCACGATGCCTCCGATGACACCTGCAGACCGGTCTCGCCCTCCTTGATTCCCACAACCGCCACCGAGTTATTCCTGAGCTCGCCTCGAATGATCTTGTCTGCGAGATTGTTGCCGATTTCTTTGGAGATTAGTCGGTTCAACGGTCTGGCGCCAAACTTCGGATCGTAGCCCCTATCGCTGAGCCACTGCTTGACCTCTTCCGGTACCTTCAGCGTGATCCGCCTGTCATCCAGTCTCTGCTGGAGCTCCTTCAGCCGGATCTCGACAATGTCCTTCAGCGCGTCCTTCGACAGCCGTCTAAAGATGATGAACTCGTCGATGCGGTTGAGGAATTCGGGCGGATAGTTTTCTGCGACAGTGTCCATGACTGCCTTCTTTACTGCCGGCGATATCTCTCCCGTCTCCGCGTCGACCTGGTGCTTGTGGAGCACGTCGTCGCCGACAATTGCTTGGGCGCCGAGATTTGACGTAAGGACGATGATGGTGTTGCGGAAATCGATCTTGTGGCCTTGCGCGTCGGTCAAGAAGCCCTCGTCAAGCACCTGCAGGAGAAGGGCGGAGATGTCACGGTGTGCCTTCTCGAACTCATCGAAGAGAAGCACCGCATACGGCTTCCGCCTAACTGCCTCGGTGAGCTGTCCAGCATCCTCGTAACCGACGTAGCCAGCAGGACTACCGATGAGTCTGCTCACTGTGTGTTTCTCCTGGAACTCGCTCATGTCGAAGCGAAGGACAGCAGTCTCGGTAGAGAACAGAAATCCGGCCATCTTCTTGCACAATTCTGTCTTACCCACACCGGTAGGCCCAAGGAACATAAAGCTGGCAAGCGGACGGTTCTCGCCACTAAGTCCCGCGCGCTGCATGCGCACAGCGTTGGCAACTGCCGTTAGAGCCTCATCCTGTCCCTTCACGGATTGGCGGAGAATGTCCTCCATGTGGATGAGCTTCTCAATCTCACCAGACATCAGCTTCGTGACGGGGATGCCGGTGGTCCTGCTGACAACGTTGGCAATGTCATCCGGAGTGACGGAGTCGTGCAGAAGACTGTCCGGAGCCTTGCCCTTCTCAGTACCGTCCTTGGGGAGTTTTTGTTCGAGCGCCGGAATTGTCGCATAGCGGAGTTCACTGGCTTTTCCGAAGTTGCCCTCTCGTTGGCTCTGCTCGAGCTCTATCCGCGCCTTCTCGAGGTTCTCCTTGACGTTCTTGATCTCCTCGATCTCGCGGCGTTCGGCCTCCCACTTCTCATTTAGCTTAGATTGTTCCTCTTGCTTGCTCTTCAGCTGTTGCTCCAGTTTCTCCCGTCTTTCTTTGCTTGCAATGTCGTCCTCTTTCCTCAATGACTCCAGCTCGATCTGGATGGTCATGATTTGCCTGTCCAGCTCTTGGATAGCGTCAGGCTTGCTCTCTTGCTGGAGTCGCAAAGCACTGGCAGCTTCATCTACGAGATCAATGGCCTTGTCCGGAAGGAAACGGTCGGTAATGTAGCGGTTACTGTAGGTAGCAGCTGCCACAAGTGCTCCATCGGTGATTCGAACACCGTGATGGACTTCGTATTTCTCCTTGATGCCGCGCAGAATCGAGATGGTATCTGGGACGGTGGGCTCTCCGACGAGAATGGGCTGGAAACGGCGGGCGAGGGCAACGTCTTTCTCGATCTGTCGGTACTCGTTCAGGGTGGTGGCTCCACAGCATTGCAGCTCGCCTCGTGACAAGGCAGGCTTGAGCAGGTTGCTCGCGTCAATACTGCCTTCCGCCTTGCCGAGACCCAGCAGCGTGTGCAGCTCGTCGACGAAAAGAATCACATTGCCCTGCGCTTCCTCAACCTCCTTCAGCACCTTTTTCAGCCGTTCTTCAAAGTCGCCTCTGAATTTTGCTCCGGCAATGAGCGAACCAAGGTCGAGCGAAATAACGCGTTTGTTCTTGATTGATTCCGGAACGTCCCCCCTCACGATGCGCTGTGCTAGTCCGTCCAAAATGGCCGTCTTTCCGGTACCGGCGGAACCGATAAGCACCGGATTGTTCTTCGTTCTCCGCGACAGAATCTGAATGGTCCGATGGATTTCGGAGTCTCTGCCGATGACGGGGTCCAGCCTGCCGTCCTTGGCCTTGGCGGTAAGGTCGACGCCATATTGCTCGAGTGCAGGCTTCTCCTCCTCGCCGCCACCCATATTCATGCGGTGGGTGCCGCCGGGAGGATGCGGTCGTCCATTGGCATAATGCCGAATGGCAGTAATAGGTCGGGTGGCATTTGCAGTAATCCGTGGCTGGGCGTTCAATGGCCGGGGGAGCGTGGCAAGCGGGCGGGTAGCAAGTGGTCTCGTTATCGAAATATTGTGAACGGATGCGGGGAGTCGCCTTGCGGCGAGCTTGGCGCGTGTTGGTAGCATTTCGATGGCAATGGATGCAAAAGGCAAGGAACTGACCATATGGGTCAGAGCGCAGTATAATATAGCATGGCAGTGGTGGAGCACGCGGGCGAGTAGAAGCGCGTTGCAGCGGGTCGATGGTTCGAGGAGCTTCGGCGATGATGATCACCACACGCTCGACCGTTCGGCCAATTTCGCCCGAGATTTTCCCACGGCACCTCAGGCATGATTTTTTGGCCTCAGGCACCAGCACGTGCGGGCCGACGCTCATCCGATGGAACAGGTGGGCAAGGGAAGCGACAAAACCCGGTGGGGTTTGGACGAGCTTTTTCCCTCACTTCCTGCCCAACCTCATCTTCCCCCCTCCAACTCTTTTTGATACCCACCACCACCTGTTTTTCTCCTCACATACCTTCAAAATGGGTTTCACCGACTTCGTCTCCGACACTGGCCTTACCCGTATGTCCACCCGACCGCTGCGGAGGAGTTGAGGCGCGGAAAATTTGACTAACGCAACCACCACTACCAGTCCTTAACAGCTGGGTTCAGTCTCGCAGCTACATTGTCGGGTGAGTACCTCCAGCGCCCACCCCGATCCCATGCCCGCATTGCCCTCCACCAGCTTGATGATGAGAAAAATTGGTCCGTGTTTATGAGCGGATTAAGACCCCGCAAATGAGTCGACAACAAGCGTTTTGCGCACCTCTGAAACAGCTTCGCTATCCACACTCTTGCATTCATACGCGCCTTTGCGCCCTGCACGTGCAGCGCGCTGACCGCAATACAGCTACGCCCCTTCCCAGGCCGATGTCGCCGTCTTCAAGGGCGTGAGCGCTGCTCCCGACTCTGCCAAGTTCCCCCACGCCGCCCGCTGGTACAAGCACATCGCCACCTTCGAGCCTGAGTTCGCTACTCTGCCCGGTGACGCCTCCAAGCCCGTCACCGAGTACGGCCCCGAGGCCAACGAGCTTGCCGTCAACCCCGCCCAGGCCCCCGCCGCTGAGGATGAGGACGACGTCGACCTCTTCGGCTCCGACGAGGAGGAGGAGGACCCGGAGGCCGTGAGGATCAGGGAGGAGCGCCTGGCCGAGTACAAGAAGAAGAAGGAGGGCAAGACCAAGCCTGCCGCCAAGTCCATTGTCACCATGGACGTCAAGCCCTGGGGTGAGTCATTACAACTAGGCAATCACTCTTGCAACATGCTAACAAGTTCCAGACGACGAGACCGACATCGAGCAGATGGCGGCGAACGTCAAGGCCATCGAGATGGACGGCCTTGTCTGGGGTGCCTCCCAGTTCGTCCCCGTCGGTTTCGGTATCAAGAAGCTCCAGATCAACCTGGTCGTCGAGGACGACAAGGTCTCCACCGATGAGCTCCAGCAGCTGATCGAGGAGGACGAGGACCACGTCCAGTCCACCGATATCGTTGCCATGCAGAAGCTGTAGAGCGCTTTTCCCTTCCCTTTCAAAATTTTTCTAAGCCTCTACGACAATGAGCATTTTCTTCGCGCATGCGCTGGCATCAACCACATGTTCAGCTTACGATCGGATACTGGAGGTTTATGGTTACGATGTCTTATGAGCGTAGGCGTATAGATAAGCCAACAAAAAAAGATGAAGAAGGCACAACACTTGATTCGTGCATGCATTCGTGACTTTGAAACCGTACACATTCCCAATTGGAAGCTGGAACCGACTGAGTGGATGCACCTGTCCCTTCCAGGTCTGATCCGCCAACCGGGCCGGGAGCCGCATAGGTAAAAGTTGGCATCTGGGGGTGCGTGTTGGACCCCGCGGCGCCGAATTGTCTGCGCGTCACCACGCCGTCTTGGCATCGGCTGCCGTGGGAATTCCATCTATCGCGTCAGCTCCCAACCCTCCCATCATCGCCCTTCCACCAAACCGCAACCCACAAAGCTCACCATGGCCGTCCTTTCCAACGCCCTTGTGGCCATCGGCCTGGTCTTCCTCACACACGCGTACGTCTCCGCTTTCCCTTTCCAAAACCTCCAATCGGACAGCTGGTCCAATGCCATCAACCCACCACCACCACCACCATCGCCCATCAACCTCGCCGTAACTAACACCTTGCCTTCACACCAACAGCGTCTACTCCGCGCATGAGCACTCGGCCCTGCACTCGACCATCGCCGCGTCGCACGCCTCGTCGTCCAACAACGTCCCGTCGCTGCCGGCCGACATCGTCGCCGAGACGCTGGTGTCGGTGCTGCTCGTCGCGGCGGGCATCGTGCTGTCGTCGGCGCCGCTCAAGCCGATCCAGTGGAGCCGGTGGGCGGGCGAGGCGGAGCGCGAGGAGGCGCGCCGCCGCATCGGCAAGGGTCGGAGGATCGACGTCGCCCAGGGCGAGGTGCCCGGCGGCAACCCGTTCGCGTGGCTGACGGAGGAGAGGGTGGGGTTTTGGGACGGGAGGGTGAGTTTGCTTCCCTTTCTCGCATTTGATGACGGTGGTCGTCCCAGGCGGCTGGTGCTGGTGCTGGAGTCTTGGATGCTAATGCGGGTGGTGTGTGTGCAGGGCAAGAGACAGAGCTTTGCGGATTGGGTCAGGGAGGGTGGAAGGAGTTAGGTTGGTGCGCTGGTTCATGAGGGCTTCAGGTGAGTGGCTCCAGGAATCTCAATTGGATGCTTGCGAGTGCTGACGGTTCAGTAGGTTCGACCACAGCTTTGTCACTAGCCATAGAGGACCACCACATGCGTACAAGCGACATGAGAAAAAGTTTATCCAATTGTATTGAATTCAGACCAAAATTCAAACCGACGCCATCATATCCCGAACTTTTGACAAACTATGATCCTGACCGTACCTAACCGCTAGCAATCTAGATATTTCCCGCTGTATTCCAGCCAAAGCATAACGCCTTGCACACGCTCTTCACAGTCTAATTTTCAACTCAAACGCCCACTTCGAAACGACACGTCCCGTAGCGCTGGATGGCTGGCACACACACATACCTTCACGAACACGCCTGCATCCTCGCATACTGCTTCTGCCGACAGCCCAAGCAAAACGTCTCCGGCGCCGCCTTACCGCTCTTCCACTCATCGACAGGCTCCCCACCGGCCTCCCTAACGTTCTCCACGACCGCAGCATCCGCCTCCGACCTCGACCGATCGTCCCTCACACCGCTGTCTTCCTCCTCCCCTCCCTTCTTCCCCACGCACACGCCACTCACCCACCACACCGCCGCCCCCACAATCCTCGCCACGACGTCCACCTCGGCCTCGTCGCGCGGCGCGTACACCATGACGAAGTGGCGCGGCACGAAGCGCGCGAAGAAGCCCCCGCGCGCGATGGGGTGCCGCTCGCCCCAGCCGCGCTCGATGACGAGCTTGGCGTCGCCCGGGTAGAGCGTCATGTGCAGGCTGCCGTCGCTGCCGTGCACGTGGCAGACCTCGCCGCGGCACGTCCGCGTCAGCGGCGTCCGGCTGAACAAGCCCGTCCCGTGCTTCTCGAAGCACGACGTGCCCTCGACCAGCGCGTTGGCCGGGTCGCGCGCCAGCGCGCGCAGCCGCGCCGACAGCGACGCGTAGGGCGCCGTCGTCGAGGGGGCTCTCTGGGTCGTCTGCCGGTGCGGCGCGATGCCCACGACGTCCGGCCGCGGGCCCCGCCGCGCGGGCAGGCGCGCGAGGTACCCGTTCTGCCGCAGGTCGGCGGGGATCGGGGCGGGCGAGCGCGGCGAGGGCAGCGCGAAGAGGGAGAGCAGCTTGATGCGCAGGTAGCCGCCGAGGAAGGTCTGCGGCGTGCCGCCCGCGCCGAGCGAGAGGAAGGCCCGGTAGTCGCGGTGGACGAAGTAGATGGCGGGCGGCAGCAGGATGACGGCGAGCATGAGGGAGATGATGGGTCCCGGGGTCGTGGTTCGGAGCTGGACGACGACGGGGGGGAGGAGGGCGGCGTTGTGGAAGGACATTGTCGGTAGGGTGTGTGGTACGGTATGGAGTGAGGTATGGTCACCCGGGGTGGGAGAGTGCTGGAGAAAAGATGATGGGATCGTCGGATGGTCCTTCGATGGGACTCGCGGGGGCTTTTTGTGATGGAACGAGAGGGATAGGGATGCAGCCAACAACAGCCTGTTCGAGCTCCGACGTTCGAATCGGGGATAGAAGGAGCAGACGCCCGCGGTATTTTTTTCTCGCTTTGTGCGACAGGTCCAGAGTGTTCCGGTCAAACGGCGCCGTTTCGTGTCGACGAGCTACTGTCCGCTGACTTTGCGGCCTGCTCCAGTGCTGTCCCGTCCCGCCCTGCCCCAACTCAAAGCCCGACCCTTTTTCGAATTTTGGCTGGTACGCAGGCTACTGCGGTGGGCTGCAAGCTGTGCCCTCTGCGTCTCCTGCTGCCAATCGTGTGGCCGTCTGATTGGCTCCGCCCTCTGCACGGTCACGACTGAGTCGTCGTCGAAGCGTTCGGGTCTCTCGTGGCGGTGACCGCTTGGGAGAGAAGATAACGAGAAAAGCGGTAGCCCTGCAATAGAGCTGGCAGGTGCCGTTCAAGGGTCTTGCTGGAACTTGCGCTAATGGCCGTTGAGAGTAAAATAAATTCGGAAGTTTAGTGGAAGCGGCGTTAGGGAACGGGGTGGTATTTGGCGATTTCTGGGTGAGTGTGCGAGAGGCGGGAAGTAATGCAAGAAGCGCCGCTGCAAGCCATAAAGCATGACCGGCGGCATGGGTGTGTGTGTTGCCCGGGGATCCGGGTTGCTTGAGGGGAAAGTTCGGCGTATGAGGTGTGACGTTCCCATGATGCACTTGGCCTTGGTAGTAGCGGGCTACTACTGCACAACAGCAAAAAACTCGGTGACTACTCTCCGTCGCCCGGGCAAAGAGGGGGCCGCTGGGGCCGGATCGGGGGGAGAGCAACCAGTGACGAGCGCGGACGCGAAGAATGCAGGAACACCCGATGTCCTGTGATCGCCCTTCGGTGGAGGTAGGTTGATCAACAACGCATGCGACCAAGCTTGCAAGTCGGTCAAGTTCCCGCCGCCGCGGATCGCGGCAGACTGGGGTGGGAAGGCTGCGGGTGATAATTGCCTCACACACGATTCGTTCGGCCACAGGAACTAGAAAGCACATACACGAGAATGCAAACGCCGCATATGCTCCGGTGGTCTGACAAAATGGCCTGGATTTTCTGTACAAATGCAGTAAACTCCTTGGCGCCGCCAAGCCAATGGCAACCCGCCAGCAATGAATAGAACAAATGGCAAGACATTAGAGCCTTCTATAACTTCACACTCTTGACCAAACCCTTCTTGATACCCGTCAGCTCTCCCTTGTATCCACCACGACCCTCGCCGCCCTTGTAGACCTGCCTGATGCTGCCCAGCTTCTTCATCTTCTCCTCGTACTTCTTCTTCTTCTTCACACGCGGGTTACGCACATCCTTCTTACGGTGCGGTGTCAGACCCTTGTTCTTAGCGATGGCATAGCTGATCTTGCGCTTTCCATCCGGTCCGACCTCCTCCGTCTCGACAACCTGCGCGCCTTCCCGTGCAGCTTGTGCGTAAGCCGCAGCTGCCGCGGCCTTGTCGGCCTTCTTCTGCTTCGAGCGCGCAGTCACCATATCGTAGTAATCTTCGTCCTCGCTGGCAGCCTCTTCCCTGAGCTGCTGCGCTTGCCGTCTGTCCTCGTCGTCGCTTTCACCGCCAAGTTCTTGGTCTGGTGCCAGTGCCTTCTTTCCGCGCTTCTCTGCTTCAGCGTTGAGCCTGGCTTGACGATCCCGCAGACGTTCCCGATAAGGAATGTCAGCGTCTCCGCCCACATCCTTGCCCGCTGTGCCGCGCTTGTTCTGCTTCTGTGCGATCTGCGAGGTGTAGAAACGCAGGCTCTTCTTCTTGCGGAGTTTCTCGTCCAGTTCGTGCTTGTTGAGCTCCGTCTCATCGCCAAAGTCCGAGTCCTCATCGTTCGCGAAAGTGACCGCTGACGCCTTCTTGGACTTCGTTGCCTTCGTTGCCTTGCGCAGGGCATTCTTATCGGTAAGGGACGACAGGGCGGCGAGCTCCTCCTCCGTCTTACGCAGGCGCTCGGCTCGCTTAGCTTCGGCTGCAGTTTGGGCGGCTTCTGCGGCACGTTGCGTCTTAGTCTTCTTCTTGGTCTTTGGCGGCGCCATGACTCCGGCGGAAGTGCGGGGTTCGATGTCCATGGGCGAGATATCGGCGTTCGGCTCCTCTTCCTCAATAGCCTCCAGCTCGTTACTCGTGTCGCTATCGGCGATCTTGTTCGCGATCGAGAGGTTCTTCACCGTGCTCCAAAGCTCGCGGCATTGCACCAAGCCCTCCATGACCGGATGGTCCCGCAGCTCGGCAGGTGACAGGGCCGCAACCTTTCCGTCCGCAGCTGTGGATGTTGAGGTGAGCAGAGCGAAGTACATGGTCAATGCTGCGAGATAGGCAGCCAGTGCTCTGTACTTGATGACTGCAGCTGGCGTCTTGAGATTCTTGCTCTGCGCCGTGGTCCTGGCAGCCCGTTGTTGCTGCATTTTCCGAGCGGCGGCAGCAGCAAGCGCAAGCTCGTTGTGCAGAGGCTGCAGGTCGATGAATTCCCTGGACAGCGGTTCGAACTCGGGGTATCTTGTCTTGAGTAGCTTCAGTCGCTCGGCGGGGCCCATATCATCCGTGATTTGCAGCTGCGGCAGGACCTCCGTAACGACCTCGCCGTCTGCCTCGCCGTCCTCCTCTTTGTCCGCGTCCAGCCATTCCGACTCATCGAAGCCAAAGTCAGCCGCGGTCATGCGCTCCAGCTGCTTTTTCTGAGTTTGAATGGCCTCCTGCTCCTCCTCAAGCGCATTCTCTTCCGTCTCTATGGCGTCGGCGCCGTAGTAGTCCTTCTTTGACGCACCCCAGGCCTCGTCGTCCTCTTCCTCTTCTTCTCCGGCAGGCGCCTCGGAGCCAGAATAGTCGGATGCCGCGTCCTTTCCGTCAGTAGGCTCGTCGTAATCATTTTCCTCGTCGTCTGATTGCTCGTCGTAGTTGAGGACCTCTTCATCGGATGGTTCGAGGAGCTGGTCTAGTGGGCGGTTAAAAAATGCGCTTGAAAACGGCCTGCACGGCGCGGCGAGCGCATACCTTGCTCCTGCCATTTCCGCCGCCTTTTGGCTTCGGGGCCCTCGTCTAACAGTATCTTATCGCGGTTGATGTGGAACTCGTCTTCGGAATCGGCGACGTCCTGATAGGTGTTGATGGCCAGCTTCGAACTCTGCGCATCGGCCTTGTTCGGCTTGGGCTGGCCGGAGGCCTTTCTCTTCTTTGCCATGGTGGTTGACTGAGGGCGAGTGTGCAGGGTGGGCTCTCCTCGGCGCGGCGAGAGATAGTATTTGCGCGCAACTTTTTTGCCGCGGGCGGTGAGTGAGCTCGTTAGGTAGCGCCAGTCGGGTGTCCCGCGCGCAGCTGCCCCGAGCTTTCCGCGATGGATGAGCGCGTCAAGCTATCTGTCGCCCCCAAATTTCTCCTTCGCGGCGTTGCAACCCTTCAATCTCTCCGTGATGGCTCTCGGCTTGCAGACCGCCTCTTCACTCCTTGTGGTCTTTTTCCTCGTTCTCGCCGCGGACATCATGGGCCTGTTCAGCAGGAAGAACCACTTTCAGGTCGATGGCAGGGTAACGCACCTCTCTACTGGTACACAATGTTGTATGCTGACAAGATGCCAGACTGTCGTGATTACTGGCGGCTCCCAAGGCATGGGCAGAGGCCTTGGGAAGCTTCTTGCTCAGAAAGGTGCTAACGTGGTCATCGTTGCACGCAACGCGAAGAGATTGGAAGAAGCTCTCGAGTACATTTCGGTACAGCTACCCATTGAACAGCTACCTGCTTGTTACGAATTCTCCGCTGACAGTTTCAGGCCGCCAAAGTCAAGCCGTCCCAACGTTTCCACTATATCAGCGCCGATGTAACGAAGCCCGAAGAAAACGACCGTGTCCTTGCGGAAGTGACGACGTGGAACAACGATCAACCTCCGGATATTGTGTGGGCGAATGCGGGTATGTCCATCCCGAGGCTGTTACTGGATGCATCCGTGGAAGAGCTGCGGCAACAGATGGACATCAACTATTTCGCCACCGTATTCCTGGCTCAATCAGTCTTGAGAGCATGGACCAAACATGCTGCTCCCGCCAACACGAAGACTCCGCTTCCTCGCCACTTCATCATGACCTCTTCAAGCGCTGCATTTGTCGGTGTCGCAGGCTATGCCCCGTACAGCCCTGCCAAAGCTGCTCTCCGCAATCTTGCCGACTCGCTACGTCAGGAAGTGCAACTCTACAACGGTGGTCGCCTCCACAGTTCTGGCTCCCCCAACCCGGAGATCAAGATACACTGCGTCTGTCCGGGAACAATTACCACACCCGGTCACTCATTTGAGCAAACCGTAAAGCATCCGGTGACCATGATCCTTGAAGAAGGTGACCCGGCGCAAACCGAGGACGAGGTCGCGGCTGTCGCCGTCAAGGAGCTTGAGAAGGGCTATTATCTCATCGCTACAAATTGGTTGGCGAAGCTTATGAGAGCAGGCACTATGACTGGAAGCCCGAGAAACAACTGGTTTGTCGACACGGTGGTCAGCTGGGTGACGGCCATTGCGTGGCTGTTCATCCAGCCGGACTTGGAGGGTAAGGTGTGGAAGTATGGCAAGCAGCATGGCGCACCTAGCCATGATAAAGCTGCTTCTGCTCAGTAACTCGCGTTACCTGGATGTGTGTGCTGAGATCCGTGGGATGTGCTGTAGATGGGTCTAGCCGCCCAGCTTATGGGTTTGAGATAAGCACAGCATAATGCAGTTTAGCTCAGGTGCAAAGGCGAGTAAACTTTTTACTTCATACTTGAACTTTATTTTCTGTGTTTTTTAAGTCATGCTGTGGTCTTGTATGGGGTGTTGTGGTGTGAGTCCTCTTGTCAGGGTTCATACGGTTTGTCGCAAGGTGCCTGCCCAAACCGTCCCACTCTGTCGCTCTTTCCAACTTCCACCTCACTCTACACTTCACCTCTCACTCACCTCACAGCCCACGCGACACAGCTACACGATACTCAAAACGTGGACCATGGCCTCGAGAGCGTCTCACAAGCGCCAAAGGTTGGAGTCAGTCCCACCCAGTGCCTCCAGCCGTTCACTGCATAGCAGCGCTTCTACACGCTCGTCTGCCTTGAGGTCATCACATCTTTCTTCTACCCCAACCCCACAAGGATTTGCACCGAGAGTTGTGCAATGGCGCTCCTCGCCAGTACCGTCGTCAGACGCACCATCAGTGGCTCAGTCAGCACTGCTCGACCGTCTGGTTGATGCAACAGATACCGACATTGATGCGCTTGACGAAATCATCATGGCCGTAGATATCAGAGAGCACAAGACGGTGGGATGCTCGTACTATGTGGCTCGAGAAGAAAAACTTTACCTGATGGAGGATATGAAGTTGGGAGATGTGGAGGCCATCGATGGCCGTGAGTTTACCCTTGTTTGCATGGCCGCACAGCTTACTGACCTTGCTCCACAGTCAAACTCCAGATCAACCCCACGGTTGTGCTCGTCGGGACAAGGGCCGACGATTCAGTCTTGGACAAGTTAGACCCTGAACGGAGGAGTCTCAGCTCTGTCGATGGTTCTCGTACGCTTGTTCTGGCTGGGCTTGATGATGACTACCATTTACTCTTGGCCTGTAGATGATCAATTCGCTCTCCCTTATCTCCTCGAAATCCGTCCCACGGCAGAATTCAGCTATGAGTCAGGCAAGAACAAGCTCACAAACCTGAAGATTGGGCTCGACCGGGGACCAAATGTCACATTTACCATTCCTGGCGACGTTCAGGCCAGCGGCACGTATGGCGACGAAGAAGATGTTGGGCGCCAGGAACACTTACTCAGGCTGCAGGGGTGGATCAACCTAGACAGCAGGGTATCTGTGAGCTGTGCGGGTGCTGTTCTGGCCTACGTACAACGACGCAGAGCTGTTACTTTCCTCCCAGGCGATCGAGCTGCTGCTGAGTTGTTTCGCGTCTCGACCATCGAGATGTTCACGCTTACAAGCACCATGTGAGTGACAAGTCTCTCTTTGCGCCGTTAATCCACTAACGTCTCCAGGTTCGTCAACATGGACACCTTACTGTCACTCCAAATCCTGCAGTCAGAATCACACCCTCATTCACATAACCAAGGGCCCACGAAAGCCAGCTCGGGGTCAAAAGAAGGTCTCTCGGTGTACGGGTTGTTTCACTGTCTCGCCAAGACTCCTCAAGGTAGAATACTTCTACGACAGTACTTCCTCCGGCCAAGCCTCGATCTGGGCGTCATCAACAAACGTCTGGATGCTATCTCAGTCTTTCTACGACCGGACAACTCAGCACCGGTGAATCAGATTGTGCAGAGTCTGAAGAAAATCAAAAACATGCGAGTCACGACGGTGAACCTTCGAAAGGGTGTCAATGCTGGTCCTGGCAAAAAGCAAGGGATCACCAGCGGCCTCTGGGCGAGAATTCGCCTCTTTGCTTATCATGTTCTGAAGATAAAGGACGCATTCCAAGAGATGAATGCAGGCGACAACTTGCACATAAGGAACCATATCCTGGAAACAGTGGAGTTTCAGAGGCTGGCCCAAGTCGGAAGACGGGTTACGGACATCATAGACTTTGAGCAGTCTGAGCACCAGCATCGCACCGTCGTCCGCATGGGAATTGACGAAGAGCTTGACAACATGAAGCAGACGTACGATGGGATCGAGCTCTTACTTTCACAAGTCGCCAATCACATAGCCGAAAAGATACCTGCTGTGCTCGGAGCCAGCATCAACGTCATCTTCTTCCCTCAGATCGGATTCCTCATCACTGTCCCACTGGATCCCGACACTGGCCACGGAATGTATGAAGGATCGGACCAAGATGTATGGGAGCGCATGTTCACGAGTGAAGAGCAAGTCTACTACAAAAACGACAACATGCGGGAAATGGACGATCATTTCGGAGATCTGCATGGTCTGATCTGCGACAAGGAGATCGAAATCACGCATGATCTGGCACAGTATGTTCTGGAATTTGAAAATGTTTTCGTCAAAGCTTCCGACATCTGTGCAGAGCTGGATGCACTCCTGGCGCTTGCTCAAGGCGCGAGGATGCACAAACTGATGAAACCAAAGGTAGTCGAAGACAACGTCATCCAGATCAAGGCCGGTCGTCATCCTCTACAAGAGCTTACGGTTCCTTCCTTTGTTGCCAACGACACCTTGGTTGTTGGTAACTCTGAACCTGACGTTGATACCGGCCACAGCTCGCCGGGGATCCCAACATCTGAGCGCTCGAACGCGCCGACAAGCTCAGCCGCAATGGATGGTCCGAACGTGCTGATTCTTACCGGGCCAAACTTCTCTGGCAAAAGCATTTACATGAAGCAAGTGGCTCTCATTGTGTACATGGCGCACATTGGCAGCTTCGTCCCAGCGGAGAGTGCCCGGATCGGCTTGACGGACAAGATACTCACGCGCATTGCGACCCGCGAATCGGTTTCCCGGATCCAAAGTGCATTCATGATTGATCTCCAGCAGGTTTCACTGGCGCTGAACCTTGCGACACCCCGTAGCCTACTCGTGTTCGACGAATTTGGCAAGGGCACTAGCGCAAACGATGGGGCAGGCCTTGTTTGCGGCGTGTTCGAGTATCTCCTCGGTCTTGGAGATAAGTGCCCTAAGGTGCTCGGAGCGACTCACTTCCACGAAATATTCGAGGAAGGCTATCTCGTCCACCATCCAGCTCTGCAGTTCGGCCATATGGAGGTCCGTATTGACCAAGACAGGAGTAACATTGACGAACAGATCACTTACCTGTACAATTTTCGACTCGGCCGTAGCGTATCGAGCTTTGGAAGCATCTGTGCAGCATTGAACGGCATCAGCAGGGAGGTCGTAGCACGTGCTGAGCAGCTGATACTCATGTCCGTGAGGGGAGAGGATCTTGTCTCGGCATGCTCAGTCATGCCGGCTCACGAGAGGGCGGAACTGGAAGAGGCCGAGTGCATTGCAAGAGCCTTTCTGGCTGCTGATGTGGGAGTTGGCGCGGGCGGCGACCCACGGAAATTGCTGGATGATGTACTTGCGGCGACGGCTTCCACGAGTTATGGTTCGGCGACGGCGGACACGGGTACGATGAGTACTTCGGAGTCGATGTCCTGAAAACTCACGTAAGTGCTTTCAGGCCGATGATGGTGGAGCATTGCTTGTGGCTGAGCTGATGATGTTGTGGGATACTGTACTACATGTTTGCTGGAAATGGCTCGCCTAATGCATGCTGAGGATGTAACTCGAAAAATTGCTATACGAGGCAGAAACAGCTTTTTCTCGATTCAGCTAGGTCGCCGTTGCCGAGACGAAGTCTATCGTGAGTTGTGTGGAGAAGCAAATCATGGATCCCCCAGATGCAGAATTGAGCGCAGGCAAATTCTTGGCTTTCTGGGCAACGATTGGTCATTCTGCAAGCGGCGGCAGCTAGAAATTTCCACCAAGCGACATGTGGAGACCCGACGGACCCGTACCTGAATAGCTAACCCTGGTCTATAGGGACGGTTTAAGGCAAGAGAGCCCTGGTAGTGGCTCCAATCGCCCTTCCGATCGATCCCGGGCCGGGCCGCAAAGACCACTCGACGACAGCTGCATGGATCAGGCACGCGGTCGCTGATCAACACATTGCTCACGGGGTTGCATTTTGTGGGAACCCCAGCTCCGGTCACCCAGCCTCCCGCGTAGGCCGGGGCAAGGGAAAAGTCGAGCGCTGACTGATAAACGTCTCGGAGTCTCGGGCAGATAGGTGTTTCTCTCGCACGAGACCGGTCGGTGTGACCGTGCTCGGCCCGTGAGACACGGATCAAAGGACGGGCAGTACGGATCACGGCATAGCGCGCAGAGCAGCATCTGCTTGAAGCTCCCACACCGTAGGCAAAGGCGCGTGCGCACAACAACCGGTTTACTCGACGGACTTAGGAGGATCCCGCCATCTGCTTACCAAGGGGGTAAGTGGCGCCCCTACTGGAGAGTCATCAAGATCACACCAATCAGCAGCATTGGGGCGGCAAGGAGCTCCCCAGCCGATGAGGGGTTGCTGCATGTTCGACTCTGGGAAGCTAGGCGGGCTGCCGTGGACAGAGGTCGATATAAAGGCGAGATGACGGCTGCTATGGCAGAGGCAGACCTGTGACGCGCGCCGACCTGATCTGCCGGTGGACAGTGTGTTTCGAGCGGCCAAGCTTCCAGATTTTCTGCCGAGTCCGACAGCTAAACCCGACGCGAAGGAAAACGCCTTTCCTCAGCCACAGCCGCTCTACCGCAACCCCCCTGGCCATCTCGGGACTTCGCCGGCAGACCGGCAAAGAGGGCGGAACAATTGGCCTGTCGTCATTCCGCAGCCCGTGTTCGAGAATTTTCGAGCGGCAACACGCCAGACGGAGGAGTGGCGAACACCTCACGGAAACCTCCTGATAACACCGCTCTTTTGCTGGCGTCTGACCAACAATCGGCTCGACGTTTCTTTTGGGCTGCCACGGGCCAGGACCCACAGAGCACGGCCGCGTCTGCCTAGCGGAACCCGGGAGCCCTACCGCTGGCTGTGTTGCCATCTGCAAGTGCCGAGGGTTGCTTTTAGAATTGCCGTCGCCAGCCGCCCAACTACTGCGAGCTGAGCAATCCTTTAATACGAGCCCTGCGGCCTCATTTTCTGGCCTTTCCCGTTTTCTTGCCTTGCCCTCTCTTCTGTCCCGTCCCTCTCCAACTCGGCCGCGAATTCGTCTGTCCCGGAATCCGCGTGCTCCGTCGACAATAAAAGAGGCTCGTCAACCATTCGCCCCTGGACACCAACACCGCAGACATGGACAACGCCGACCATTTTATCGAGAAGGCCGAGCGGGATGCCACCCGCGTCAAGTCGCCCGCGGAGCAGCACGAGGCCCTGGAGCGCACCCACACTTCCTCGACCGCCTCCAGCAGTTCATCGGACTCGGCCGAGTCGATAGAGCGCCGCGAGATTGGAATGTCGAGAGTACCCACCGCCAGGGACAACATGGCCGACCTGGAGCGCAACGCAACCGTCATGAGCAGGATCCACACGGCACGGAGCCAGCATAGCGGAACCGTGGGCGCCAGCCTCAAGAGCAGGAAGTCGAACAAGCCGTTGCCTAGCTTCGGCGCCGGCAAGCCGTTCCCGCCGCCGCTGCCGGACCGGGAGGAGTATGTCGTCGAGTTTGACGGCCCGGACGACCCAATGCACGCCCAGAACTGGCCATTGAAGAAGAAGCTTGCGACGGCCGTGATGCTGGGATACTACACCATGGTCGCTGCTTTTGGCAGTTCCATTTTCTCGTCTGCCACCCGCGTCGTGGCTCAAAAATTCGAAGTCAGCACCGAAGTCGGTGTCCTTGGTGTGTCCCTGTACGTCCTGGGTTTCGCAACGGGTCCTATCCTCTGGGCGCCAGGATCTGAGCTGTACGGCCGAAAGAAGCCCCTGATTATCTCGTCCTTTGGTTTCTCCATCTTCTTCATCGCTTGCGCAACGGCCAAAGATCTCCAGACGGTGCTTCTGTGCCGCTTCTGGAGTGGCTTCTTCGGCGCCTGCCCTCTCACCACCGTCGCCGCCGTGTTCTCGGACATGTTCGACAACAGAACCCGTGGCATCGCCATCACCGTCTTCTCCATGACCGTCTTCACCGGCCCGCTGCTCGCCCCCTTCATCGGCGGTTTCATCACCATGTCCTACCTCGGCTGGCGCTGGACGCAGTACATCGTTTCATTCATGGGCTTCTTCGCCTTCGCCTTGAACATCACTTTCCTGCAGGAGACGTACCCGCCCGTCATCCTCGTGAACAAGGCGGCGGAGCTGCGCCGCCGGACGAAGAACTGGGGCATCCACGCCCGGCAGGAGGAGATCGAAATCGACTTCCGCGAGCTGGTCGAGAAGAACTTCTCGCGTCCCCTCCGCATGCTGGTCACCGAGCCCATCGTGCTGCTCCTCTCCATCTACATGGTAAGCCTTCCGTCCCACGAAAGAAAGAAAAAAAAAATCTCTGAAAAACCTTTACTAACAACGAACTCCCTTTTCCAGGCCTTCGTCTACGGCATCCTCTACCTCTTCCTCACCGCCTACCCCATCGTCTTCCAGCAGATCCACGGCATGAACCTGGGCATCGGCGGCCTGCCCTACTTCGGCATGATCGTCGGGCAGCTGCTCGCGGGCACCTTCATCGTGCTGCGCCAGCCGGGCTACCAGCGCAAGCTGGCGGCCAACAACGACGTGCCGATCCCCGAGTGGCGGCTGCCCGAGGTCATCATCGGCGGCGTCGCCTTCTCGGTGGGACTCTTCTGGTTCGCGTGGACGGGCTACACCGAGGACATCCACTGGATCGTGCCGACGCTGTCCGGCCTGTGCAGCGGCTTCGGCCTCATGGCGATCTTCCTGCAGAGCCTGAATTACCTGGTCGACGCGTATCTGATGGTGAGTTTTTACCCCGACCCCGACCCCGACCCTCGAAAGGAGACGACACCCCTACGCCCTACACACATCGGACAGCCGGTGCTAACTTGAACTTTTCTTCTTTCCACAGTTCGCCGCCTCCGCCATCGCCGCGAACACGTTCCTCCGCTCGCTCTGCGGCGCGGGCTTCCCGCTGTTCGCGACGTACATGTTCCAGGGCATGGGCGTGCAGTGGGCCGGCACGCTGCTCGGCTGCGTCGCCGCCGTGCTCGTGCCCGTGCCCGTCCTGTTCTACCTCAAGGGCGCCAAGATCCGCGAGCGCAGCGCGTTCGCGCCGACGAAGCCGTTCGGGTCGGATTGAAATGTTTCGAAGAAGAGAACGGGGGGGAGGGGGGGGAGGGAGGGTTGAAGAAAAGTGGGAAACTCTTGTGCGGAGAAGAGAGAGAGAGAGAGAGAGAGAGAGAGAGAGAGAGAGAGAGACGGGGCGGCGAGGTGCTCGTTGGTTTGTTGCGCGTGCTGCGTGCTGCTGCTGCTGCTGGCTTTTCCCCATACCCAGGTGTGCTTTTGCTTGCTTGCTTGCTCTCGTGCGGTTGACCTACGAAAGGCGTTTATTTCCCACGATGTTCGCGATATATACGACAAGGAACAAAAGAGACAAAAAGGTGGAATATGGTGTGCATGGAGTTTTTTTTTTCACCATTTCTCTTACTCACGACTTTTCCGTCTTGGTTACTATTTTATTATCTTGTCCGGCATTCTTTCAGGGATGCTGCGGTTTTATCCGCATACATATATGATGCTATGCATTGTACATACATACATACGCCGAGACGAGTTATGGCCTCGTTGGACCGACTGCTACTCCTTACTAACGACGTAAAATACTGATAATGTTTTTGGAACTTGAAAATGGTTTGACTGGGTTTGATCAGTGAGCATGTCGTACTGAATCGCGGAAGTGTGTACAAGAGTATCGTCGGATCTCGTGCCGGATGGAGCTCAAGACTACTCACGTGTTCGGACACTGGCAATGGCATTGGACTTGCGTGTATAACCTGAGCTCAGATGCAGCAGGGCACAAGCAAGCCGTAAATATGTTCCAAGTTGAATTTTCTAGTTTCCAAGAGCAAAGCCCGAAGCAATTTCCGCCTTCTGTTTCCTCCATACCCAGAGAGAGCGCTCGTCGCCCTCTTTTAACGCCATCGTCGGATGCATGATACACTTTTTACATCTGCTCGTCTACTCGTTACTCGTCTCGCCGCCCGCCTTTTTTTCATCGTCCCTTTTTCCCTTTCGAACGCCTCTGTCGAACCGACCCTTCACCGCCCAAACACCGCTTTCCGGCCGGCCGCCCTCCACAACACACGCAACGCCTATCACACCCTCGACACACATCATCTACCCAATGCTTGCCCAAGCCCGCTCCAACGCCACTTCACTCAAGCCTCAATACCCGCCCTCCCCACCCCGCTTTATTTCCCCTCCCAATTCTACACCCTCCCCGCCCTCCCCACCTGGATGATCTCCCCCGTGCGCGGATCGTCGACGCGCAGCACGGGCCAGCTCTGGCCGTCGGCCTTGCGCAGCTCCAGCTCGAGCTTGGTGCCCATGATCTTGTACGTGCTGGCGCCCGGGTCGACGGGGGCGAAGAAGCGCAGGTCGGCCGTGTGGCGCTTGCGGTCGGCGGTGCGCAGGTCGAGGGCGACGCCGTCGGCGCGGAGATCCACGGTGCTGGATTCTTTGTCGATCTTCTTGAGGAAGAGCGAGGCGATGACCGTGGTGGGGGTTTGGTAGAAGTCGGAGCTGTTTTTTCGTTTTGCGCGCGCGCGTCGCTTTTTCGTCAGCGGGAGGGGGATCTTTTGCGGGATTGGGGATCGGGATCGGGGGATGGGGATGGGGATGTGGGCGGGGGGTGGGAGGGAGTTTTTACCGCACGCTCTCCACGACGTCCTCGGCGTTCTCGTCCTTCTTCTTGCTCCCCACGAACAGGTGTCGGTCCTTCGTCGCGCACCCCTCGATCCTCATGAACTCGTCGAACTCCAGCACCCGCCGCTTGCAGCAGCTGTACCCCTTGCTGCCCTCGTGGAATATCGGCACGCCCGGGTGGTGCACGCAGCTCTCCGCGACGCCGTCGCCCCGCCCTGTCGAGGCGTCGTACGTCGCGTTGCACGCCTTGCGCTTGCACGCCGCGCCGTCGGGGATGGGGAGGGCCGGGTCGTCGTCTTCGTCTTCGGGCGGCGGCGCGGGCGATCGGGAAGGCGTGGGCGCTGCTTGCGTCGTGGGGACGCGGGAGGGCGTGTGCGTGCCGAGGTTGACGGAGGAGTCGTGGGCGGGCGTCGGTTCGGGGGCCTCGGCCGCGGTGGGTTTGGGTTCCTCGGCGGGGGTGTCGTCGACTTCCGAGTGGGTGCCCGTGGTGCAGGGCGGGATGGTGAGGAACTCGTCGAAGGTCAGGACGCGGGGCTTGCAGCATTTCCAGCCTGTGCGGTGGTGGAGAGAGACGGTCAGTTTGGTGTTGATGCGGGGAAGGTGGCGGGGGAGGAGCAGGTAAGGTGTGGGTGTTTTGTTACCTTTCTGGCCCTCGTGAAAGATGGGTGGGCCTGGGTGGTAGACGCAAGGCTCGGAGTCGTCTTCGAAGACGTTGCCGCAGCCCTTGTGGACGCACTTCTTGGCCATTGTTGGTGAGAGGAAGAGTAAGAGGTTATTTGGAGGGCGGATCTGGGGCGATTGGCAAGACAGTCGGGAAGGAAAGGTGGTGGGAGGTGAGGGTTGTAAAGAAGGGAATTCTGGAGAGGTCCGGGGGGCTCACGGGCCAGGGATTGTGAAAGGTGCAGGTGCAGGGCAGTGAGGTGAGAAAGTTCGAGAAGGCGATGGTGGTAGGGCTGGTGGTTCGCCTTCACCGCCCGGCCGCCGTTTCGGTGTCTGCCCGCCTCACCCCGGACCGGATGCCTGACCCTCTCACCCGATTGTCTGCGTCGATTGCTCGCCATGTTCGCTCCGACGGCGCGTTTGCTTCAGCGCGTCTGCCGACTCACCCTCTTCACGCGCCAGGGCTGCGCGCTCTGCGACAATGCGAAGGGCGTGCTGTCCAATGTCTGGGACAAGCGTCCCTTCGAGTACACCGAGATCGACGTCATGGCCCCCGGCCAGCAGAAGTGGAAGGACGTCTACGAATTCGACACGCCTGTGGTAAGCCGACACCCCCTCGGCTTACCCAATTGGACAACCTGATGGCTCATGGTGACGCAGATCCACGTGGAAAAGATGCCGGCAACGGACGGCCAGGAGACGACGACCGCAGCCCGGAAGTTGATGCATCGCTTCAAAGAAGAGCAGGTCGAGGCACTGATGGAAGAGGCCCAAAAGGACACGACCGAGTAGATCTATGCGGAACGGCGTTTGACAATGCCTGATTTGTATCGTCCTTCCGGCTCGTCGGCGGGATGCTACAGCGAACTACGTGGGGTTCGTTGCCGAGCGGGTGCGGGGTGACTACTGCTATCTCATTTGTATCCTCAACCTCTTTCCTCTAATACATCCTCCCTCTTTGTTCCACTATTGACCTCCAAAAGCAATATCGTTGAATATGCAGGCCGCAAACCGTTTCCAGAAGGCCCTCAAGAAGGCTGGACCCAGCTTTGGTGCATGGCAGGTAAGTAGCTACCCATCATTAAAGTCTGTGCATTAACATTGTTTTTAGATGCTCCCGGGCTCTAATCACTCCCGCGCTATTGCCAGCGCCAACATGGACTGGATTTGCGTCGATACGGAGCATGGAAACATCGATGGTTGGAAGCCCGAATTGTTTCCTCCCGGCGTCACTTGATCTGACCGAACTCCAGATGGTCAAATGCATGAATGTGTGGCAGCGATTGCCGGCTGCGGCGTGAGCCCCCTCGTCCGCATCCCGGCCAACGAGGCTTGGATGGTCAAGCGTTCGTCCCTGCAACCCAAACACGTCCCGTAAACATTGCTCATTCAGCTCGCAGGCGCCCTCGACGCTGGTGCTCACGGCATCATCGTTCCCCTTCTGCACACCGCCGACGATGCCCGCAAGCTCGTCTCATCAGCCAAGTTCCCTCCCCAGGGCACGCGCGGTTTCGGCTCTCCCTTCCCCATGGCCAAATTCTCCAACCAGACCACCGCCGAGTACCTGCTGCAGGCCAACGACGCCCTCGTCACGATCGCCCAGATCGAAACCAAAGAGGCCCTAGAAAACGTACGTATATACTGACAGGCCGTCCATCAAAGAACCCGAAAAAAAAAAACCAAGGTCGTCGTGTCTGACTTTTTTTTTTGCCCCCCCGCAGGTCAACGAAATCGCCGCCGTCCCCGGCGTCGACGTCCTCCTCATCGGGCCTTTCGACCTTGGCAACAACATCGGTCATCCCATCCTCGACGGCACCATGCATGAAAATCTCAAAAATGCCATTGAGCGCATCCACAAGGCCGCCGCCGCCAACGGCAAGCGCACCGGCATCTACTGCACCTCGGGCGAGCAGAGCCGCGCGTACGCGCAAAGGGGCTTCCACATGATCTCCGTCTCGGCGGACATGATGGCCATCCCGAATTATTTCAACGGCGCGCTGGGCGCGGCGAGAGGGGCGGGTGGGGGCGTGGCCGCGGAGAGAAGGTGACCGGGCCGTCTGGGAGGTAGAATGGGTGTGCTGTGCTGCGCTGTGCTGTGCTGTGTGCGCCTTCTTTCCTTCCGACGCGGTGGGGGTGTGTTGCAGGGCAGGGACTCGCGGCGCGCTGCTCGCAGTGAGCCGCGGAAGTTTGTCCATCGCTGGCCATCAATCAATATGGGCTCCTTTGGCGTGGCGGAGGTGGATGGCGAGTCCGGCGGGGGTGCGGTTGTGGTGGGGTTGGGCGTTGGGGAAGAAGGAAGGAGGAGTGGACGGATTGGAGGGGTTGGGTTCGCAGTTGGTTTGATGGATGGGGGAATGTTGATGCACGTTTTAATGGGTTTCATCCGGACATTTACTTCGAGTGCCTACGTAGAGAGACTTGGAAAACTCACATCTACGTCCGGATATTTATCTAAACTGCTCATGTAGGTGGGCTTGATTTTGCTATGAATGAACTGAGAATACTTCATGCGTGCAGGCGCCATGAGTCGCTATGCTATTTTTGCGGTAGCAGTCTTTCCGCACGATAAACAAGCCGATACTCGGGACCCCTGAATTGGATGGCCCTGTGAAACGGACACCGGAGCCCCTAAGGTCAATCCAAATCTCTCTCTCGTCTTCGCTGTCCAACTTGGCGTTGACGAAGATTTAATGGTAGTGGGAGATGTTGAAAGTTTGGGACGTGGGCTGGATAGATATTTTACAGTGTACAGTTTTCTGAATAGGGACTACCTGACCTCTTTCTACATACTGGTGGGTGTAGACTAGCCAGTCATTAATGGCAATTTCTCTATTGTTTGCGGGGATCCTAAGGTTCGACCAAAGGATTATTGTGTAGTTGAAAGTGTTGAACGTCTTGATGGTCGGCTGGATGAATTTCTTCCACCGTACATATATCTCTAAGGAGGGACTGCGAGCCTTCTTTCTATTTCTCGATAAGCAGGCGCTCTTTGGATCACTCCGGTACTCCTGCTATCCGTCCTGACTTAAGATATATTTTTTTTGGGCAACCCGCCGGGCAGCGGAGAATTCGCAAGTCGAGGAGGCCGAGCAGGTTAATACCAACGATCCAGTCAGAGCAGTAGGTTAAGGCTCCGTCGGTCTTCGTTGTAGAATAATGATTGGTTCCAGGGCGAACCGGAGGCGACAGTGGGAGCATGGGGAGAGGCGTAAGACCTCTGAACCGAGTGAAGAGCACTGTGATCGTTTGCGGCCGTATTCCATTTCGGTCTGAGTCGGTCTGGAGGGAAATCAAGCAATCTTCGCTCCTCGCCGATTCGCATTATTGACACCATCGTAAGAGAAAGAGAAAAGGGCAGAAAGGAAAGAAGAAGAAAAACCACCCACGCCCCGCCGCTCATTTCCACCCGACAACGCTCTTCGCGCTCTCCAGAATGGCGCTCTTGCCCGCCTTCCGCTCCAGCTCCTCGGCCCGCTTCCTCAGCACGTCGGCCTGGAAGCGCCTGAACGCATTCTCGATCCTCGCCTCGGCCTCGGGGTCGCGCGCGATGGCCCTGCGCGCGCTCCACGCACCGGATAGAGTCCCCAACTCGCCGCCGATGAAGAGACCGCCCACGCCGAAAAGCAAGCTCGTCGCGATGTCGGTCAGCGGCGTGCGGTCCAGCAGCCGCGAGACCTCCGGCAACGGCTCTGTCGATCGAAAAAGCCGGCATCAGCACGCCACCCCCCCCATTCAAGCTGCAATTGGTAACGACTCACCGACCCTCCCGTCCTGGAACCGCACCTCGACGGGCCTCGTGGCCGGCTTGTTGAGCGCCATGATCAGCTTCGTGCGCGCGCTGCGGGTGCGCATGAACAGCGCGGCGCCGAGCGCCACGCCCGCCAGCGAGCCGAGCATCGTGTGGATGCCGAAGCTCCTCGCGGCGCCGTCGAGCGCGTCGCGGTCGCCCGCCGTCAGGTCGTGCTGCAGGTGCCGCTCGGCCAGCGCCGCGAGGTCGTCGCCCGCGTGCCGGCGCGAGATGGCGAGGGAGTCGGCGGACATTTGTCGTTGGGGAAAGATTGGGGGTTTAGGTTCGGGGTGAGGGATGGATGAGGCGTTACCAATTGCAGCTTGAATGGGG